>OX155968.1:27455506-27943006 GCA_944548615.1 Micropterix aruncella
CTATATATATATATATATATATATATATATATATATATTACTTATTTATTTATTTTATTTTCGGGAAACATACAGCGCTTCATTAATTATTACTAATTATTCTAATACAGAGTTTCGCTGGCCGATTAATTGTTTCCTACATTATTTTCTTCTACGGTAAATAAAAAATTGCATTGCACTAAATTAAATTAAATTAAATTGCAATTGAACTATTGTAAGGATAGGAAAGGAGAGGGGTGGGATATATGTAGGATAGGATATAGATATTCAAATTATATTCACTGTGTAATCACTTCCTAGACGCCTAGTGAGCTAAGGACAGCTTCGCTGAATTTAGGTTGATTCAGGTAAAAAATGTCGATATCTTCGAATCGTCTATTATATGTGGTTATCAAGCGAAATATATATATATATATATATATATATATATATATATATATATATATATATATATATATATATATATATATATATATATATATATATATATATATATATATATATATATATATATATATATATATATATATATATATATATATATATATATATATATATATATATATATATATATATATATATATATATATATATATATATATATATATATATATATATATATATATATATATATATATATATATATATATATATATATATATATATATATATATATATATATATATATATATATATATATATATATATATATATATATATAATTTATGTATATATATATATATATATATATATATATATATAATCAATGATAAAAATCTTCAACTATAAGGGATCTGCGGCAGATTTTTTTCCAATAATATTGCAACCTCCGTACTTTAGCCAAATCTTTTTCCCATCTCCTACTATTTACTGAATTTGCATAGCTAAATACAGCCACCCAGTTGCAGAGGCGTCGAAAGAAATGCGCTTGCTTTTGGAATAATGTTTGTCATCGGCAAATGTTGTCCACTTAACACTTTCCGAGCCACCTTCACCACTGCCACCGGTCTTGACGGGCAAATATTGGACTCGGCCATTTCCGCGCCCGAAGCCGGTGAAAAATGTTATCGTGAATTTAGTGGGTTAAATAAATTTAACCGAAACTGAATGTTTATCGCTTAATTAATTAAGACTCAATGGCCGCTAACAGGGTTAAGGGAATTGTTACTTTGCAGGAAATGACATTTCTCCAGCTACTAGAGGCCTGTGTAGTTGGGCCCTAATGACAAACGGGTTAGCACCCATTCGGTAGCCTCTAAGTAGAAATGCGAGCCTGGGTAGAACTCCTTTGCCCGGCTCGGGTAGCCGATGGTCGTTTCATGAGCAGTCGCCGTAAGGTCAACAACTACCCCCGCTCTATAGGAGACAGTACTGTTTCCAGACTTCCCCGACTGTTAGTCAGAATGCATTATCGATTGGCTGATGCCGCACGATACGCAAACCGCCCAAGAGCGCCTGAAGTTTGACTCCTAGGGAAGACTGGTCCGCAGGCTAGGGTCCTACCCGGGCTCGCACTTCTGCATGGAGGCCGCCGGATGGGTGTTGACCCGTGAGTTTGCAACCAGATTACTCCGGTCTTCCGACTGGTTACATATTGAGTTGTCAACCACAACGGGCGAACCCGTCACCGCAGGACGTTTTAACGATTGTTCGTTCTATCGACCGTGCAGTGAGCGTAGAAGACTTGGGACATAACAAATCCGACGTCTAGCTACGCCACAACCCGTGAGAGCCCAACGCCTTACCGCGAGTGAGCCAGGAATAAACCCGGCGGGCTCGAGATACTCGCGCCCTCACTACCAATTGTGACCAGATTTCTCCGGTCTCTCGATTGGTTCCGAGTTCGAGGTCGCTTGCGCGGTCCTCTCCCTTACGAAGCGGTGAAACGGAGTGCACCGAATCTGTCGCGGACCAAGGCGTCCTTTGCCCGACTCTGAACCGGGATCGGATGGCCAATGGTCATTTCAAGAGCAGTCGCCGTAAGGTAGACAACTGCCCCCGCTCTATAGGAAACAATACAGTTCCCAGACTCCCCCGATTGTTAGTCGGAGAGCACAATCGATTGGCTTGCGCCGCTCGGTGCGCAGACCGTCCAGGAGCGCCAGAGGATTGTTCCCAGGGGAGACTGGTTGACCCAGTGTCCTACCCAGGCTCGCCCCCCATGCGTGGAGGCCATCGGATGGGTGTTGACCCGTGAGTGTGACCGACCCTGAAACAGAATGGGTCTTCATGGCCAACTCAGCAAGGGCCCATTAGCTCCCTGGTTACAGGTTCGACTGGTTACAGGTTCGAGGTCGCTTGCGCGGTCCTCTCCCTTGCGCAGCGGCGATACGGTGTCTACCGAATCTATCCCGAACCACGGCGTCCATTGCCAGCTGTTCACCCGGGATTGGGTAAACGATTGGTCGTTTCAAGAGCAGTCACCGTATGGTTAACAACAGCCCCCGCTCTACAGGAGACAGTACTGTTTCCAGTCTAGTTCCAGTCTGTTTTACTGTCTAAAGTCCGTACTGTAATGAAAGAAGCAAACTTCCAGCCATGACCTAGCGATGGCCGGGTGGTTCGGCTGTTACTTGTCGTTGGCTGTGGCTGTTAACGGCTTGTTTATTCGCTTAGCGCGCGCGCGGCGAGCTGTCGTGCCATGCGACGCGCGCCATGTCTTTTCACTATCAACGTAGGAGATAGAAAGTATCTTTTGTTGGAAATGCTGGTTGGCGGCTAGCTGCATGCACTCTCGCTTAGCGCTTTGTAATCTCACCGCAGTGCCACATCATATCGTAGTGTTTTATTATCGTTAGTGCCGCACAACAAACCTGGCCAGTTTCAATAATACTCATAATAACAAGTAAATATATTAAAAAGAATAAAAAACACGACTGCCGTTACAGAAAGTGATCTAATGTATATATAACAAGGTAGAGAGGACGAGTAAAGAACATAACAACAAAATAAGACTGATTTTATCAAATATCATCTTTATATTTAATACATTGATGCAATGCATCTTTCATTATCTTAACGGTAACTCCCTAACATCCCTTGCGGGACCAACGGCCGACTCCCCTAATTTCCAGGTTATATTTTTTATATGTCAAATTTCAATGCGATCATTCTACAGTAATTTTTTTTATGATCCGTATAGTGGTTTACAAGTTATGGTTGTTTGTATCAAGGTCGTCGACTCGCGTCGATTTTACTCGCGAAAATGTCGCGGGCAAAAGTGATAGCTGAATTTTTACTTCGCGAGAGGAGGGGTTAATGACATTTGATTGAAACCTCAAATAATTATATAAAATATAACGCCCTCTATACTCATTTTTATGTACTCTTTCGAACTATCTTTTTACATTAGTACCATTTCGAAATTATCAAAATGCATTTTTTAACATTGTACATTTAATGATAATAAACTATTTACAATTAAATTACAACAATCTATTTATTGTTATTTTAAATAATAGGCTTTTCTAGTTTCCATAGCTCTTGGACTCCAGCAACGACATCTTCGGGCCGCGAATGCTTGTGGAACATGAAGTAACCCTGCACTTGCGCCGGACTAACATTTTTATTAAGTGACACCAGCCTGGAAAAAATGAGGTATTATATTATTAACAAGGTAGAGAGGACGAGTAAAGTAAAGTATTGTCTCCATTTTAACTACAGATATTTAATAAAATCAGACTTATTTTGTTGTTATGTTCAATTGAAATCAAGTATATTTAATTATTCACCTTATCATTCTGATATTTTTTGATTATCTTCTTTATATTTGATACATTGATGCAATACATCTTTCATTATCCTAATGACATTTGAGTGAAACCTCAAATAATTATATAAAATTAACGCCCTCTATACTCATTTGTATGTACTCTTTCGAACTATCTTTTTACATTAGTACCATTTCTGGTCGCTTGATGTAATTTAGTGTTTATTAGTTTAAACAAAATTGATGAGAGCGATTTGACCCCTTTCCCATGTATTGAGCGATTTTTGCCCATAATCAACCATTATCCTGAAGGTCTAAGCTATTCCAAAAATATATATTTCATTGAGGTACCCGATTTTCCGTTAGCTTCTGGAATCATTTGTAGTATTTTACTTGTAATAATAATTTTTATTATGGATTTTTAATAGATTATTTGTGGTTTATATATTTATCCTTATAGATACATGTCACATGATACGGTTTTGAAATATTTGCGGTTCATTTATTTATCCATATTGGTATGTACCATATAGACAAGTGTCTATTTCCGGAATGTACTCAATCAGACCTTTCATCTGAAACTAAACACGATATACTTATGTTAATTTATTGACATTTGGACAGCTAAGGTATGCCTCTCGGGATAACAACAATTTTAACAATATCAAACACGTCTAAATCGGTTCAAGCGTTTAGAACCTATGTGGAATAAAGAAATGGAAATCATGCATAGATAAACCCTGAACACATTACACTCCTTTTTTATCGGGCAGTCGTGTAAAAATAGCTTTATTGTACCAAAACACTAGCAATGATAAAAAAAATATTTTTATATAGTATAAATGGCGAGATTATTGTTTTCCAATTTCTTACAACTAACCGTGCTTACTTAATATTTAAAAAAAAAGTTTTTTCAATAACGCCTTGAAGCAGTGTCACTAAGTTGCATGACGGATAACAGATGGTTCCAAAGTCGAGCAGAATGGACAGTTAATGACTGATGATATTGCTATGATGTTGTCCTGACTTGATCAGAGTATAACACCATGACTTCAAAACGAGTAAAAGAAGTCTTTAAATTAAGCAGGTGCTAAAGTGATGCTAAATGACTGCTAAATAATCCCATAATAGTCATAGATTAAAATAGTAGCAGGAAAAATAGTAATACTCTGAAATTGAATCACATAAAATAACAATCTGAAGATCTTAAAACTCACAAAAATTATAAATAATGATCAAAATAAAGATATTATACTTACAAATAATTCGCACTCAATTGACGTATATGTACATAATGTATTATAGTCTATATTATATTGCAGGTTATATAAGGTCTATTCGATACCTACCTACAGGTATTCGATACCTAGCGAGTCATCTATGTATTGTATATCCGACGAGTCATCTAATTGATGATGAGACAAGCTCTTGCTTAATATTGACAATATACGGTGTTAGATTGCATAACTCCATAGAACGACTTGGCGACCCCTCTGCGCTAAAGTACGTGCCAAAGGAACGTTCCGATGGGGTAACAAACCGAGCTGTCAACAAGGATGCGGCTGACGTCGATATTGCTTATCGATGAATTACGCTTGCTCGATGAAACAGTATTATACATCTGCATTTATTATAGTACCGATTGCTATATTTATTAATATTTTCGGTTTAAGTATTATTTTAGAATTAGAGTAATTAAATAATGACCTAATTATGTGATGTGAGTTATTAAATGAGTACTTAATAAATAACTGATTATCGTAGCGTGGCATATCTTAGGTCATTATTAATTTCTAAACAGTCATTAGTGAAATGTTATCGTGGCATTTTGTAACAATGAGTCCCACATATGTATATCATAAAATGCTGCGCGGATAAAACATCATTACTTGCCTATCAGTTGCAAGGGCGGTCCTAGCCTTACATTTTGGGGGGGGTCACAGTTATAAGCTAAAGGTTTGGGGGGGGGGGGGTCGCCGTTATGGGCGATGAGATTGGTTTAACGGTTTGTAAATGAAACAAAGTTCCCCTTTATTATACAATAATTAATTTATGGAAACAAGTGTATTTACATAAGGAGCTTATTATAAGCCATATATTAAAGATTTGGGGGGGGGTCATGACCCCCTTGACCCCCCCCCTGGGACCGCCCTTGATCAGTTGAGCAATGGGGACCATATTATAAATAGGATAGAAAACGAATTTACCGCGTGAAATTTGTAGCACCCGACGTTTCGATGACGTTGCAGCCACCGTTGTCTAGGGTAGACTGTCAGTCTACCCTAGACAACGGTGGCTGCAACGTCACCGAAACATCGGGTCCTACAAATTTCACGCGGTAAATTCGTTTTCTATCCTATTTATAATGTCAAACAACCGCGATAGTCTTCGATTTTTTAGGAGACCATATTTTCTAACCTGGAGCTATTGAAGTTGAAGGATGATATTAACATGCAGACTCGGTGGTTTATAGGTACATAATATTTTGTCATTTTTTAAAGAACTGAAAAGTGACCCGACAAAAGTTTAGATGCTCAATTTCAATAATATAATAATCTGATAGATAATCTGCGAAGGAAGATAATCTGCGATAACACGCATCCCTACAAGCAGGTATTAAAAGGGGCGGGCCGGCCTAATGATTTAATGCCTCACCGGAACGTTCTTTTGGCCCGTACTATAGTGAGGGTGGCGATGATAGCATTGACAGCCAAACTAATAGCAATCTATATGACCATATATAAGAACATTGATGTTAAATGGTATTTTAAAAAGGATCGATTGATTATAAAAACCCAATAATTTAACCAATGATGTCAATAACAACATTTAATTATTAGTGCTATCTATAGAATTTTTATATAGGCTGATTACATCACAGAAATAATACAGAGATATAAAGTGTTGTCTATTATCTATCTGATGTGGGTAATAGTATTGAAACCTGTATAGGTACTAAATGAAAAATGACTTCTTTATTTAAACAATATTAACATAATAAGAGCTATATTATTTTGGTGTAGTGAGAATTTCATTTTAAGTTGATTTGATTCAATTTTTTTATTTTTATTTTGGAATTTATGTAGTTTATAATCATTTGTATTGGTGTTCTCCTTAGAACAGGCTCTGCCTAGTTGGGAGCAACACAAGCTATGTTAAGTGCTAACGGTGTATTTTTTTTGTGGACCAATAAATAAATAAATAAATATACATTTAAAAAATCGTTTGTTTTTATATTATTATTTTATGACGAATAGGCATGTTTAGAGCGCCGTCTATAGTGCGCCGGCATAGTGTTATACCACGAAAGTCACTATATTAAACATAATAGAAGATAAATCATTTTTAAGCTATTGCATAGCTTTTATCGCGGGCCTAGGCCAGCGCGGCGACCGAATGAAGAAATTTCTTAACGAAAATAATGATTTTAAACTGATAATTACGTCTAAACGAGTACTGCTTACGATTCGAAAAAAATATATGTTAAACAAGAACATTTTCCTAATATTCTTAGCTTTGAATATTTTGGATTTTGTTTATATTACATAGTGTAAATAATTTGTGAAATTAGGTCTAACCGAACACGAAAACGACTACTACGCAAATATTATCTGGCGTATTATTATGAAACCTGCACCATTTTAAAGATAATTTAATTATCTATCTGTTTATGTACGATTTTTTTCGAATAATCCGTTTTTTTTTGCTTTATCGAATAAAAAAATCGTGTCATCGAATAAATATTCCGAATCATTTGCTTTCGCAGCCGCAAATGATTCGGAATAATTTCAACGTTTTCCATTAGAGCGCAGTTATCTGATAAAATAAAATAAGTAAAATAAATAAATAATTATAATTGCATAAGTTGGTTAAAATGCTATGCTTTACCGCGGCAGTCCCCGAGTTCCAAACGTATTTTTTGAAATTATAAGTGCCATCTACCCTTTGCGCTTCGTAGTAACATCGTGGTTGCCAAATTGCAGTACGACGTTGAGCAATCTAATAACCTATATAATCAATAGCGGTATTTACAATATTTACAATAGAAATAGAAATAGAAATAGAAATATTTTTATTGTCCGAAATTGTGGTGGTACATTTATGGTGATAATGCGTAAAACTATGTATCTCACAATTACCTGTTATTAAAACAGATTGACAAATTTACTTATCTGCTAAATTGACTTATCTGCTAATTATAATATCTTATTAAAAATGCAATTATTTCACTGGTTTAACATGAAAAAAAAATTTAAACAGACCGGATAAGTAGAGCTAACAATAGAAGACAATTAGAAAAAATAATTCACCAATAATATAAAAAATAAAGAAAAAATCAAAAATCAAGGAATAATCAAAATTCCGCCTATAAATACGAAATGTATATAATTTAAAATGTAACAGTAGAAAACAATTAATAAAAAATAATTCATCAATAATATAAAAAATAATGAAAAAAATCAAAATCAAGGAATAATCAAAAATCCGCCTATAAATACGAAATGTATATAATTGAAAATTTGTAATCTTTCTAATTGAATTAATTTAAAAACAAAATGAAAATGCATGCCTACAATATAATATTATGAGAAATATTCGTTTAATGTGTAAAAGCTTTTATCGATAAGCCATTTTTTCAACGCTGCGGTAAACCCTTTTCCTTTTATTTCTTTGATATTTGCAGGTAGGTGGTTATAGATTTTTATTGCATTGTATAACATTCCTTTTTTAAATAGAGTTAAATTTGGCTTGGGTGCTTGTAGCTCATGTTTATTTCGTGTGTTATAGCCGTGTTCAACATTGTTTGTTTTGAAATACTGATCGTGGTCCCTTATAAATTTGCAGGTTTCCAAGATGTATATCGATATAAACGTTAGCACAAACTCCTTTTTAAATAGTGGTTTGCAGCTGTCAGTCTTTGGAATTCCACATATTATTCGTAAGCATCGTTTTTGTACTATGAATATTTCCTCTGCGTTTACCGAATTGCCCCAAAGCGTAATTCCATATTTTATGCAGGCGTAAATATATGCATAATATGCCATAAAGGCTGTTTTTTTATCTGTAGTTCGTTTTAAAATCCTTAGAGCGTAGCAAAATTTCGAAATTTTTATTTTTACATCCTCGACATGGGCTTTCCAGTTCAAATTACAGTCGATTGTTATCCCTAGTAATTTGAATTTTTGCACCATATCAATAATCTGAGCGTTATGTTTAATTTCAAATTTGTATTTTTGTGCTTGATAGGAATGAAATTGCATACATTTTGTTTTTTCCGCATTTACACTTAAATTATTTGACCCTAACCATTCAGTTACTTCTATAAAGCTTGTGTTTGCGCTGCTTTCCACATCAGCTTTAGTATGGCCCCCAATTAAGATAGAAGTATCGTCGGCGAATAGGATTATTTTCTGTTGTGTCGCTAAAGGAAGTTCGTTTACATATATTATAAACAGCAGGCAACCGAGGACGCTTCCCTGCGGAATGCCATGCTGTGATCGAAGCCATTTTGATCGTACAGGTTCTACCATCTTTTTATTGCTATTAAAGTATGTAATTTCAACGCACTGCTCCCGTTCAGTAAGGTAAGATTTTAACCGAGGTCTCTTAGCGAGAATAGTCAAGCCGTTGTCGATTTCATTTCCAGCCACCAGGCTAAGCTGGTTGCGAGTTTTTCTCGGGCGATATGGAGAGTAATGGCTTTCCGAGCGAGCCGTTCGGACGGTGCAAGTGCACTGGGGGAATGTCTCCGTGCTGGGCACGACGCGCGCAGCACGACACGATGCGTGCTCGGCGCGCTCGCGTGGCTAAATGCACGACACGACCAACAGACCAACACACACAAACATACCGTTCCCAGGCCAACTATGCCAACAGAGCGTCAACGCTGACCACTAATGTTAGGTCCATTCATATGAACCAGACCTTCTATACCGAAAATTAAAGCTTATTTTGAGTGAATGAAAGATACGTATAATATATTTAATTATTCCAAATATTGGGTTACTACAAAAGTTGTGAATATTTATGTCACAACTTTTCTAAGTACGTTCAATTAGCTTCTATATACGAATTCATCGCCCAACGTTTCGCAAAAGTAACAATATAACTCGATCCCCAGCCTACGCTGCAGTTACTAGCTTGGGAATATAACAACAACAATAATAAACAAAATAAAAAACACCACTGCCCTTACAAAAAGTAAACTGTGGTATTTAGAATTATTAGAAAAATATTCAGGTAGCTTATAGCTTATTAGAAAAATATTCAGGCAGGTATCTTGAAACGATCTCGCGCCACCGCGCCGTCGCCGCACTTTAGTCGGTTGCCCTCGGTGCTCAAGTAATAAAAGGCTATAATACTAAACACGATATATTTATGAAATCGGAGACTATCGCGGTTGTTTGACATTATAAATGAGATAAAATTGGTCATTTTGGGAAATGGGCCCACTTTCAATAGATGGCGTTCGCGGCGATCCTATTGTTTGACAGCTGCGCCATCCATAACTCCGTTCATTCATTCCGTCATAATCCATTTCATAAAGTCAAAAAGTCGAAAAGTCCACAAAGTCGAAAAAGTCAAAAAAGTAAAAAAAGTCGAAAACGTAGAAAAAGTCGAAAAGTGGGAAAAGACAAAAAAAGTCAGAATAGTCAAAAAAGTTAAAAAAGTCGAAAAAGTCATAAAAGTCCAAAAAGTCTAAAAATTAAAAAAAGTCGAAAAAGTCGAATAAGTCGGAAAAGTCGAAAAATCCGAAAAAGTCGGAAAAGTCGACAAAGCATTTATATTTCATCATGTAAATTAAATACGATGAATTTATTTTAATTACAAACGACTTTCATTTAATCACCAAACGAAACTCAAAGCGTACATGATTCGGCCATATTATAGATTTCAATGAATTGGATTTGGAAGGTTGATTAGGATCAATAAACGCTTATGAAGAGTTACAATTAAATCAATTTTAGGTGGGACGAAGTTTACCTGGTCATCTAGTTTTAAATAAATAATTATCATTGGGGCGTAATTAGCATCGTGTAATTAGCCATATTTCCGAACTTCAAAACTCGAAAACGGGTCATAATTGAGTTTAGTTGTAGTAGTCATAAATATTCTAGAGAAATAGATCTTTCGAGTGGTAAAAACGTTATTGTTATCGGAGAGGTGGGCCCAGCGCCTATACATTTTTGTCCATTGTCTTTTGCACTGTTTCAACCCTCCTAGGTCTCCCCTACCAAAATGTGGTCACTGGTTTGCTTTGGCGGTTTTTCCAGTGGTGTTTTACTTGTAAAATTCGCCGAAGAAAATAATCGAAGAGGGACGACACGCGAGAGAGACAGAGAGAGAATAAAGAATCGGGAAGCAGAAATGTAGGCGGCCGCATTTCCCCAGGCGCGATTGCGAAATGCCAGGCAGTGCCAAAATTGGAGAAACGAAACCATTGCAATGGCGCTCTGGCAAGCTGTGTATAAAAATTCTGAGAACGGGCCCGAGCACAGCTCAGTAGGTCATCGAGAGAGACCGGTTCGCGGCTGTGTGAGAACGCGAGAGGAACAGTCTAAGCGAGGGCCGCCTCTGACAGCGATACCGGCGAGCGCTCCCACCACGTTACCTGATCAGTGCGTGCCACCACTCCAAAGGACAATAGGCAAAATTGTATGGGCCCACCTCTTCAATAACAATAACCATAGACAACAACATAGTTACCATTAGAAAGATCTATTTATCTAGAATATGTATGACTACTACAACTTATTTTTATTTTTATTTTATTTTATTTTCTTAAGGATAACTTACAGCCAATTATTTTTTTAGTGAACAAAAATAGGAAGCTTAGAGCCATTTACAAGTTACCACTGATAATGACAATAATAATAACGTGAATTTAGAACTGATATTAAGCATAAAGAAGATATTAAACAAGAATATACTAAATTGTACAGTAGAAAACATGTTGACATAAACAAGACTGTAATAAAAGAAGAAAATGCTAAGCCTGTTCATCACAAAATCGCCCTACAACCTGCTTCCTTATAGCATCTATATTCCTGAAAAAGGGGTCAATATCAATGCCAGCATTCAGGGTGTTGAAAGTTTCGCATACCCTTATAAATAAGATTTACTCCTGTATTTGGTTTTAAAGCCAGGTCCAAGAAGGAGTGCCCTATTTCTAAGTGCCCCGCTAGGAGTACGGAGAGATATTTTAGATAGTATTTCAGGACAATCAATCGAGCCATTTAAAATTCGTAGTAAAAGTGAGATGTCAGCTATGTTTCTTCGCAAAGCCAATGGCAGCATTCGCAAGCCAATGGCGGATACAACGAGAATAGTAGTCTGGATCACGTATACGACATTTATATTCTATGTAGTGCAGACATTTTCTTCGGATGGCCTATATTCTCGATGCATACACCTCATAACAAGGGTTCCATAACTGGGATGCATATTCAAGCTTATCTCAATTATGAGCCGTTTCGGAGTTTTGGAGTTCGGAATCTTCTTAAAGCTGGCTAATTACACGAAAACGCAATGTTACTATGATGCCAATTATTTATTTAAAATACATTATTTGCAGTGAAGATCCATAAAAGATAGTATATTATGATGTACACTCACTGGGCCGTCTTATGGACAGTTGCGGCCCCGTACATTTGCGGCCCGGCCCTCTCTTAATTTTTCGAATAATGATAAAATTAAAGTGAGACATTTGCGGCCCTGACCCTACCGCCCTGGGATACCTGCTTTTTTGCTTCCGGCAACCACCTGGGAAGTTTTTCTTTTACTATTTCAAACAATCTGCTGTAGGTTTTCTTCTGCCAATTTTTGCAGTAGCCCAAACATTACATGCACGTCATCTTTGGTTACGTTTTGTTATCGATATCGATGGATTTTAGACAAGCTATTTTAAACGTGATAAATAAAAATTTGATTTCGATTAAATTACCTATAGAAAGTATTTTTCTACTTAAAAATATTTTACAGTAGGTAATTGAAAAATACAATCATTAACATTATTAATTAAATACAAATTCTCGAAATAGGTCCCGGATTTCTGTGGGCACACCATGTTGGAGAACTGACCTTATGTTACATACGTCAGTAAACAGAGCGGCAATGAAACCACGATACACATTACAGCGTTCAGGCAACATATCCCAGTATTTCCCCTTCATATACTGCTGGTAAACTCGACCATTCTTAGGAATATAATATAGTTTGTACTTTGTACTCACACAGCGTAAGTACTTTATCGTTTAGGGTATTCTGCGACGGTTTTCGTTTAAACAGTTATTACAAATACAATGCCTGGATGTGTTCTATCTATTGGACAAAACTACCAGAGTGCCAACGATTGAGGACAAACGTAAGAAGGGGCCGACGAGCGGGGAATCCGCAACCCACTTGCGATGGTAACTTGAAGACCGTTTTCTCTAAATGATACAAAAACAAAAATCTTTTTTTACAAGTTGAACATTATTATTCATAAAACGTTTCTTGAGAATAACATTTAAGTTAAACAGCTGATAATTGTAGGTTATTAAGTCCTACGGTTATTAAATACTGAATGTTATAAAAACAAATCTTCTTTTATAACTTAGCTAGAAAAGTGCGAGTTTTTAGCAATAGACTTTTACGTTATATGATCGCTTTGACAAAATCTTCCATGGTAATTTCAACACTGACAATTTTGTAACAAATGGTCCTTGAACTCTTATACAAGACGAATTCAGTATCTTTGTAGGGTGTCTTTATTATTATATTATATTCTAATAAGTATGTGTAATAACATCTTCGCTAACGTCATAAAAAAATAGTTTAGTTGATTAAAATTACAAAAGAAACATATATTTCCGAACATCATGAGAGCGAATCTCTATCGCTACCAAACGTCACCTATGCGTTAGAAACTAGTGGCGTTAGGATATCGAAGAAACTGTTTTCTGCTGTTCATGCCATACGAAAAATCTAATTTCTAGCCGGAGAATAAGCTGCAATGAGCACACACTATGCGTGCTTTCATTCAAAGATGCTTTATGGTACTCCGATCTTTAAAAATAAAAAAAAATAAAACTTGTAAATCTGAATTTATATATATCAGTGCTTAATTTATGAGAAAGCAAATTTAAAAACGAGGAAAAGCATTCGAGTCTCCACGAACGTAATGTGGTAATTCCCACAGTGCGGCTTTCGTTATACCAGAAATCATTTTTATATTTGGGGTATAAATTTTTCAACTCGTTCCTAGCAGAAATTAAAAAACGCCAAGAGGTTGCATTTAAGAAATGCATAAAAAACCTAACCATGCATGCCATGTCTATAATTTTGATGAATTTGACAAGGGCGTCTTAATCTTTAAAAGATTAAATTACAAAACAATTTATCAAATCTATTTTGTTCTGTATTTTGTTACTGTTGTGTTAATTTTATTGCAAAACGTGTTGTTTATTAACTGATTATTTTAACATTTTTGATTGATTTATATAATCCATTCCATATATACAAAACTACAGATGTGTATAATTTAAATACGAGATGGATTAATGAGTTGAAAGTTCAAAGTTGATATTATGACTTCTTTACATAAGAAAAATATTCATTTACATTGTATTCATTACAGAATCTGCCTAATTAAGCCATAGCCCGTACTAAGGAAGACTTTATGTATTGCATTTATTTATTCATATGCACATAGTATTAAAATGAAACATACAACATGTGATAAAATATAAAAGACATAAGTGAAATCAATTTATACTTCTAATTATATTTAATATTTAATTTATTTAACTTATAATTATTAATTGATCCGATTTTACTATGACTATGACTATGACATGCACGGAATGGCGTTCGTCATGCTGATAACGAATGACACGATTCTCGCTGCGATCCTAAGTTCGGCTACCCGTCGCTAGGGGCGACTCAAATAATAGTTTTCGTAGTCACGATGGATTGACATAATAGCGCAATATATTACTTTTAGGAAAGTCAGACTAATAATATCGCGCATTTGAATAAAATATAATTAATACATCAATTAATTACTTTTTTCACCAAACACTCGATGTGTGATTCCCACCAGGTGTCGTCCAGCTATCATTATTCCGAGATATTTAATTTCTCGAAATAATGTGATAGATTAGCAACAACACGCGATAGTCGTGAGTCTTCAGATGATTTCGATCATCCGTCTGATCGTCGATGCTAATTGAAATGTATTTGGTTTTCTCAACATTTATCGTAAATATATTTAAATTCAACCATGTTTAAATTGTAGCTATCGAGAGATAGTAATCGAATGTTAAGGTCCTCCAAACCTCCTAAGGTCCAAAATAGCAACTTCACAGGATTACAGGATTACTTTGTGCTAGAAAAATGCTTAAAGATACTTTGTGCTCTAAAGGCTAATATAAAATTGAAGATTTTTTAAGCGATACATTGGTCTGGTCAAGTCGTTTTTGTGTAACATAGCTATGAAAACCATTTGTTTAATGTTATTACTATTACGTAAAGCCATTGATTATATAGTGTAGTAATTAATGGTAAAGCCTACAAGCAAGGCATAAATGTCTAGAAATATAAGACGTTCGGAAAGTACTATAAGTCTACTTCGAATAAAAATCTATCTAATCTAATCTAATCTAATACACACACACACACGCACACACAAAAACAGAAGTGAGTTCACAATACTTTCTCTCCGCTGGGAAAGTAAAACACGTCAGGTACATATTCCAGGGGCTGTCATCGCTTATGCTGATGATACGGAGCTGCTGGTTACAGGAGTCGTCTAGCTTTTAGGATGACAGAAACTGGATTAAAACACACACATAAGTGGGTGAACGATAAGTTACTTACCCCAAACAAAGGCAAGACGAAACACATGACATTTAATGTCGACAAGAGACAACAATCCGTAGCTAGCCAACATTTAACCGTAAATGATTGTGACATGACATGCAAATGCGAGCCACTCGAACGGACAAACCACATTAAGTACCTAGGGATAATACAATACAATAATTTGAAACGGCAACAACACATGGAAATGACCGCAGCGCAAACCAGAAAGCGTATTTACGTATTTAAAAATAACATGATCATATCAGAATATCAAATATCAAGTAACTAGTTGTCTAAATGTCCAAATGTCAATAAATTAACATACATATATCGTGTTTAGTGTCAAATGAAAGGTCTGATTGAGTACATTCCGGAAATATACATGTACTACACATATTTCATAAAAAACCGCAATAAAAATAATATATACTAATATAATAAAGGAAAGCACCAAACTCTTGCCCACATACATTCCCACAATACAAGGCACAAATCGATGTATACTCATATTTCTATACCTGCAACATCACAATTTCAAAGGACAACTCAATACAGAAGCATAACATTTTATAACAGGTTACCAGAGGAATTTTAGGAGGAGGAACTTACCAAGGAATTTTTATTGCAAAAATGTCTATATGGCACGGACTTTTAAAATTTTGTATTCACAATTGACTACTTGTTTATTTTATTTATTTTTATTTTTTTTTAACTTCCATTTTAATGCTATTCTGAATACTTCATTTTATAGACAATTTACTTACTGATTATGTAACATGATTTAGGATTTATTGCTTGTATTTTTATATTTTTACTCTGATTATTATTTGATTCTTTTCAAATTGGACTCCTTGATTATTATTATTGTTATTGATTTATTTATTTGCGAGATCATTCAGTGGATTTGCCTTTCTATTATTTTTATATTTTTTTTATTTTATGGATTTGGTATTACTATTTTTGATATTTCTTAATGCTCTTTTTAATATTTAGACAATGTAATGGTTGAATGTAATGTTGTAATGACACATTGACATGTAATGTTGTAATGTAATGTAATGTTGTAATGACACATGTAATGTTTTGTATAGTTTATTGACTTTCAGATTTCTAACGTGATTTAATTTTATTTTTGCCAGATATAATATTATGATATGTTTAAAATATGAATATTATAAAAAATGTATTTATTAATTGTAAGTTCTATACCCTCGCCCGGTTTTTTGGGAATAAATAATCTTTGAACTTTGAACTTTGAATAAAGAAGTAATGTTTGTAAGTGTGTATGTAGGGGGTAATATTCAAAACTACTTATCCGATTTCACTAATGGAAAGATCCATTATCGACGAGTGCTACGTATAAGCTATATTTTAGTGTGATAAATTTTGGTTTTTAATACGAAATTAATATATTTGTAAATCAAGTCGGAGAAAAATAAGCTGGTGAGTTGCTTTATCGGCGTGCGCTGACGAAACCGTTCGATATACATGAAAACAAGATATCACAAAAATATCAGCCTCGAAAAGATCTATAAAAAAGTCGGTGGCAGCATATATCTAACTTTTATATTTAAGCTAAAATAACAGCTTTTATGTAAAAAATCAAGAAAAATAATTAGGCAGTGTTTGTTAAAGACATTAGAAGTAAAATAAGAATCCTTATTAAAATAAATTAATCCATCATCACGGGTGTTAAATAGAGATAAAATTAGCTATTTAGTGTAAGTTTTTAGGTAGTATAGTTTTAGAGATATTATGAAGTTAGTAATGCGTGCAAGGACCTCGAAATACCGAACGAAGGGCGGCGGCTGCTGGCCCAGCAAGGTCAGCGTACAGCGGAAGGCGGCGCGGGTGGCGAGGAACAAGACGCGCACGTCTACGAGATAGGTAGCATGCATCTGAGGGGGGAGGGGGGGCGGTTGCACCAGTTATCTAAAGGAAGCGTCTAGGAAAGGCAAATAAAAGCCACCCTACTTAAATTAACAAATTGATTTGAAACATTACGCGAAGCGAAGCCGCGGTCAACAGCTAGTTATAAACACAACATCTCACTTTCTGTAACGGCAGTCGTGTGTTTTATTATTCTTTTTAATATATTTACTTGTTTAATTATGATAGCCATCTTTGCGTTTGTAGTAAAAATCTGGTTTTCAAATCGTAGTGGGAGCTAATAGGCCATTTTGCAGTTTGTCTACTCCGGCGGCCTCCACGCAGAAGTGAGAGCCAAGGTAGGACGCTGGCCGGCGGGACAGTCTCCCCTAGGAGTCACCTTCAGGCGCTCCTGGACGGTTTGCGCACCGTGCGGCGTCAGCCAATCGATTGTGCATTCCGACTAACAGCCGGGGAGTCTGGAAACAGTAATGTTCCCTGACTCAAACAACGGGGGTGGTTGTTAACCTTATTGCAAATGCTCTTGAAACGACATTTCGGACACTCAATCCCGGGTGAATAAACCGGGCAAAGGATGCCGTGGTCCGCGACAGATTAAAAAACTCGATAGGCACGGTGTCAATACTAGAAATAAAAATAAACTTGCTGACCATAAAAGTCGACACTCCAAAACCACAAAATTATTCAAAGGGCAATGTATACGCTTCTACAATAAAGTCCCAGAAAACATGCAAAAATTATCTGTGATACAATTTAAGTCATTTATTAAGAAGAAGCTGTACTCAAAGGGCTACTATAAAATAAATGATTATCTAGACAACAAAGACCCTTGGAAATAAAATGGTTACCTCGATGATTTATATCACGTTATATGTCACAATAATTTGTTATAATGTCACAATAATTTAATTTTTATATCATTTATGTATATTTGTACGTATTATTGACGTCAAAGAGTTACGATTTCGTACTATTTTGAATAAAAAACTTATGATATGATTATGATTCGGTAGACACCGTATCACCGCTTCATAAAAGAGAGGACACGCAAGCGACCACAACCCTGTAACCAGTCATGAGACAGGATGTATTTTGAAGATTAATTCCAGACGGAGACATCCTTCCAAACTGGTATTCAGGGAGCGAGGCTGCCCGCTGAGTTTCTTTTCCGGTGCCTCGCCATAAGGCGTTGGCCTTTGTCGGGCAGGTGTTTTGCGTCCCAAGTCTTCTGCGCTCACCTCACGGGAGACAGAACGATCTGATATCGTTAAAAATTCCTGACGTGCAGGGTTCGCCCGTTGTGGTTGACACCTCTAGTTGTCAAATCGTAGCACGACGTTGATCAATCTAAGGCGCTATATAATCAATGATTGTATATAGTGTCGTTCATATCGACGTCACTGAATCTCCGTGATAAATCTAAATGCGCTGACACGGATACACAATGCTGGGAATTGTGCATTTTTAGCAAGCGTGCGTGAGCCGCATATGATAATGCGCCTCATGAACTCGTTACCATAGAATATTATAATAATATTAATATTCTATTAAGACCCAAGTTCGCGAATGTTTTTCCATACAATATAGTGGTCGTTTCTTATCAGAGGACCACTACAGTGTTTGCATTTCATCTTTTTTTTTTGGTGCCATGCCCTCTACCGAAAGTTGGTTACCATATTGACAATAACCGACCATCCTATTGAAATGAATAACAATGTTATTAAACAAGTAAATATGTCAAAAAGAATAAAAAACACGACTACCGTTACAGAAAGTGAACTATTGTATGTATAATTAATTTATTACGGTTTTTAAGGTATGTATATTTGTGGTTTATGTAATTTTCCATATCATATTCATATCATATCATATCATATTCATATCATAATTTCAAAAAGTACGTTCTGGGAAATACGTCATTTTACATTTGATAGAAGCATTCACAACTTCATTACCTGTACATAGTATACTTTCATTACGTGTATACTTCATTACATAGTATACTTCATTACATGTATACATTACATAGTATACTTCATTACGTGTATACATTACATAGTATACTTCATTACGTGTATACATTACATAGTATACTTCATTACGTGTACATAGTATACTTTTTATGTGTAAATACAAGGCACCTTCTGATCAATTATAAAAATCAAAATCGAACAGTGAGTCTGTAATAACAAATAAAAAAATACGTGTGGCACTCGGGGACTGCCGCGGTAAAGCTATTGCATAGCATTTTTAACAACTTATGCAACTATATTATTTTTTTTATTTTATTTATTTTATTTTTTCTGATATCATATAACTGCGCTCTATCGGAAAACGTTGAAATTATTCCGAATCATTTGCGCCTGCGGTAGCAAATGATTCGGAATAATTTAAACGTCTTCCGATAGAGCGCCGCGCACGAATTTTTTATTCGATAAAGCAAAAAAAAAACCGATTATTCGAAAAAAATCGTAGATAAAAAGATAGATAATTAAAGTATCTTTAAAATGGTGCAGGTTTCATAATAATACGCCCGATAGTATTTGCGTAGTAGTCGTTTTTGTGTTCGGTTAGACCTAATTTCACAAATTAATTACACTATGTAATATAAACAAAATCTAAAATATTCAAAGCTAAGAATATTAGGAAAATGTTCTTGTTTAACATATATTTTTTTCGAATCGTAAGCAGTACTCGTTTAGACGTAATTATCAGCTTAAAATCATTCATTTTCGTTAAGAAATTTCTTCATTCCCGCGATAAAAGCTATGCAATAGCTTAATATAAACAAATTTTTTAAATAATCTATCAATAGGTTTTTAAAAATAGTCAATCAAACATTTTCAAATAATCAGTTAATAAACAATAAGTCCTACAATAAAATCAACACTACAGTAACAAAATACAGCACAAAATAGATTTGATAAATGGTAAATTATCATTAAAAGATTAAGACGGCCTTGCCAAATTCATCAGAATTATAGAGAGCATGCATGGTTAGGTTTATTTTTATGCATTTCTTAAATGCAACATCTTGAAGTATTTTAATTTCTGCTGGCAACGAGTTGAAAAATTTATACCCCAAATATAAAAATGATTTCTGGTATAAAGAAAGCCCCACTTTGGGAATTACTACATTATTAGTGAGTGTTATGTTCATGCAGACTCGAATGCTTTTTCTCGTTTTCAAATTTGCTTTCGCATAAATTAAGCACTGATATATAAATTCAGATTTCGAAGTTAATATTTTTTTATTTTTAAAGAATCGGTGTACAGTGATCGATATATGTATATTTCTGGAATGTACTCAATTAGACCTTTGATTTGACACTTAAAACTATATATTTATGTTAATTTATTGACGTTTGGACATTTAGATAACTACGTACTTGATAATTGGACATTTAAGGTACCCTATGACACTTAGGATGACATAACGGCTCTACTAATACCACATACTTCTAAACCGTTTCGAGCGTTTAGAAGTTACCGTGGAATAAAGAAACGGAAAACATAAACACATTACACACTTTTTTGTTGGGCAGTCGTGGTAAAATACTGACAGAGCGGCAAAAAAGGTCTAAAAATCATCACCTGTACGTTCAGTTTCTTCTTAGAATCTTTCGTGGTCAAATTAGATTCGTTGTACTCAGATTCCAAGAAGCAATTCGCCAATGAGCCTTCGTTGTATTTTTTGTTTGTTTTCGAATTAGTAAATATTCTGTCTCTTTTGTCTTTATGAGAAACCATTAAACGCAATATGTTTTAAATTGATATTGTGTAGGATCTGACGATATATGTATTTGATTAGTAGATTGACAAAATCTGACATGAGCAAGAAAAACCTTAGAACCACTATCGGTTTCCTCACCGGGCACAAGACGCTTAGAGCACATCTATTCAACTTTGGTTTGCCTGAAAACGGCATACACATCCTTGGTCGCTGCGCAGGCCTCGCCGCAAAAAGACACAGTTTACTGGGACGAGCCTTTCTCGAAGCCAGCGATCTGCCCAACTTGAAGGTCAGCGATCTGCCCAACTTGAAGGTCAGCGATCTGCTTGGACTAGTAAGCAGTAGCGGGCTACTAGCTGACCACTGACCCAACCACAAAGTGGGTAGTTACAAAAGATCTTATAGATCCAGGTGACATCAAGGATTGGAAACAAGTCCCCCACTCCGTTTACTACAACTACTACTACTACTAATGCACCACGTTACAAAAGCTTGTTTTAGATTTGCAATAAGCAAATGGAGTATCCTACGAGAGTCGTTTTTTTCGATGATTTGTTATTGCTTTTGATTATTTATGGTTAAAATATTTATTATTATCACATGCCCAATTATATTTGCAATTTCGGATGTATAAAAGACTATGGACTATTGACTGTTGACGATGCAGCAAAAGCGACCTGTCAAAAATATCGTTCCCTTGCGACATCTTATTGAAATCAAAACAGCGCCCTCTGTTATTTGTGAATTTCGCGAATCGTAATTGTATGCATACTCGTATCGTTTATCTTTATTTTCCTATGGCAAGGTTGCCGCCGGTGCTTCGCCCGCTCTTCGAATTGCTTAGTGTGTAGGTGGAGGTTGCCAGACTGTGAAATAAATTTTCTCAATTTAGTAAGTTTAATCTATAATTTGTTACATTAGTAAATCTATTCTTGCGCGGCTTTGAATACTTTTTACTCCGAATACTGTGAAATACTGTTACAAAAAAAAACCGATCGAATTATGCAGTATTGGCATTGATTATATATGGCAATAATTTTCAAACAGTGGGTCGCGACCCCCGAAAGGTCACAGACTATCTAAAAATAAAAATCGAAAATATTTTTAAGCTATTGCATAGCTTTTATCGCGGGCCTAGCTAGGCCAGCGCGGCGACCGAATGAAGAAATTTCTTAACGAATATTAATGATTTTAAACTGATAATTACGTCTAAACGAGTACTGCTTACGATTCGAAAAAAATATATGTTAAACAAGAATATTTTCCTAATATTCTTAGCTTTGAATATTTTAGATTTTGTTTATATTACATAGTGTAATTAATTTGTGGAATTAGGTCTAACCGAACACAAAAACGACTACTACGCAAATACTATCTGACGTATTATTATGAAACCTGCACCATTTTAAAGATAATTTAATTATCTATCTTTTTATCTACGATTTTTTTGAATAATCCGTTTTTTTTGCTTTATCGAATAAAAAGTTCGTGCGCGGTGCTCTATCGGAAGACGTTTAAATTATTCCGAGTCATTTGCTTCCGCAGCCGCAAATGATTCGGAATAATTTCAACGTTTTACGATAGAGCGCAGTTATCTGATATCAGAAAAAATAAAATAAATAAAATAAATAAATAATTATAATTGCATACCTACCTAAGTTGCTATGCAATAGCTTTACCGCGGCAGTCCCCGAGTGCCACACGTATTTTTTTTATTTATACATATAATATGCAAGCATGCTTTGGAAAATGACCATATTTATTATGTGTTTTGCTATTGCTTTTACAAAACTTTATGCTTATCTCAGTTGGAAACAGTTAGGTACAATTTAAAATCGAAGACTATCGCGGTTGTTTGACATTATAAATAGGATATAAAACGAATTTACCGGGTGAAATTTGTAGCACCCGATACCCAATACCACTGCAAACCCCGGGTGTGTATAAACTCGAATGCAGTTGCGGTCTAGCCTATGTTGGACAAACGAAACGGCCCATAGCCACGCGACTGACAGAACACATCAAAAGCCGTTAAAAACGTTCAGCGAGAAAAATCGGCGATCTGCGACCATATATTGGATAGCGGAAGTAACCACTGGATGCAGTTTCAAAATCCCATTGTGCGATCCAAGGAACAATTCTACTTTCCTCGCATGATCCGGGAAGCCATTGAAATAAGAAGAACCCCGAACTTCAATAGAGACGACGGTTACAAACTCTCTTCTACGTGGAACCCTCTTCTTAAAATGTTCCCGCCGCCGAACGCCGAACGCAAAGACGTAAGACAGGATACAGTGAGTGTTGTGTGCAAGACGGATTTTAAAAATTCGCGCGCTCCGAGCCCGGCCCCCCACCGCCGTTGTAACCTACGCAGTGGCGGCAGCGGTATGCGGCCTACCCGCAAAACAACGGATTGACAGCTCTCCAGTCTACCCTTGACAACGGCGGCTGCAACGTCACCGAAACGTCGGGTGCTACAAATTTCACGCGGTAAATTCGTTTTCTATCCTATGTATAGTTAGGTACAACTTCGAAAGTGAAAAACAGTTAAAATTAATGTGTTTTTCGCCACTGTTTTTACAAAAACTTTATTTATTGGATGCTTACAGTTACAGCTGTGGAAGAGAACATTTTCAAAGAGGGATCGCGTGAGGGTTTCTTTTACCAAAAAAGGGGTAAAAAATAATCTATAAAATGTTGAAAAACAATGATATATGGTATTAGATTGTTCAACGTCATAGCACATTTTTGCAGCACTTCAGCAGCGAAATTCAGGTGTCGCTGATTGAACCGGACCTGATGGCGCTGAAGGGTGAGTGTCCTATTCTCAGGTGCATGATATTGTGCGCCTGCTCTTCTTATCACTAATTTTCGGCATTTAACATTTTGCTTGAAGATTGCTTATAAACTATTTTTTCTCAATAACAATACTTGTTTAAAATATACGAGTGAAAACATATAGAAGTTTACATAAGCAGTTTTTATATAGTGGTTTTATATAAATTTGTGTATATATAATTTTTATAGAAACTTTTCTATATCATAATTTCTATTTTATAGCGGACATATCACATACATTCGTATAGGTAGGGTGGTTAAAACTCGAAAGGGAATTTATTTTTTATTCTAGAAATACCCTTTGACTGCATTTCTAAATATTTTATTTGTGTTTTATTAAATTTCGATTGGTAATAAAAAAAATCTGTTGTGTCACCCCAAGACTTTCCTGACTAGTATCCGGGGAGGTGCGAAAAAACGAACGATGTAATCAAGGTTCCCCAAATTTGTATGGCAGGTACCCCAAACGTTGGTCGTAAGTACCCCAAAAACTAATAGGTTCTTCCGATGGTTAACAGAAGCTTCTATGCCAAATTTTAACTTAGACAGATTAAGCGTCTGGGCGCTATCGCGGAAACAATTTTTTCGCCGGGAACCCCAAATTTGTATGGGAGGTACCACAACCGTAGGGCGTAGGGACTCCAAAAACTAATGGGTTCCTCCGACGGTTAACAGAAGCTTATATACCAAATTTCAGCTCAATCCGATTAAAGCGTCTGGGCGCTATCGTGGAAGAATACATACATACAGACATACAGACATACAGACATACATACAGACAGAGATCGGTCTGGAAATAGTCTCAATCGTCTCAGGGAGTCTCAAAATATATATTCCCATCTTCATCTCAAAATTTTTTTTTAGCGCGATCACAATACTTTCCTTTCCGATAGGTCGTCAGGAAAGTAAAAATGTAGCACATGCTTTTAGCCTAAAATTTCATAGTTTTTGTGTTATATTCATTTTATCTATTTATTTATTTTAAACAACATAATTTACAGAATGTTACATATTACATGTGTTATGGTGAATGAGTGAAGATTCATGTTGAATGGTATCTTTTGACCTGCAGAATTCACATAGTGGTGCTAGTACGAATAGATCTTATAATGTATGAATTCTGAGATTTTTGAAATCCCGATATGACTCCAGGGGCTTGGATGGGTGGATGAGGGTCTAGAATGGCCTGGATATGTGACCCCATGAGTGTCAGACTGCGTGATGCTACAACTGATTATTTCGTGCCCCCTCGATCAGCTCGCTCTCAGCGTTCCTTTCAACTGCCAATTGTCAAATTCTAACTATGCACAAAGTGCTTTTCTTTATAGAGCTTGTCATCATTACAACTCGGTGTTTATGGCTGGTGATATATTTGCCACAACCCTAGATACATTTAAAAATCTAATTATGAATATATTACAATTTAAGTAAGTAATCTGTTTATTATGAAATTAGTTATTCTCCTCCTATCTTTGTATTTACATAACTTATTCCTTTTTTCTATTTTATTTATCGAGGTCGCTTGCGCGGTCCTTCCCCTTACGTAGCGGTGATACGGTGTCTACCGAATCTATCGCGGACCACGGCATCATTTGCCCGGCTCTTCACCCGGTATCGGGGAGCCAATTGGCCGTTTCAAGAGCAGTTGCCGTAAAGTTAACAACTTCCCCCGCTCAATAGGAGACAGTACTGTTTCCAGACTCCCCCGACTGCTGCACATTATCGATTGTCAGAATGCACAATCGATTGGCTGACGCCGCACGGTGTGCAAACCGTCCAGGAGCGCCAGAAGATTGACTCCTGGGGGAAACTAGCCCTCAGGCCAGGGTCCTGCCCGGGCTCGCACTCCATGCGGATGGGTGTTGACCCGTGAGTGTCACCGACTCTGAACACATGGGTCTTCGAGGCCAACTCAACAGGGCCCATTAACTCCCGGTTCATATATACTCTGCTCTTGAAATGACCATTGGCCATCCGATCCCGGTTCAGAGCCGGGCAAAGGACGCCTTGGTCCGCGATAGATTCGGTGTACACCGTTTCACCGCTTCGTAAGGGAGAGGACCGCGCAAGCGACCTCGAACTCGGAACCAATCGAGAGACCGGAGAAATCTGGTCACAATTGGTCACTCGAGCCCGCCGGGTTTATTCCTGGCTAACTCGCGGTAAGGCGTTGGTCTCTAACGGGTTGTGGCGTAGCTAGACGTCGGATTGTTTTGTCCAAAGTCTTCTACGCTCACTGCAGGTCGATAGAACGACTAATCGTTAAAACTTCCTGTGGTGACGGGCTCGCCCTTTGTAGTCGACACCTCAAGATGTTAGTCAGAGTGCACAGTCGATTGGCTCACGCCGCACGGTGCGCAGGTTCAGGTTCACATATACAAAGGGCGTCTTGCCGTGTTACTATAGGTTTGTTCAGTCGAAATTGAAAGTGTGTTTATTGTTTGTAATAGAGCCCGTCTGGCAGCCCCGCTGTCCGCTATCTCGGCTCGTCGCTGGAGTTAGAAAGCTGGCCGGCGCGGCGCACCGGGGGCCGATGACTCTGTTCTCGTATCGAGGCGGCCGGCGAATTAAAGGCCATTTATAGTTTTTAATCATTTTGCTATTTTTTATTTGCGTTCGCCGTGAAAGCGACGGACGCCGCTTTTCGGCAAATGCACTCTCCTCGCTATTCGGCGCCCGCAGCGCACCGTGCGCCACCGCGGATGGGTAATGTAGCTGTAGCAGTAGCACATCGTCGGTTTCCAATGGTTCCGTGCAGCCAAACTCTATGCCATCTGACCTGCCTAACTCACGGTTTAACTCCTTAACTAAATCTTACTTAACATGCCGGGCTGCTGTGACAGCCGGGTTGCTGTGAGCCTGCCGCGACTGTAATCCTGCAGTCGGAGGCGATGGGGATCAGAAATCGTAGAGAATACTATTCCGATAATTCATAGTATTTTACCAGTGGAGGTTAAGATGGCCATAGCTCAATCACTGCTATTGCCTATACTAGACTATGCTGATGTCTGCTACCTTGACGTCACTGAAGCCATCCTTGACAAATTAGAGCGGTTGCAAAATGTATGCATTAGGTATATCTTCAACGCGAAAAAATTTGATCCCGTCTCTGAGTATAGAAGCAGACTTCAGTGGCTTCGAATACGTGAACGTAGAAACATGCATATTCTTTCCCTTCTTTATAACATCCTCAACAATCCTACCGCTCCCTCCTACCTAACCGAAAAATGCAATCACTTAGGAAGTCATGGTCTTTCACTCCGTTCCAGTCAGGATAGTAAAATTGCGATTCCAACTCATAATTCTTCTTTTTTTTACTTATTCCTTTACCGTTCATGCATCTACACTATGGAACCAGCTCCCGCTAGACATCAGAAACGCACCAACAGTTTCTACCTTTCAAGTGTCTCTGAAAAAGCATTTCATGTTCCTAAATTCCTAGTTATCCTAGGTCTCATCCCATCCTCTCCTATCCTTCGCTCCTTGCGAATCTTCGCTCCTTGCAAATTATTTCAAATCCTAATTTAATTTTAAAAAAACGGCATTTTTGTTACTTGATTAATTTTTGTTGTGTAATAAGTTTTTCGTCTTTTTTTTTTTTGTTAATTTTTAATTTATCTCTTGACACCTAAATTTTTACACTTCCTCGAAGGTTGGCTGTAAGAGATTGTATCTTAGGCAATAAGTCCGCCTTTTGTATGTTTTTGTTTAATGTGCAATAAAGAATCTCTATCTATCTATCTATCTATCTATATACTTAATAGACTGTCCAGCTTTAACTGAGCGGATTTCCTTGAGAGTGCCCCCCAGAAGTGTCCGAATTTCTCGTTTGTTTCACGTGCCCAGATGCAATACAAGCCACTTCAGCAACTCTACTATGAAACGGTTACTCAGCTCTTTTAATAACAGGTTTAATGACCTTGACATTTTTTCTCTGGACAGGAAGCCTTTTCTTCACGCAGTCGAAGAAAAGCTCAGGAACGATAATTAATTTAAATATTTATAAAATACGCACTACTAAGTTATACTTTATTTATATACAATGTATTTATGTCAATAGTATACGTATGTATGGCCAATTATATACGTATATTACAAATAGTGTTATAACAATCCCTCCCTTCCATTTCCATTCCCCTATTGTACATTTATACATTTAAATTTAGAAATGCTTCTTTTTTCTTTTTTCTTTTTTTCCTAAAAAAAATATTTCAAAATTATTATCATTTAAACAGGTGCTTTATATTATTTGCTAATTTGAAATGTATTAATGGCTATATTAATGTTAATTTATAAAATGTTCTTTCATAAAATGAATATGCTGTATATATTTAGCTAATAAAAAAAAATAAAAAAATACCTCGGGCAGATTCTGATAACCAGACTTATGATACACTTACTTATACTTTCCTCTTCAATGGTTTCGTGGAACGCATTCACCGCCGATTCAAGGCTCGTAAAACGGTGCCTCTAAGTTTGTCTTTAAATTTAAGAAACAAAAAGAAGTCACAAGGTGCAAGGTCTGGGCTGTATTGCGGATGCGCTATCAGTTCTACATTTGTATATCGCACCTCCGATCAAATACAGTATTTTTTATTTTATTTTATTGGAATTATCAAATTAACCATTTACAATAAGTATAATATTAAAACAAATGGCAAAAACTTTCCTCTTTCATTCACTGGCTAGTGCTGCCCAACTGGGATGTATCCGTTCCAGGGCAAGCAATTTATATTTTTACATTTAAAACGAGGGTCGATGAACCAACCAAACACAATAATAATAGTAATAATAAAAAAAATATATATAATAATAATAAATATATATAATAATAAAAAAATAATAAAAATTACAATATTATATAGGAAAAAGAAATACATTAGAATACACATATACACACATACATACATATATACACAATATATGTTAAGTCAACTTCAACTTATTCTACTACACCGATCATGGCATGGATAGATAAACGCTATTCTTGCCACAGCCATTTATTTATTTTGCTTTTAAACAAATGACAATTGGGGCTGGTTTTAATGTCACTGCTTAATTTATTATAAAGTCTTGTAGCTATGAAAGAGTAGTGTCGCTGTCAGAAAGTCGTCTTCATCCTAGGTACATTCAAATTATCACTCAGGACATTTCTCATTTTACACTCTCAAAAAGAGTTATAACTGTTACTTCACTAATTCGTCGATGGCACTTGCTAAGTAACAGTTATGACTTTTTATAAGTTATACCGTGTATCAACCACATTTTGATAGTTCGATGGAACTTCAAAATATGTATTTATTTATTTATTTATTTATTTAAGAATTAATTACTATAAAACATTGATTAGCTTACAAAAATAACAGGAACCGAATGGCAAAACCTTAACCTTTTGCTTATTTGTTTCTGTCACCCAACTGGGACTAGCCCGTTCTAGGGTGGACAGGACTCCAATACTACAATCAAGTTTGCTTGATTGCTTGGTTGCTTACAAATGTAGGTAAAAGTTTTAGTGAAAAACTAATGACACTAAATTGCCCTAAAATGTGGTCTTCAGAATAAAATAAAAAATAATAATAATAAAAAAATATAAAAAAATATAATAAATAAAATGCAATTCCATTATTAAATCGGCAATAAATATAATATAAAATTCGATTAAATAACATAAATAAAGTTATATGTGAGAAAAGAAAGAAACAGTCATTATTATATAATATTATTATTTAATATTTTTTTCTACTTTAAATTTTACTTTAATTTGTGTAAACAACACATTTGTTAGATTTAGAAATATTTAAAATTGATCACCTTCGTCAGTTCGCGAGTTACAAAAATACAGTTGGTATAACACAGCACAGCCAGAGACAGACCTTCTAGGTCTAGTTGGTTGTGCGATTTCGCCTCATTCGGATATGCTAGCATATTTATATCCATAGAGCTGTGTTTTTCGCTATTATAATGTTTGTTCTTAATTATTCCTCATGTACAACAGTATGCATGTCCTTGTATTTTTTTGTTCTTGTACGTTATAAATAAATAAATAAATAAATAAATAAATAAATAAATAAGTAATATAGGATTTAATATAAAAATACCTAGTCTAAAAGTATAATTCATTGTCAAAGTCAAATAATTTTTGGTAGTTAGTTCAATGTTAAAAAATACTTAACATATAAGTTTAAAAATATGTTAATAATTTGTGCACCTAAGTTTTATTATACTATTATTTCTAACATTCGATGTATGGTTAGTCTGTCATGATTCGATAACCATTTCTTTAATTTATTTTTGAATTCCCTAAATGTCAAATTCATTTTTATTTCCATATTGATCAGATTGTAAAATCTCGTCGCAATGAAAGAGTAATGTCTTTAACCAAATGAAATATCCACTAAAATATCAAAATCGAAATTTTGCATGATCATAAAGCTTTTCCATCGGCACGGGAAAGTATAAATAGTCAGACGCTCGCGAGATCCGTTTAGGATTAGTACAATAAAATACAACACATGTAACGAACGATACAGTCGCAAACGTCTGGCAGTAGCTCTAATGGTAATGATGTTTACTGGCTCTTATAATCACTCAATAACAGTCGCTGCGCTCGCGTTAGATCGGGTCGTTGACATTTCTTCGGAAAAAAAACAAATTTAACGAGCTGGAGAAAATACGCTTTTAAAATATTTCGTTTAAATGAAGTTTTATTACTGGCGACATTAAGTTAATTCGACGAAGGTGGTAAATGCAGCGCTCGGCGGGGTAGTGGGCGCGGCCGCGCATTATTGTGGTAGGCCGGCGGCTCATTGACCCTACCTTTTGGCTCGCGGTGGCGTAACTAAAACAAGTAAATATATTAAAAAGAATAAAAAACACGACTGCCGTTACAGAACGTGAACTATTGTGTTTCTTCTTCTTCTTTTTTGTTTGATGGCTTCACCCAAAGAGGGTGATTTCTGCCAAGTGTGCCGTTGAAATAGCAGGAAACTTTTTTGTGTTAGTGGACGTCACTGAAACAATTAAGACAACACTCCGTCGGGAACACAAAATCGAATAATAATAGATATAGTGAAATACATATATACGTTTAACACACAAACACTCTATGGAGGAACATTCATTAATTATTATTAAAGGGACATACTGTTGAGTTTAATAAATTTACAGATGATTTTGTAGACATTGGGGGTGTTGATAGATAATAAAAAGTCTATACTAAAAGGGAGCTGAATTTTGAGATTTAAGAGGTCCGAAATGAAGTTAGGATAGTTATTAACAATGGGACAATTAAAGAAGAGATGGTCCAGAGTGCAAAACGCATGACCGCAGTCGCACTGAGGAGAAGGGAGGACATGTATTCGGTTGAGGTGAGCGGGAGTGCAGCAATGACCGATGCGCATCCTGCAGAGGGTGGAGATTTCCTTACGGGTGAAAGGTAGGTGGTGGAACCAAGGTTTGGTCCTTATTTCTGTTTGGATTTGAGAGTATCTCTTACCTTTGACCAATGAGGACTCTTGCCACCTCCGAGCCCATTTGTTAGTGAGCTTTTTATCTATAACAGGGAAGAGGTCCGAGAGTGGTAGGCGGCACTCGGCAGCACCACCGAAAGTTCTCGTCCGCCCTCTCGTTACCTCTTATCCCCGTGTGACCAGGTATCCAGCAGAGAATCACACGAAAACCAGCCGTCTCCAAACTACAATATCTCTGTCGAACTTCGTTCTCAATGTGGGATGGCTTGTTGTTGAGAGAAGGAACTATTGTATTTATAACTAGCTGTCTGTCACCGCGTAGCCTCATAATACCATTGATTATATAACGTGTTAGATGGTTCAACGTCGTACTACGATGACAATCGTAGTACGACGTCGCACTACGATGACAATAGTTACAACAATTGATTATTATAATTTTTTGGAAATATGAGTAAATGAAATGGAAATGTGAGTCAATAATAAATTTATTTATTTAATAATTTTAACAATTCATTTACAAATCATATGTATCGCTAATATTCATATCTACAAAAAAAACATATTATTAAAATTGAAAATAAAATTGAACACGGCCGATATGAGCATTAGCATGTATGTACTGCTGCTGCCCAACTAAGTGCCAGAACTTTTTCCAAGGCAGCGAGCTTTCTAGTTTCATGTTCACGTATATTCGTCAATTTGAAAAAGAAGAAAAAAGTTTATCAAGGATAACATTTAATGTTGGAAACTGTCTGGGTATATTTGTCTGGGTATATACTGTCTTGTTGGAGGTGTGTAGGGACGGTTTAGGGAATATGCTGACTGTTGTATTTTGAATGATAGTATTTAGTATTTACCATGATAATTTTAAATGTCTATTATAGGTATGTAAACGTTATATCAATATGTAATTGATTCATATATGTATAATATTTTAGTTTTTATTCTTATTTATTTTGGTTTTATTATTATTTTCGTATACACATATGTATGTGTATGTGTGCATATATGGATATATATTTTATCTATGGATGTATATGAGTATCTATATTTGTATATGCGTAAATATTTATAGTTTCATATTTGTCGATTTAAAAATAAGTACTAACATATAGTTTAAGTTGACAGTGCACACTTAATATCTAATCATTAAAATTCTGCCTTAGAACAGGCCTAGGCCTAGTTAAGCGACTGTGTCAAACATTAAAAATAATGTCGCATCAATTTCTTGCTAACATCTTACTTACAAATATGACATTAATTGTTTACTAGTTGAGTTACTAAATAAATAAACATTTATTTGTGGATATTTTGCCGGGCGTCATGTTTTAACCAGGAATTAATTTTGGCATTAAAAGAAGACTATTGTAGAAAATATACATTCCTACATTATATTGTATTGTATTGCAAGAAATATGGGGAGCTAATGGGCCCTTGCTGAGTTGGCCACGCAGACCCATTCTGTTTCAGGGTCGGTCACACTCACGGGTCAACACCCATCCGATGGCCTCCACGCATGGGGTGCGAGCCTGGGTAGGACACTGGGTCAACCAGTCTCCCCTGGGAACAATCCTCTGGCGCTTCTGGACGGTCTGCGCACCGAGCGGTGCAAGCCAATCGATTGTGCTCTCCGACTAACAATCGGGGGAGTCTGGGAACTGTATTGTTTCCTATAGAGCGGGGGTAGTTGTCTACCTTACGGCGACTGCTCTTGAAATGACCATTGGCCATCCGATCCCGGTTCAGAGTCGGGCAAAGGACGCCTTGGTCCGCGACAGATTCGGTGCACTCCGTTTCACCGCTTCGTAAGGGAGAGGACCGCGCAAGCGACCTCGAACTCGGAACCAATCGAGAGACCGGAGAAATCTGGTCACAATTGGTAGTTAGGGCGCGAGTGCCGCCCGCTAGGTAACATACCTGGCTACTCGCGGTAAGGCGTTGGTCTCTGACGAGTTGTGGCGTAGCTAGACGTCGGATTTGTTATGTCCAAAGTCTTCTACGCTCACTGCACGGTCGATAGAACGATCAATCGTTAAAACGTCCTGCGGTGACGGGTTCGCCCGTTGTGGTTGACATCTCAATATGTAAGAAATATGCGTCAGAGGAATATTGCGTCGTCGAAGTTTTTTTTTGAGGAAATAACTTATTAGCTGTGTCCTTAACTGTTTTTTATCTCCAATCGAAACCGCAGTGTAACTTCCCCATTCTCGATGAACGTCATAAATGTTCAAGATTAATCTTCTTGAAAATGACCCGTCATTTTAAAAAAAACATTGAAAAAAATGTTAAGAAAAAAATGGGAACTGAGAACGGCCTTTTTGTTTAATTGCATGACCATTTTATAAAGACCGGTCTATATAAATATTATGTTATGTTTTATGTAATAATAGGTTTACATCTGTATGTATCTTGAGGGAGCTAATGGGCCCTTGCCGAGTTGGCCACGAAGACCCATTTTGTTCAGGGTTGGTCACACTCACGGGTCAACACCCATCCGGCGGTCTCCACGCATGAAGTGCGAGCCCGGGTAGGACTCTGACCTTTGGGCTAGTTTCTGTGCGGCGCCAATCGATTGTGCATTCTGACGAACAGTCGGGAGAGTCTGGTAGCAGTACTGTTTCTTATAGAGCGGAGGTGGTTGTGGACCTTACGGCGACTGCTCTTGAAACGGCCATCGGCTACCCGACCCTGGGTGGAACAGCCGGGCAAAGGATGCCGTGGTCCGCGATAGATTCGGTTTACACCGTTTCACCGCTTCGTAAGGGAGAGGACCGCTCAAGCGACTTCGAACTCGTAACCAGTCGAAATACCGGAGTAATCTAACCGGATACTTGATAAGAAATATGTTTTCGGTTGACTATGTTTAAAAAAAAAATGATAATATTATATTAATTAATTAAATTCACAAGTATATGTGCACAGTAAGAAACCTTTTTAGGCTACTTAATTTATTGGTCAATTTAGTTATATATTAATCTATATATTTATTTATTTTACTTATCTATAAACTTAAATATTTTCTTTTTCTTTATTTAATATTAGTTCTTTATATACACATTTATATATTTATAATAACCTTAAAATTTATAAGAATGAATGAGCGATCGGAATGAATGAGAAAAAAAAAAAAAAGAGAAAGAAAGTGAAGTCACTATGATTAAAGTAAAGTCTTAAATACTATCACCCCAGAACAGATATACAATCTAGTGGGGGGATAAAATCCACACAAATGCAATCTTATCTGCTTCGCAAAAATCAATTGTATTGTATTGGATAATTTTATAAAATAAAAATAAAAAATAAAAATCTGGCCGCAATTGGAAGTAAGGGCGTGAGTGTAAGCCCGCTAGGTAACATACCTGGTTATCTCGCGGATAAGGCGTTGGCCTCTTACGGGTATGTGGCGGAGCTTGACGGTGGACTGTTTTGACCAAGTCTTCTGCTCTCACTTCCTTAGGTGACGGGTTCGCCAGTTGTAGTTGACAACTAACTCTATTTGTATATATCTTGGAACCCTGAAAATTTGTACGGAACCACGAACAGTATTTCAACGTGAACTATTTCGAACACAGTTTCAACACTAGAAATAAAAATGAGCTCAAAGAACCCAAGCTAAATTTAAAATGATTCAAAAAAGTAATATTATACAATTCAATAAAATTCTAATACCACTTACCTGCACATATTCAGGAGTTTAACGGAAAAAGGTATACCACAGAACTGAAATAATCTGGTCGTAATTGGAAGTACCCGGTTATCTCGCGGATAAGGCGTTGGCCTCTTACGGGCATGTGGCGGAGCTTGACGGTGGACTGTTTTGTCCAAGTCTTCTGCGCTCACTTCACGGGAGATAGAACGACGAATTGTTAAAACTTCCTGAGGTGACGGGTTCGCCCGTTGTAGTTAACAACTCTATTTGTGCATGCCTAATCTTGGTTAGGGTCAAAAACCAGTATATACGAATACCACACCAAAATATGACTAATAATATTGTATATGCCAAAGTAATCGAAATTATGTATAAATATTCCGATTTCATATAATCGCCCTTTTCTATACGAGCGTACGTGATACGTCCGCTATAGAAAAAACAATATATGAAAAATATATTTATACAAATTTATATAAAATCGCTATGATGATGACTCATATAACATTACAATCAACAAAATTTTCGAATTCCAAGATGCAGTTGACGTAATTTAACCCTTCGAGTAGCGACATAATTTCATGGCAGACCGCGGCAATTTATTAGAATTTCTTGCAATATCGCCGTGCTCGACAAAAAGTACTATAACTATGGAACTACTATAGCTATCATTAAAAAAATAACTGTGTAATGATCACATTGAAATTTCGAATATAGATATTAAAATCTCATTTTGTAAAACAATTAGATAATTATGAATAAATATATTTATTTTATGATTTCTCAAAAAAAAAAAAAATGATGTTTGACAATGAAATTTTACAAGAAATATCCGCGGAATGACGTGCGAAATCATTCTAGCGGCCGTCTATGTATCTATGGTACCTAATAATGAGATATTTGGTGTGGATTTTAGGATGCGTTCAAATTAAAAAAAAAAATAACTGTGCGCTCCGGGAGCAAGCCCCAAATATTGGTCGTTAATTAGTCAACGGTGTTCTGATGTGCAACCAAATTAAGTCGTTACGTAGCCGAAGGGGGCAAAACTGTCGAATCACCTGATGACTGTTTTCAAAGAAATAATAATTTCATTTTTAAACGAGTCTTTCACACGTTGCAATTTATCAATGTATCGAAAACTGTGTCTTTCACAGTTGCAAATATAAATTCACACGAAAAATACTCCACTTAATAGATCAGATCTACCGCTAAATATTTTGTCTGGTATATTTTAAACAAGTATTGTTATTGAGAAATCTAATGAAAAAGTCAAGGATTTACATACTTTTTGAATAATAACCCAAAGGTTTAATTAAACGGCGGGTGAAAACTCGGCACATAGATAGTCTTAAATATATACGTATATGTATAATAAACTCTTTATTTGCACTTAATTAGTATACAAAAAGGCGAGTTTATTGCCACATGGCAATATCTTACAACTAACCTAAACACAGTGGTACATGCGCGCATTGTGAAAATAAAGATTATTACATAACATACAGACAAGTGGAGGAATTTAAAACCAATAATGCCCAAAGGAGAGGAAATTGGGAGAGGAAGAGGAGAGAAAGGAAAAAACTGGTTACTTCTTAGAAAGGTAGTAATCCTTAAGGTGAGTCTTAAACGATGGTAAAGAAGGCGAGTTCCGTATTTGCTGGGAGATCGTTCCAGAGTCTTGCACCATGGACACAGAAAGAATAGGAATAGAAATCACTATTATGACTCGGAATTTTTAATAAACTGTCAGAGGCTGACCGAAGTACGACACCGTGGGAACTTAGTGGTTCAAAAAGCTCGTGGAGATAGGATGGTGTTGATTGGGAGAGTACACGATATAGGAGAGCAAGTATGTGAACATTTCTTCTTTGGCGTACTGGCAACCACTTTAACTGTGCCCTATAGTCGGACACGTGATCATACTTACGTAGACCGAAGATGAATCGTATGCATACATTTGGCAAACGTTCAAGTTTGTTGAGCAGTTCCTCTGATAAATCGAGATAAGCCACATCTGCATAGTCAAGGAAAGGTAAGAGGAGAGACTGTGCAAGAGATTTTTTTTTGTCCATAGGAAGAAATCTTCTGAGTGTTTGCAGAGGGTGAAAACTAGCAAATATTTTACGACTTACCTCGTCCACGTGTGGTTGCCAGGTATACAAATTTTCTATACCAATGGATACCAATTTTCATCTGTACTCGTACGATTATGACGTCAGATCCTATTTAAAGCTAGGATGACTGGGAGTCCTTTAAAGGTTTGTAAGATTCGAATGAGGAAAAGTCTCCTTTATTTTAACGGCAAGCAGTAGTATGTCAATCGGGGCGTTTTTTGTCCGGATCCGAAATGTCGGACCGGTTCCGTCGCGGGCGGCGCGGCGCGCGCGGCGGCCGCGGCGGTTCCGGTACGAGCGATGAAGAAATTACTCGAATAAGATACAACGTGTGATTACGGGTTTGTAATTATAGACGTTTCGCTACATGCAGCGTCGGCTCCACACCAATCAGCCCACATCGGCTATGCACGCGGCCTACATAGCGCCAATCCGCCTAACCACACCTATCACATCATTTATTTCATCTTCAAATTCAAATGGAACCGCGGCGAAAACACTTTTAGTTAATTTTTACACGACTATCCAACAAAAGGGAGTGCAATATGCTCAAGGTTCATGTAGGTATGTTTTCCGTTTCTTTATTCCTCCATAACTTATAAACGCTTGAACCGATTTAGAAGTGTGTGGGGTTATTTGAATCGTCATATTAGCCCGAGTGTCGTAGGGTACCTAAACTGTCCAAATATCAAATAAATAATTGTCTGAATGTCCAATAATTGCCTAAATGTTGAAGCCCCTCTAAGGGACAATTGCCCAGCGGAAGACATTACGAGTCCCGTCGACTGATGCGCAGAAGAAGAACTTTGCGCATTGTTATAAATTAAGATAATTTAAATCCAACGGAGATAGATTTTTCCAATTCGAAATTTCGATGCCCTAAATTTCGATATTGTAAAATAAAATTGACAATACCAACTACGTATTATAAGTAGGATAGAAAACGAATTTACCGCGTGAAATTTGTAGCACCCGACGTTTCGGTGATGTTGGTAGCAACTACGTATTCCTACCAACTGGACTATTTAATTAAAAAAAAGTAATTGCGTACATTGTGTTACCCCAAAACTTTCCCGGCAAGCAGACACGCCCCCTGAACAACCTTACCCCCCCCCCAACCCTCTCACTCCGCTAACCAGCCACCAACCCACCCTCCCCCCCTGATAGTGATGTGTCAACTGATTGTGATCGCTAATGTATTATATTTGTAATATTTTTTTTTGTATTGCTATTCTTTGGCTATTTCTTTCCTCATATGATGGAGGTAGTATTTTCCTAAATATTACGGAATTTAAAAAATATATGTGTCGCTTGTATAAGAGATATTCCAACCTAAATTTCACAAAGTGGTTTCGGTCTATCGACGCATATGTGTACCGTATTTCAATTTTGTACTCCAAATTTTGAGAATATCCAATTACCGGTTGGTTGTAAGATATTGTCATATGACAATACACCCGCCCATTGTGACATTTTCACAATAAAGAGTATAAACAAACAAACAAACAATATCTGTGTACTCTAATTCAAATATTTTAAGAAGTATGACTAGCGCGCACCCTGGTGAACCGATTTCAACCACAAGCTCTCCATGATCAAATGATGCCTGCATACCAAATTTCAGCTTACTCGGATGAAGCGTAAGGCGCTGTCGTGAAGGAATACACACACAGACACACAGACAGGCTTTAATCTCGAAATAGCTTTAATCGTATGGGGAGCAGAGGGGGAGGGGGATCAAAATGGATATTTCCGTTTCCAAATTCACAAAACTTTTCCTAACCATATTGGTTGGCCGGGAAAATAAAAAGTAAATAAATGCATGTATATTAAACAATTTCTTCTTTTCTACGATGTTTTACGATTTCCAAGATGTAAAACCTGCAGAACGGCGAAATACTAAATTATGGTGGAAAAAATAATAATCTACACAAATAACAGATAGCGGAAAACAAACAATTCTAATGTTATAAATGTAGCTACCGAATATTAAAAGACCATTATTGAAAAGACCCTAATGACTTTAACACGTTATAATCGTTTGTTTTAAGCGGGTTTTAGGCAGTTATTTTAGTGAAACTAGAATTTAAATATTTAATGAGCTTAAGATTAAGGAATTATTCTAGCTGAAGTGAATTGATTAGCATGTTTTTAGTTTCAAAAAAAGATATAATGTAATTGCGAAATTAGTTGTCATGAGTATTAAGTAGGTACCAACGTGATGTATGTTCAGATTACGATATTATACGTCCCTAAATTTAGGTCTGGAGCTACACTTAATTAAGACGACTTATATCAACGTTCACGCAGTAGAATCTATCAGATACAATAAATAGTTAAAAATAACACTAAAAACACGTTTTGGCCATACGATATTCACATACACACGGCTATGATACGATATTCCATCATGGAATGCCAGTGCCTATCTTCCGGCTTCATCACCAGACCTTGAAACCTTATCGTGGTCAAAGTTCATTCCAAGACTTTTCTAACAAGTCCAAACACAGCTATGATACGATGTTCCATCATGAAGTTTCAGTTCATATCTTCCGACTCCATCATCAGATTAGTTTGACAGTACCATATTATTGTATTGTCATCAGAACTACACACATCTGCCAATTTTCATGACGCTACGATTCTTGGAAGATGGTTAAATTAGTTACCTTAGATTCCATTACATAGTTATATACAGGTCGACCTAATAAAAGCGTGTTAAAAATATATGGCATATTCCATGTCAATTCGGGCAACGGATTACCTTCATAGTCTCAAAAGTAAAACAAAACGAATTAAGAAATGTTTTCTAAAACATATTTAACTCAAAAGTTGAAATTCTCCTTTTCAGGGAATGTAGATGACATTGATCAATGACATTGATCAATAGTTAAAAATAGGTTTAAAATTGACATTTTAAAAAAAGCTAAATAGTTTTATTTTCAGAAATTTGCAGCAAGAAAAGTTCTGCACATATTTCAAAATGGAGAGCATTATTTAAAAAAAGAAAGTAATAATTTTAAACTATCAAAAACGCAACGAAATATCTTGCACCAATTCAGAGATAGAGCATCGAAAATGGTAAAAAAAAATCTGAAAAATGCTAAACTCAAAGTTGGAAGTTTTCATTTTGTAGAAATGTAGTACCTACTCAATAGTATAGATCAACAGTAAAAAAACATTTTTTTTGAGATTAGCGGTTTTGAAAAAATAATCTGAATAACAATTTTTTTTTCCAGAAAGATGCAGCAAGAAAAGTTAGGCACATATTTCAAAGTCGAGTAGATCATTCTAAACACAAAAATATTAGCAATAAAGTAAAAAAAACTGCAACGAAATCTACGTGGAATCCTCTTCTTAAAATCTTCCCGCCGCCCGAACGCCGAGCGCAAGGACGTAAGGTAGGATATAGTGAGTGTTGTGTGCAATACGGATTTTCGAAATTCGCGCGATCCGAGCCCGGCCCCCCACCACCGTTAACCTACGCGGTGGCGGCAGCGGTATGCGGCCTACCCGCAAAACAACGGATCGACAGCTCATTCAGTCTACCCTTGACAACGGCGGCTGCAACGTCACCAAAACGTCGGGTGCTACAAATTTCACGCGGTAATTTCGTTTATATCCTATTTATAATATCAAAGAACTGCGATAGTCTTCGATTTTATAAAATAGAAGCTAAATTAATATTCCTAAATCATGTTACAAAATCATTAAATAAATTGTGTATAAAACGAAATGTTGAAAATAAGGTTAAAATTAAAATTACAAAAATAAAATGAATTCGAGATTTAATACAAAAATACAAAATTTAAAAAATATATGCCATGCCATATAAACATTTCTGTAATATATATTCTTTGTTTTTTTTATAATTATTCGTATGATTGTATCTTTTTTAATTCTTCTGGCAACCAGTTATAAAATGTCATACATTTGTATTGTGTTGTCTTTGAAATTGTCAAGTTGTCGGTATAGATTTATAGGTATACATTAAGCCCGATTCCGTTTCTTCGTATACTATAATAGGAACTTAGTTCAACCGAACGAGACAGAGCAATACGTTAGAACGGAATATGAAATGACCTACCATCGATTCTCCCACACCTAAACTCCCTGTTGAACTTATAGACGCCCAAATAAGTTTGAACACATTTCGTACAGTGTTAGATTTAGTGATTTAACTTCGGTGGGTAGTTTTAATGCGGAAAAGTGACAACCGTTCATTTCACTCTCCGCTCCGACGTACTGCTCTGTCTCGTTTTTCATGAACTAATTTCCGATTTTACTTTTAGAGAAACACAATCGAGCCCATTGATTTGTACTTTTGGTGTGGGATTATATGTGGGACTGAGTTTAGGGTCAATCTCTATTTTTATGGAATTTGCACAGAATTTCTTGTATAAATATTGGGATATTTAGTTCGCGAAATAGTGTTTAGCAATATACTCTTATATTTATTCCGTGTATTGCTCTCATAGATATTTTCTGTAAAATCCCACTTCCACTTCAACCCCCCCCCCCCCCCTGTTACCACTACCAATCAAGCCGCCCACCCCAAACAAAGGATTCACCCATTTGCAAAGACAGATAGCTAAGATGGCTGCCAAATTGTGTCCGTATTCGATCGTTTGACAAAAACATTTTAAAATTATTGCCGAATAAAAATTCACAGAGACGCCATTTTCGTGTTTGGCCGTCCGGCGATGATGATTTATGAAATGCATAAAAAGAGGCGGCTGTCAAATATGGCGGCCGCAATTCAAGATGGCGTGACGGCTCTAATTTCGAATCGCATTCCGGGCGGCACAGAGCAACCGCCTAAAAGAAATTCCGACAAATTCAGCGGCGTAAAAAGGCGACAACCAAAACGAATATCAACCGCCATTGACTGTTTAATGCAATTGATTTGGATTCAGATCTCAGCAAGATCTGAATCATTTTTTACACGACTGCTCGACAAAAATGGGAGTTAATGGGCCCTTGCTGAGTTGGCCACGAAGACCCATTCTGTTCAGGGTTGGTCACACTCACGGGTCAACACCCATCCGACGGCCTCCACGCATGAAGTGCGAGCCTGGGTAGGACTCTGGCCTTTTAGTTTCCCCTGGGAATCAACCTTCTGGCGCTCCTGGACGGTCTGCGCACCGTGGGGAAAGCCAATCGATTGCGGAGTCTGTCGGGGGAGTCTGAAAGTATTACTGTTTCCTATAGAGCGGGGGTGGTTGCGGAGCTTACGACGACTGCTCTTGAAATGACCATCGGCTATAGAATAGAATAGAATAGAATAACTTTATTGTGCTATAAAAATATAACTTAATGAATATTACGCTGGTTTTATAAAAAAGACAATTTATGCACAAATGGCGGACTTATCGCTATAGCGATTTTTTACAGTCAACCATTTGATAAAACAATTCCTAATTTTCACCGTACAATACACAAAGAAGTAGTAAAGTTAAACTTAAAATAAACTTATACAGATACTTGTCAGTAACTTATGCTAAGGTTGGCCAAGGAAGGATAAAGGAGGGGACAAGGTGAGGTATTTGGGGCTGTGTAACAATAAATGTTTCTTCAACAATTTTTTGAAAGTATGCAGCGAAGGTGCATGCCTGATAGAGTGAGGGAGCTGATTCCATAAACGAGCAGAATGGACTGTAAAAGAGTGCGTGTAAACAGAAGAATGATGTATCGGAATGGCGAGTGTGTTATCCCGGCTTGATCGAAGTGGAAGACCGTGGCCTCCCAAAGGGTGGAAATTCTCCTTTAGATAGGTGGGTGAAGTGGGGTTATTAAGTATGTTGTAGAGTAGCGACAACGTATGAAAATTTCTTCGATCGCGAATAAGCTATCCGATCCTGGGTGAACAGCCGGGCAAAGGTCGCCGTGGTCCGCGATAGATTCGGTACACACCGTTTTACCGCTTCGTAAGGGAGAGGACTGCGCAAGCGACCTCGAACTTGTAACCAATCGAGAGACTGGAGTAATCTGGTCACAATTGGAAGTAAGGGCGTGAGTGTAAGCCCGCCGGGTAACACTCCTGGCTATCTCGCGGTTAAGGCGTTGGCCTCTTACCGGTATTTCGGCGGGGCTAGACGGTGGACTGTTTTATCCAAGTCTACTGCGCTCACTCCAGGGAGATAGAACGACTAATCGTTAAAACTTCCTGAGGTGACGGGCTCGTCCGCTGTAGTCGACAACCCTAGTTGGCCAACAAAAATGGAATGTTATGCGTTCAGGATTCAGCTATGTATGTTTTCCGCTTCTTTATTCCACCATAACTTCTAAACGCTCGAGCTGATCTAGACATATGTGGTATCATTAAAATCGTTATGTCATCCAGAGTGAATATCAATCTTTTTAGTTTCATCCGAATCTAGTAATATAGCCGGCGATAAATCGGCAAACTTATCCACCAAATTCTGTAGCTGCTAAAAACGCTCACGATTTTCTACAATTATTGTATCAAACAAAGAAAACAGCTTCCGTCTTAACTCATTTTCGCAAGACAAGTTGGCGCCTCTGGTCCCGTCATCAAAAATGTGCGTTATAGTTATGCGCCTCTAAGGGGCTCTCTAGGCGATCAAGCATGCTTGTCAAGCATCGCGTCGCGGGCTGGGAAGGGATCGTAAACCGCAGGAAATATGCAAATATATATTTTTAATATTTACCAAAAATGTTCAAGTTCAAATTGTTTATTTTCAAAAATCTTTACAGATTGTAGAAACATACTAAAATAACAGGTAATAATAATTGAAAGCATGAGAAATAACTTAAATTAAAAGAATAAGAAATAAACTTAGTGTAATTTAAACGATTAAAATTTAAATTAAAATATCATTTAAAAATATCAAATCACAATAATAATAATATTTAGTCGCATTCACTTAAAACAAATGAAATTTAAAAAATATAAAATTTAGAAAAGGATGAAATGCCTAATTTTGTAGTTTATACTAGGGAATCACATTAATTAGACGTAATTTGATTGATGAATGACGTGACTCCCTGGTATAAAACTACAAAATTAGGCATTATTGCCAATTAAATATTTACATATTTCCTGCGGCTTACGATCCCCTCCCAGCCCGCGATGCGATGCTTGACAAGCATGCTTGATCGTCTAGAGAGTCCCTAATGGTTATTTAAAGAAAGGGGATTCCCCGGTTTCGACACAAAATAAGTAATGAAATAGACCATACTCATTTTAATAAGTCTGAATCGTAGGCGCGACAAAAATATAAAATGAAATGATTCAATTTTTTACAAGATAATATTATTACTTATTGTGAAATTTTGCCGCCCCTAAAAGTGCCGCCGGTCGACTACAACGGGCGAACCCGAAACCTTAGGTTGGTATAACGATATGTGATCAATCTTTCAGCCATGGGATGACCGTCTTAGAAACAATACAAGCGACTTAGAAACAATACAAGTATACTGTCTAGCTATCTCACCATTCCCGAGAGAAGCCAACGCCTTGCGGCAAGGCACCGGGAAAGGTATTCAACGGGCAGCTTCGCCCCATGTCTACCAGTTTAGAAGGATATTTCCGTCTGGAATACCATCAGGATACCTCCAACATCCCGACTGGTTACAGGTTCGAGGTCACTTGCGCGGTCCTCTCCCGTACGTGGCGGTGATACGGTGTCTACCGAATCTATCGCGGGCCACGGCATCCTTTTCTCGGCTCTTCGACATGAATCGGGTAGCCGAATGGTCGTTTCAAGAGCAGTTGCCGTAAGGTGAACAAGTTCCCCTGGTCTATAGCAGACAGTACTGTTCCCAGACTCCCCCGGCTGTCGGTCAGAATGCACGATCGATTGCGCAAACCGTCCAGGGTCTCCCTAAGGCCGACTACTAGGAGAAACTGGCCCGCAGGCCAGAGTCCTACCCTGGCTTGCACTTAAGCTTGGAGGCCACCGGATGGGTGTTCACACGTGAGTGTGACCGACGCTGAACATATGGGTCTCAGTGGCTTAACCAACAGGGCCACATTAGCACCCCACGGGGATAAATATAGATAGGATTCCGTTGGTACGGAAACCTAAAAACAATGACATCTCGATCAGCATGAAATTTTAATTACTTCTGACTTATCCCCGATAGAAACGGCGGTAATATCGCCCGATCTCTTGGCACGAAAATTAACATGGATCTGTCAAAAATGCAAATCCGCCAAGACAGCGTTTCGGTCCATTGTTAGTTGGATTCAACCGAAGACGAAAAAGTTGAATTAAAAATAAAAGCGTCAATGCATTGTCTGGGCCGTCGAAAAGTTTGACATTGCGAGCGGTGAGAACGGGCAGTGGAACAATTGCTAAAAGATATCAGACGAGAGAAAAAGAGAAGACACTGGCCAAATTAAGAACGACCGAATATTTTAAAGCGGAACCGCTATATGGAATTTCTCAGTTCGTAATGGCGGCGAAGTTTCTATTATATGGCACATTTATAAATATATATACTAGCTGACCCGTGCCCACTTCGTTGGTCGATAAAACGTTTTACTTGTGATGAAATTATAAGTATGGTTTGGTTAGTACTGAGTGCTATGATTTATTTCCTGACTGCCAAAAGAAGGGTTATATTTTTACTGCATATGTATGTATGTATTTGCATGCCAATTTGACTATAATACCGTTATTTGTGAGTGTCTTCTTGTGAGTGTCTTATTTGTGAGCGTTATCTCTGTGACTATTTATGCAGTAACAAGGAAATTATATGCAGTAAAAGGGAAAAGTCTTTTGTTTTAAACACTTGATACGATAAATTTACTTATTTTTATAAGAATTCATAATAGTTGATAATATGACCAATAAACATGACCTAACGATTAAAATTATTTTTGTAAATATAAAATACTATTTTTTGTGACTTAAATATAAAAGTTAGATATGTGCTGTAGCTGACTTTTATGTAGGCATTATCAAGCTCTACAACTTTTCTTTAGAACTTAATCATATATCTCTCATCGTTAAGGCAGCGTTAGTTAGAAACGTTTTCGTTCGACCGTTTATTCTCCGTCTTACTTTGCAAATCCGACTACAACGAAAAAGTCTTAATATATAGTTAATATATAATAGTATAAGTCGGATTAATACATAGCTTGTGACACTCACAAATAACTTGGCTTTCTATTAGTAAAAGAATTGTCAAAATCGGTTTAGTAGATCCAGAGATTACTTCCTACAACATCACAAACTTTACCTCTTTATAATATTAGTATACATAAGTAAATAATAATAAATATATACCATGTTCGTCCATCTTAAAGGTAGAATCACGCGAAAACCCCGAGATTATATCATATAACTCAAAAACATTTACAGGAAATAGATCCAGTTTCTCTTTTCTTTTATTGCCACCAAATTGTACAATTGCGATTTCGACACTAAACAGCGATTAATCACCTGGTCAACGGCGTTTTACGGATATTTCTAATATTTCTAAGACCGTATAGAGATTACAATTTCAAATACATTTAACCGCTCGCAATCCAGCCTTCGCGCGCAAAAACTACGCCGCAAGTTTTCATTCGATTTTTTGAATACATACTAACAATATCGTTTGTTCATGATTTCCCTCTTGGTACCTAGTAATTAATCTTGTTAGTCATGTATACTATATATGTATATAATATATATGGGGGCGACCACAACGTTTACGCGCGGATCTGTCAAACGACGCAAAGTGGCTATAGGCACTGTCGGCGTCCGACGGGTTAATAAATTAATAGTTTAAAAAAAACATTAAAAACACGCTTTTGGGCTATGATACGATATTCACATACACACGGCTACGATACGATATTCCATCATGGAATGCCAGTGCCTATCTTCTGGCTTCATCCCCAGACCATGAAACCTAATCGTGGTCAAAGTTCATTCCAAAATTTTATAACATGTCCAAACACAGCTATGATACGATGTTCCATCATGAAGTTCCAGTTCATATCTTCCGACTCCATCATCAGATCAGTTCGACAGTACCATATTATTGTATTGTCATCAGAACTACATACAGCTGCCAATTTTCATGACGCTACGATCCTTGGAAGATGGTTAAATTAGTTACCTTAGATTCCATTACATAGTTACATACAGGTCGGCCTAATAAAAGCGTGTTAAAAATAGATTGAGTGCCTTCCTGTTAAGTAGTACAACTGCAGATAGGTATAACATGATATTTTTTAATATTAATTTTATTTTTGTAACTTTATTTTGATTATTTTTGATAACATTTTTTTTCCAACAATTTTTTTATGAAAAGTTGCGTTTATGCTCCTTATTCGGGGGTTACACGCTCAGTCTGGCGTCAGTCTGGTCATCAGTCTGGTAAATACTGATGCCAGAGTGAGCGTCTAACCCACTTACTGATGTACTGACACCAGACTGACGGATTTTTAAATATTTTAATAACTTTCGTCAGTCTGGTAAATACTGATGCCAGACTGATAGTGTAAACGTTTCATCAGTCTGGCCAGCTTCAGTCAGCTATCGATTTCCTCATGCAGGTGGTCTTGTTTTATCAAGTATGGCTTAACCATTTCCAAAAGATTATCAAAACATGCATCTTTCATGCGATAATAATTTTCGTAGTCATATTCTTCCCCAGAATCTCTTATTTCATTTAATAAGTTCAAGTGCGTGTAAAAATCTCTTCTCACTAGCCACGATTTAACCCACCATTTCCGTTCTACTTTTTTTGCAGTTAGAGCTATTAATATAGCAATACAAGCTTTTTTTCTGCAATCCATTCTCTCTTTTGAAGTGTTATCTGGACGACGTTTTTGAGGTGACTAATGGCAGACTGATGCCAGCCAGACTGAGCGTGTAACCGTATGTACCGGGTGTTCCGACCATCAGTTTACCATCATTCCCCCCCCCACTTACGCGCTTACGTATGGGTGTTTTATTCAGTCTCAATATATATAAATAACACGTTAATAATTATTATCAAAGTAATAGAATTTCTACAAATTTTAATTGTTTTAATCTTTATTTTTATTATTTTATTATTTAGTAACTTGATTAGATACATCTAAACAATATTTTATAAAGTCTGCCTTAGAGCAGGCCCTGGCCTAGTTAGGCGACTTTTATTCATTACTCTATCTCCTCAAGAATCAGTTTTTTGCTAACGTCTCATATATATATATATATATATATATATATATATATATATATATATATATATATATATATATATATATATATATATATATATATATATATATATATATATATATATATATATATATATATATATATATATATATATATATATATAGATATATATATATATATATATATATATATATATATATATATATATATATATATATATATATATATATATAGATGTAGCGACGCTACAAACCCAACTATAAAGTTTATTTTTATTTTGATTTAATGGCTGGCTGAGAACGAGCCCAGCAATATTATTTCGTTCTATTAAAAAGTGGATACATTCAAATTTTAAAAACAAATTTTCGAACTGTCATTCTGTACCTTAACAAGAGAGGATTCAACTGAAAGAAAATTACGCTCGCGTTATCACGTATTATTGTACATTTTTGTAAAGAGAAAAAATATATTTACACAACAGTTTATCGCGGTTTTTTTACTATCACGTTCTTCGACACACGAAAGAGACGCGAAATTGGTGACCCCGACGTGATCTGAACACGCAACCTTCTGATCTGGAGTCAGATGGGATGATAGAAAGGTGGCATAGATCCCTAAAAGCAGCATTAAGAGCGCGACTAAAAACAGCGAATTGGGTGAGAGAATTACCCACCGTATTAATGGGATTACGAGCAGCTATTAAAGAAGACTACGGGATCAGCCCGGCTGAATTACTGTACGGGACAACACTCAGGCTCCCAGGAGATTTTTTTGAAAAACAAACTACAAAAACGATACCAGAAACTGTGCAGCAAATGAGAGAGACATTCGAGGCGCACAGACCGCGAAGAGAACGAGAACACCACAATAACATTTTCGTACATCGGGATCTAAAGGAGGCGACGCACGTATTTGTGAGAGACGACACGGTGAAGAGACCACTGCAAAACCCGTATAGAGGGCCATATAAGGTTTTGAGGCGGCGAGATAAGACATTCGACATTGAACAGGACAGAGCCAAAGTTACCATCTCGATTGATCGTTTAAAACCCTGCTACGGCGTGGCAAGCAGTAACGAGAACGAGCAGGAGACAGACAAGGAGGAGCCCAGGTGGGCAGCGTCCGCGAACAACAACCAACAAGGACCACAGCAATCAGTGGCGGCGCTAGGCGTCGGCGACGTCGGCGACCGCCGACGGCCTCGCACCTGAGGGGGCCTCGCAAAAGTTTTAAAAATTATTTAAATTTTATTTATTTATTCTTATTTATTTTCATACACTTGCGTGAGTAAAGTAAGTGAGTAGTACTTTAGGGGTATTATCCAGAGTCCTCTGGCAACACTATGAAAGTTCGCGCTCGAGTCTCGGGACGGGGAATCCCCGTGTCGTATAATTATTTGTATTTCATTCTTCTGTGAGCGTAACGTAAACAATCATTCATTCTGTGAATAGAACTAGACTCGCATCCACAAAGTTTCTTTTTATTGTGTTGTAAAGTCATTATCATTACCCCGGTGGCGTTCTAGTGGATAAAAGTGTTAATTTAGATTGTGATTTATTTCATATTTCTAAGGTAGGTAAGTCAAATAACGAATTTAACGAAATGATTTTATCGAAATCGATAGGTATATATCTTTTATAAGTCGTAAATAAATACAATGTATTTCTCTGTACAAACCGAAATAAAAAAGTAGACTTACCTTGTTTTAAACCTGTGTAGTGTTTTTTTTTCTCACCGGAGAACATAGAAAATTTTCACTTTTCGAGTATGTTTTTTTTTGTAGGCGTCCCAATTCTTAATAGGTAACTGTATTATTTTCATCGAGTTCTTTTTTTCCATACGTCTCGTACGGTATTCTTTCAATACAAAATAATCTAGGTTCAATAAATTATATCAATTTTCCATAAAAAGTATTGGCGTATCTATAGGGTTGTTTATCATGGGGGGCTTGGGCATCTGCTATAAAAAATGACAGATCGGCAGATCTCGTTTCGTATTATTTAACTCTGAAGCTACTGAGCCTATTTTGAAAGCATTTAATAAAATATTTTTTCTAAGATTACATGACCCAGCCCCCGCTCTACAGATGCCTATGAGAAAAAGACCTTGCTAATAGTATAGAGAAAATTATTTTACAATTAGTAGCAATTATATATTTAACAAAATACACTTCATAGCTTAATAAATTAGTGACTGGAGAAAATTAAATATTCTGGATGATTATTGATGATCACACTTACCTCTTATAATCAGTATACATTGAGTTCAAGTTTAGTTTAAGTACTGTACTTACCAAACTTTAACAAAAAATATTTTTTAGTCATCATGACTGGAGGACCCACTAGAGACAGAGATGTAGGGAGGATATGGGAATCCGGTGCATCAAAAAGAAAAAGAAAAGCTGAAACGGTTATATCCAACCAAGCTCTGAGTTCCAGTATGATGAAATTTCTTAAGAAACCTTCAAGGACTACAAGTGTCACAGCTTCAGAGTCAGAGTCACTGATGAAACTTTAGTTTCTGAACCAGCTTCAGAGTCAAATAAATCTTTTACTCAAATTTCTGATACAGCTTCTTTACCTTCAACATCGGGCGAATCTGCTGTGATCCAAATGTCTGAACCCAATGAAGAGTTAGAAATTGAGAGGATGTGTGACTCAAGAAATCAAGAGCAAGCAGTTAATTTAAAAGAGTCATTTATAGACTTAGATTCGGGGAAGTGAGTATTTCCAGTAAATGATTTGCGGCGTCATGACTTAATTCAAAATGGACCCAATCATCAAGATCTAGAGAAATCTGATGAAAGTTACCCAAAAGACGCAAATAAAAGACATTTTTCTTAATTTCATTTTACTCGAAAATTAAGTAACGGCGAAACGCAACATCGCAGTTGGTTAGTTTACTCCATATTTCAAGATAAAGTTGCTATGCTTTCCATGTAGACTTTTTTCACATTTGCAGACACAGATGGTAAAAGAAGGATGTTGTGACTGGAAAGATTTGAGTCGGATATTGCCAAGACATAAACAAAGTCAAGGACACATGGAGTGCATGATTAAATGGATGGAATTCTATAAAGGAATCAAACAGGGAAAAACAATAGATAAGGATAACGAAAGATTGATTAGGGAATCGCAGAAGTATTGGCATAATTTGTCTAAAATAATGATTGATATAATAAACTATTTAGCCTCACACAATCTGGCATTTAGAGCTCACCGAGAATCTCTTAAATTGAACGATAGCAGAAACAGTGGTAATTTTATTGATTTATTTAAGTTGTTATCCAAATATAATCTGACACTACGGGAGCACATGCAACGTATTTATGAAAAGCAACTTACTCAACATTATCTGAGCCACGACGTCCAAAATGAATTAGTTGCATTAATGTCTAAATCAGTTATGACGAAATTATACACAGAGTTAAACAAGCAAAATACTACGCCTTCTTGCTCGATTGTACCAGGGATGTCAGCCGTGTTGAACAAATGTCAATAATATTAAGATTTTGCAATTCCTCAACTGGAGCAATAGAGGAACATTTTGGTGGGTTTATTGCCGTCGCAGAAACAACAGGAGAGTATTTAACTAATTCAATATTACAAGAACTGGAAAGAAATGGTCTAAATATCCAAAATTGTCGAGGACAGGGATATGATAACGGCGCCAATATGGTGGGTATTAATAAAGGTGTCAGAACAAGAATACTCAATATAAATCCAAGAGCATTCTTCGCGCAGTGCGGATGCCACAGTTGGAATTTGCTTTTGATTGATGCAGCTAACTCTTCTACAACAGCCAAAACATTTTTCGGCTTCATCAATAAAATCTATGTGCTCTTTTCAAAGTCAAGTAAGCGTTGGGATATTGTAAAAACTAAATTAAAATTGACATTATAACCGCTGTCTGAAACACGATGGGAGAGTAGAATCGGAGCAGTAAAAGCAATATTTTTGCAATTTGATGATGTTATCGAATGCGTGAATGACCTGAAAAATAAAAGTGATGATTCTGAAACTCTAAGCGACTGTGAAGCAGTCTTGAACGAAATGTTAACTTTTGAGTTTATTGTTGCAATACACGTGTGGTACGAGGTTTTACTACGTGTGAACAATATAAGTAAACTATGGCAATCGGTTCAAGTCAACTTGAAAGTCGCTATCGATACTTTACGTTCATTTTGTAGCTGGATTCAAGAATTCCGTAATACAGGATTTGACAATATTGTTGCACAAGCTCGATTGTTTGTGGAGAAAAGTACTTTCGAATTTCAGTGTCAATTTAAAGAAAAAAGAACAGCCAGGAAAAAACGAATGTTCGATTATGAACATATTGATGGACCTATTCAATCTTTTGAAATGCATTACAGAGTTAACTTTTTTAACACAATGATAGATGCTATTATAGTCTACACCGAATGTCGATTTAAAGCGCTCAATGAATATTTTGAACAATTTGGTTTTATTTATGATATCAGTTATTTGAAATCGATATCGAAAGAGGACCTTCTCAAGCATTGTAATGATTTAGGTACAATACTGCGGGAAGGCGACGGCGAAAACAGTGACATAAAGCCTTTCGAGCTATATGAAGAGCTACAGCTTTTAAAAGCGAATTCACTTGACTCTGTCAACGACGCGAAACAACTCATTCAGTACATTTTAGAAAATAATTTGGAAGAAATATATCCAAATGTTTACATGGCAATTAGAATCATGCTCACAGTTCCCGTCAGTACAGCTTCCGCTGAGAGAAGCTTCTCAAAGTTAAAATTGATTAAGACCTACTTGAGAAGCACGATGACCCAAGAGAGACTATCTGCGTTATCAATTCTATCAATTGAAGCTGAAATAGCGGCTAGTATTAGCTATGACATAATCCTGAAAAAGTTCAGTGAGGCCAAAAGCCGAAAAGTTCGTCTATTTTAATTTCTATTTGTGTAATTTTTACCATCATTTGATTAGCAATAAAACTCGTTTACTCATACATTAGTTTCATTATAATTCGGCTTTTGTAATCTAACGTTATCTTTTTGACTGCGAAATAAAAAAGGCCTCGCGAACCTAATTTCGCCGACGTCCAAGTGTGGTCTAGCGCCGCCACTGACAGCAATACAAGACCAGATACGGAAGAACGGTTCGACCTCCCGGGCAGTGGCACACGACGACCTGTCGTCCTCCCAAAGGGGGGAATGATGTAGCGACGCTACAAACCCAACTATAAAGTTTATTTTTATTTTGATTTAATGGCTGGCTGAGAACGAGCCCAGCAATATTATTTCGTTCTATTAAAAAGTGGATACATTCAAATTTTAAAAACAAATTTTCGAACTGTCATTCTGTACCTTAACAAGAGAGGATTCAACTGAAAGAAAATTACGCTCGCGTTATCACGTATTATTGTACATTTTTGTAAAGAGAAAAAATATATTTACACAACAGTTTATCGCGGTTTTTTTACTATCACGTTCTTCGACACACGAAAGAGACGCGAAATATATATATATATATATATATATATATATATATATATATATATATATATATATATATATATATATATATATATATATATATATATATATATATATATATATATATATATATATATATATATATATATATATATATATATATATATATATATATATATATATATATATATATATATATATATATATATATATATATATATATATATATATATATATATATATATATATATATAATTGATCAATAAGATGATTATAAAGTAAATAATTATAAAAGCCACTTACTTGTAAGTGGCTTTTATAATTATTTACTTTATAATCATCTTATTGATCAATTCTAAAAAGAATATATACACAAAACTATCAAATATATATATATATATATATATATATACATATATATACATATATATATATATATATATATATATATATATATATATATATATATATATATATATATATATATATATATATATATATATATATATATATATATATATATATATATATATATATATATATATATATATATATATATATATATATATATATATATATATATATATATATATATATATATATATATATATATATATACAACATGATATGGTAAACTGTACAAACGAACTTGTGTAATACTATAAATAAATAAATAAATAAACGTAAAAAAGAAACAAAAAATATATCTATTATCAGTAACATTTCAATAATCAAGTAATTATCTATGTTTATAAGCTATAAAAAAATCCGTTATGTCTGCATGGTGTTGTAGTGGCCGCGTAGAAACATCAAACCGGCACATACATTCCTATAAATGGCTACAAGAAATAAATAAGCAGCGGATCGATTAAAAACAGCCGGTTTGTAATGTCACAGCGAGCTTTAAAGTCAAGGTCGGGTCCAGTGCCGCCGGCCATTGTGTCAGTCCATGCAGTGTCACTACTTTTCCGTGTGCTTTGCATGTCTTTTACTTCGTTTGATTAATATAACGGCAATTTGTTTATATTAAGGCGATTAAGTGATAAGGTGAACGCATAGACCGCTATCGTAGACACAAGCCGTGTGTCGGCGTCCGTTGGGAAGCCGGCCTTACAGCCGTATGCAATCGCCACTTACACCTGAATCTGTAGTCGAGTGTTTGAGATTCCTTAAGCAAGCATTGCTCAAGCAATTTATTTATTTATATATTAATTAATTTCCCAAAACATAATTAACCTTCTAGATAATCCAAATCATTAATTATTTTTCTAGGCTATTATCATTATTATTCTAATATATAGACTAATATTCTAGACTATAGCAAACGAGACAAAGAAATACGTTAGAGAGTAATATGTTTTCCCTGTTAAATAAATAAATAAATAAATAAATATTAAACGATTATACTTACATATATCTAATGATTATCTATTTTTTCTTATTATACTAGTTAATACTTTTTAACAATTGTAATACTACATACTACATATTTACCTAATTACTTGATTGCTAAGAAATGCCATTACCGTACTTTGCAGTTGTGCTAAGTTCACCTTCCAAATATCCAATTCTGGCTCAGCCGAACATAAAGCATTTAGGTACGAAGCGTCCGCATCGTAAAACAGTGTTGAACGATGTTAGTTCTGGCTCGCGATAACGCGAACAATACGTGAGTCCTAGCACGGTAGTAATTGGAGGGTACAAACAGACCGATTCTTCTAAGGATGGTCGGATTGTCAACGAACCCCCTAAGCAGTTTATATATGTGGCAGATTGACAGCCAATCTCTTCTTATGCTTAGTTAGTTGTACCCAACCATCCCCAGAATAAACGCCGTAGGATATAGAAAGGGATATGCTGTTTAAAGTACAGGAACCTCAGAAAGCGTTTCTGTATACTCTCAATGACTAATGCTTGTAGACAGTCGGCTTTCGTAAGCAAATTATATAAACAGTCGTCTGACAATTGAATTGAATGGGACTAAATATTATTATTATTGTGATTTGATTTAAATCGGTAAATAATTGTCGGTAAATGTAATTTCTCGGTACAAATCGGTAAATGTAATTTCTCATTCAAAATTAAATTTGAATTATTTGACATGATTTTAATTATTGTTATTTGCTTTTTCTTTATTTTATGGTCTTTAAATTTAAATTTTGATATTCGATTTTGTTCTTGAATTTTATTTTTAATATAGGTGTAAATATTTTTTTGACTGAATTTGATATTGTCTTAATTTGGTTTGAATTTTCTGAGAGTTCTTAATTTGTAAATGCTCAAACTGGTTTAAATTTAATTTTGATTGTTTTATATATAGGTTTCTACAATCTGTAAAGATTTTTGGAAAATAAAGTGAACTATGAACTATTCAATTCAAAATGCCACTTATTAACGCACGAGTGAGACTCACCAGAGCTGCAAAGAATGACGATATGATAGTTCCAAGAACTCGTACGACTTTCGGACAGAGACATTTCAAATTCATAGCACCGAGAATGTACAACTACCTGCCTGATGTCGTTAAACGCATTGAAACCAAAAACAAATTTAAAAAATCGGTTTCTAGGTGGCTTATTACAGAAGGCAAGGAAAACATCAATGGAATGTTGAATATTGTATATTAATTTTTCGCATTATTCTTCAATTTTAGACATATATTTTTACTTTCAAACATATATTTTTACTTTTACTCTACACGTTAATAATAATTATCAAAGTAATAGAATTTCTACAAATTTTAATTGTTTTAATTTTAATTTTAATTTTTTTTATATAATAAGTATTTAGTAATTTGATTAGATACATCTAAACAATATTTTATAAAGTCTGCCTTAGAACAGGCCCTGGCCTAGTTAGGCGACTTTTATTCATTACTCTATCTCCTCAAGAATCAGTTTTTTGCTAACGTCTCATATATATATATATATATATATATATATATATATATATATATATATATATATATATATATATATATATATATATATATATATATATATATATATATATATATATATATATATATATATATATATATATATATATATATATATATATATATATATATATATATATATATATATATATATATATAAGATGATTATAAAGTAAATAATTATAAAAGCCACTTACATCGTGACGAAGGATTCCCTTGATCGGATTCGGGAATGCTTTAGCATTCCCTAATCCGATCAAGGGAATCCTTCGTCACGATGTAAGTGGCTTTTATAATTATTTACTTTATAATCATCTTATTGATCAATTCTAAAAAGAATATATACACAAAACTATCAAATATATATATATATATGTATATATATATACATACAAAATGATAAGGTAAACTGTACAAACGAACTTGTGTAATACTATAAATCCTACTAATATTATAAACGCGAAAGTTTGTATGTATGTATGGATGTTTGTTCTTCTTTCACGCAAAAACTACTGAATGGATTTTGATGAAACTTTACAATAATATAGCTTACACATCAGAATAACACATAGGCTATTATTTATAAATATATAGTGTGAATTATCTAAAATATAACGATAACTGTCAAGTAAGTAGGAAAAAATGTAAGAAATTGACATTCGAAATTTAAATTCTATCCTACTATCCTACTAATATTATAAACGCGAAAGTTTGTATGTATGTATGGATGTTTGTTACTCTTTCACGCAAAAACTGCTGAATGGATTTTGATGAAACTTTACAATAATATAGCTTATACATCAGAATAACACATAGGCTATAATTTATAAAGATATATGGCTTTCTATCATCATTATCACAATTTTCCATCACCACGCGGGTGAAACCGCTGGGCGCAGCTAGTAAATAAATAAATAAATAAATTATACACATACAGTGATCTTTGACTCACGGTTGACATACAGACAGCGCATCTACACCCTAGGGGCCTAGTTGATAATCCTTACAATTGACAGCATATTTAAAAATTATTATATATAATAGTGAATAAAGTGCAATTACGCGTCCCGAATGTACTCGATCGCCGTTTGCCTATCGGTCTAATTATTATAGAAAGCAGAAGTTTTGATAATCTGGAGAACCGCATCAATAGTCTGGAAAGCGTAGTTTCGTATCAAAGGATATTACTGAAGCAGCAAACGACAAAGGAATTAAGGGGAGAACGAAACAACATTTTATCCGGCTCAATCGTCATCCTCACATGCTCGCGCTAGTGGCTCTCTTCAGAATAGCTGGCGGCGGCGACACAGAGGTCGTCGCGGTGTTCCCTGCTAGACAACATATGAGACAATAACGACTGGGCTTAGGCGGTATAACCCAGTAGGGAAACTATCTGGAAGTGGCTTCAGTGGCCTGGAGAGCCAAATACTTTCCGAAAGTTCTGGTGCAGAATACAACGGGAAACCACTGCACAATTTCCCCTACTATTCAGCTTCATACGGATAAAGAAGTAAGCAGAGCTGACTGCCAAACTTCACTAGTTGGAGAGGCACCCAAAGAAGAACAAAAATTGCTAGGTGTTGGAATGAGAAGCATGAGGCAGTTCAACAACACTGTTGTCATTATATTGCGTAGCACATTAAACCGATGCATAATAGTCACCGACAAATACGTACTGGGCGTATTTGCAAAGACTTAATGTTTGTAACATGTATGGAGTAATGCTGACGCCACGCGTTCTGTTTCTAGGCAGTCTGACCACTTGTTTCGAGTTCTGTATTGCATCCACTGTCTACTGATGAATTTTCAGCTTTTCCAAAACACTTTAGGGGTATTAATTAAAATTACACCTTTCCTAGTACGCCAGCGCCAGGTGTCCCGGAAACTGGCCTGCTGCCCCTACCCCGGAATTCTATGGCCAAATACTGTCTGATCTGAAAGTATCAGCTTTTACAAAACTCAGTTTTTGTCGCTGGCTCCCCAACTATTGGGGGCCCACGGAATTTTGGTTGTTGGTCTAACTGGAATAATGACAATATTTTAATTATTCAAATAGATATCAGTTTGCTTAAAAACGCCACCTAGACGTAACTTTTTATAAAACCTTAAAGTCAAAATAACAAGCCAGGAAAAATCATGGACAAAAACATAGTAGTGTCGCTTTTAAGCAGAAACTTTCCTAGTGATAGTTCGATAGTAATTTAATTCAGTTCAATTTTGATAAATATTGTATAAGAAAATAATGTGGAAAACACTTAATCGGCCAGCAAAACATTGTAATATGATAATAAGTTAAAATTAATGGAGCGCTGTATGTTTCCCGAAGATCATATAAATAAATAAATAAAAACAACAACAAACAACAGCAACATTAATAAAATTACACATGTTTATTCTGTAAACATATGTAATAAAAGAATAAAACACTGCCTTTACGGAAAGTGAACTATTGTATTTATAATTATTTTTATTACGGTTTTTTTAATGAAATATTTGTGTTTTATATATTATTCCATATATAATAGACTAGCTGACCCGTGCCCACCTCGTTGGGCGGTAAAAATTTTTACTTGTGATGAAATTATGAGTGTGGTTCGGTTAGTACTGAGTGCTATGATTTATTTCCTGACTGCCAAAAGAAGAGTTATATATTTACTGCATATGTATGTCTGTATCTGCATGCCAATTTGAATATATTACCGTTATTTGTGAGTGTCTCCTTGTGATTGTCTTATTTGTGAGTGTCTTATCTCTTTAACCATTTATGCAGTAATCAAATCCACCAATATCGCTTTCGTCGATAAAAATAATCATTATTCTGTTTGAAAAACTTAAACTATTAGGATTTTTTCCTTTATTTTATAACATGATGTTTTGGCATATGGATTCAGCATTTATTTATTTATTTATTTTATTGGAATTATCAAATTAACCATTTACAATAAGTATAATATTAAACCAAATGGCAAAAACTTTCTTCTTTCATTCACTGGCTAGTGCTGCCCAACTGAGATACACCCGTTCCAGGGTAAGCAATTTATATTTTTACATTTAAAACGAGGGTCGATGAACCAACCAAACAAAATAATAATAATTATTATTAAAAAGTATATATAATAATAATAAATATATATAATAATAAAAAAATAATAAAAATTACAATATTATATAGGAAATAGAAATACTAAATACATTAGAATACACATATACACACATACACATACATATATACACAATATATGTTAAGTCAACTTCAACTTATTCTACTACATCGATCATGGCATGGATAGATAAACGCTCTTCTTGCAACAGACATTTATTTATTTTGCTTTTAAACGAATGACAATTGGGGCTGATTTTTATGTCACTGCTTAATTTATTATAAAGTCTTGTAGCTATGAAAGAGTAGTGTCGCTGTCCGAAAGTCGTCTTCATCTTAGGTACATTCAAATTATCACTCAGGAGTTGTCTAGTGGGTTTCGTGTGCGTAATAATAAAAGATTTATTTTGTTTGGCCACGAAAACCCAACGTAGTGCAGTTTTAATAAATAATAGCCTAGCGTCCAAAACTTGAGCCTCTTTAAAGAGCTCATTAGAAGAATATTGATATGGTTTGCGATGCGTGATTTCTAAAATACATTTTTGCACTGTTAGAAGTGGCGTCAGGGGGGTTTTGCAGCACCCACCTTACCCTATTATACCATAGTTAATAAGGGTTTAACATAGTGCAAAATACACTATGGTTAATGTCCTGCGATCCAGAACACTCCTCATCTCTTTGAAAGTATAACCAAGTGTTCTCACTTTCTTTGACACTGCATTGACTTGCTCTTCCCATCGCAATTTATTGTCAACTACAATGCCTAGGTATTTGACTGTGGGGGATCTCTTTAGTGGTGCACAATTACAAGAGGTTTCAGAGTGACTAAATCAAAATTTTATTCGTCTAAATTTCGTATTAAATCTAAATCTAAATTATCTAAATCTTTTCTGTCATATATTGACCTCATAACGCTATTGACTGTTGTTGTTTACTAACTGACCCGTGCCCACTTTGTTGGGCGGTAAAACTTTTTACCTGTGATGAAATTATGAGTGTGGTTCGGTTAATACTGAGTGCTATATGATTTATTTCCTGACTGCCAAAAGAAGGGTTATATTTTTACTGCATATGTATGTATGTATTTGCATGCCAATTTGACTATAATACCGTATTTGTGAGTGTCTTATTTGTGAGCGTATTATCTCTTTAACTATTTATGCAGTAAAAGGGAAATTATATGCAGTAAAAGGGAAAAGTCCTTTGTCAATTGAGACGATAAATTTACTTATTTTGATATGAATTCATAATTGTTGATAATATGACCAATAAACATGACCTAACGTTTAAATATTTTTTTAAATATAAAAAACTACTTTTTGTGACTTAAATACAAAATTTAGACATATGCTTTCCCTTACTTTTTTGTAGGCATTACCAAGCTCTACAACTTTTCTCTAAAACTCAATCATATATCTCTCATCGTTATAGCAGCGTTCGTAAGAAACATTTTCTTTCGACTGTTTTTCTCCGAATTACTTTGTAAATCCAACGACCACGGAAAAGTCTTTTTATTTTTCGGATTAATATATAGCCATATGACACTCACAAATAACGTGGCTTTCCATTCGTAAAAGAATTTTCATAATCGGTTCAGTAGATCCAGGGATAACTTCCTACAACGTCACAGACTTTACCTCTTTATAATATTAGTATAGAAGTATAGATTACGACACGGTCGCGGTTCCATACCTATGTCGTATTATCTTTGAACTATTTATGCAGTAAAAGGTAAAAGTCTTGTGTTTTAAACACTTGAGACAATAAATTTACTTATTTTGATAAGAATTCATAATTGTTGATAATATGACCAATAAACATGACCTGAGATTAAAATAATTTTTTTAATATTAAAAAATCACCATATTATCGCGCACTCGGTTGGTTATCGTCATAACTATTCAAATATTTGTCCAAATTTGTCCAAATGATGTAGTGTAAAAGACAAAATTTATCTACTTTAAACCAGATGTGATAAAAGTATTTATATTGATATAATAATCAATTTATTAGTACCAAATGTGCGTTAGAAATAATTTTTATTTTTTTATTGTAATTATGGTTCACTGTTTTGGCGATAATGGCTTACACATAAAATATATATATATATATATATATATATATATATATATATATATATATATATATATATATATATATATATATATATATATATATATATATATATATATATATATATATATATATATATATATATATATATATATATATATATATATATATATATATATATGCTGTTGCTGGATTTTTTGTAGGACTATTTAAGATAAATATTTCCATTGTACATTATATACGTGTAACTCCAACGGTTTTTGCGGCGCACGCCAGAATAGCTCGCAGATGGCAGATTTTTTCCTACTTCTTCTTCTTCTTTTTCATCAGCGCGCATTCGCCCACCGTTAGGCATACGCCTCTCCAATCACTCTCCATCCGGATCGGTTAGTTTGGTTTGGCAGCCTGATAGCACCCAGAGATTCTTAGCACCCCCTGCCCCGCCGTTACCGTAACCGCTGCCGTGGCTCGGGCTAGTGGGGCTGCTGGGGACTGGGGCCGTGGTAAGGTTGTACTGTTCATCATCATGATTGGAGGTACCTATTTAGCCCGATACCCGCCACGTCGGCCACACGTCTTGGCGAGCTCCACACTTTCAGGAAAATATTTCCATTTCCTAGGCTTGTGGCAACCTGGTCGGGTTACTTAACCGCCGAATTGCACTATATTCACTAAATTTATTATTTAATTATTATTTATTGCTGAGAAAATTTTCAAAATATATGTTGACGCTTAGAATTTAAATTTCGAATGTCAATTTCTTAGATTTTTTTCCTACTTGACAGTTATTGTTATATTTTAGATAATTCACACTATATCTTTATAAATTATAGCCTATGTGTTATTCTGATGTGTAAGCTATATTATTGTAAATTTTCATCAAAATCCATTCAGTAGTTTTTGCGTGAAAGAGTAACAAACATCCATACATACTTACAAACTTTCGCATTTATAATAGTAGTAGGATAAATGTATATTACCGGAATGTACTCAATCAGGCCTTTCATTCGACACTAAATACGATATATGTATTTATGTTAATTTATTGACATTTGGACATTTAGACAACTATTTACTTGATATTTGGACAATTAAGATACCCTATGACACACATGATGACATAACGATTTTAAAAATATCGCATACCTACTTCTAAATGGGTTCAGGCGTTTAGAAGTTATGGTCGAATAAAGAAATGGAAAACATACATAGATAAATCTTGGATACATTTCACACCTTTTTTGTTGGGCAGTCGTGTAGAAAGGGAAAAAAATAAAGAAAAACTACCCAAAATGGATTATTTTTTTGTTCAAACCTACATCTCCAGAAATCGTTACAATTCTGCTACGTCTTAATTCCAGTGCGGTACAGTCATAGATAGCTTCGGAATTATTAAGGCAGGGTGAAAATTGTGTAAGTATGGTAAGCTTTGAGCTAATAATGATAGTTTCAACCATTTCTATTAGAAATTACACATTTCTTTAACTCAATTGAGTTCGTTTTGTTTTGACTTGAGAGGGTGGGTGACGGAGGGCCAACTTTATCTTCGCACCAGGGCCTGTGACCAGGGCTACGCTGCCAGGGCTACGTCACTGCGTGGTATGAATATAGAATACATACAATCAGTGGAAACGACGCATAAGTACAGTATACCAGACAGTAGCTTCTCTTAGAACAAAATTGAAATCGAAGCAAGTGACGTCATGAATCTTAAGGGCTACCACAAATCGTAATATGATTACTCGTCTTCTTCTTGAAGCATCGACTTACTACCTAACACAAATATTTTGACACGTCCAAGAGCGGTTTTTAGCCGTCAATTGGACACGACGTTAATGTAATGTAATGAAACCCCATAAAAACTATATTGCGTGAATAAAAAATCCTGCGGTGAATCGGTTGCGTGCGCGTGGTCTGCAAGGACACGAGAGTGAAGCCGAAGCCGTTGTTTGGTGTCCGGTTCGGTTGGCATCCGCTACTCGGTCGCACCGAGCGACGATCTTGCTGCTCGGACTCGGCTAAAATAACAGGAACAAAGAATTTCAAACCAGTCCGTTCGGGTTCCGCTTGTTTGCAACCGCTTCTCAAACTTTTGGTCTATTTTAATTAATTTTAAAATTACGATTAATGTTTATAAAACTGATGCGCAGAGACAGTGGCGTAGGTAGGTGGTCAAAGGTCCTGGTGCGAAGAGAAAATGGTACCCCTATCACCCATCTCCTAAAATCAAAACAAAATCTTTTATTTCTTACTATCTGACCCGTGCCCACTTCGTTGGGCGGTAAAACTTTTTACTTGTGATGAAATTATGAGTATGGTTTGGTTAGTACTGAGTGCTATGATTTATTTCCTGACCGCCAAAAGAAGGGTTATATTTTTACTGCATATGTATGTATGTATTTGCATGCCAATTTGACTATATTACCGTTATTTGTGAGTGTCTTCTTGTGAGTGCCTTATTTGTGAGTGTCTTATCCATTTATGTCTTAATACAGTAACAGCGAAAAGTCGTTTGTTTTATAAACACTTGAGACGATAAATTTACTTATTTTGATAATAATTCATAATTGTCGATAATATGACCAATAAACATGACCTAACGATTTAAATTATTTTTTTAATTTGAAAAACTACTTTTTGTGACTGAAATATAAAAGTTAGACACATGCTGTTGCTGACTTTTTTGTAGGCATTATCAAGCTCTACAACTTTTCTCTAGAACTTAATCATATATCTCTTATCGTTAAGGCAGCGTTAGTTAGAAACATTGTCGTTCGACCGTTTTTTCCGACATACTTTGGAAATCCGACTACCACGAAAAAGTCTTTTGATTTTTCGATTAATATATAGTCTATGGCATTCACAAATAACGTGGCTTTCTATTGGTAAAAGAATTTTCGAAATCGGTTCAGTAGATCCAGAGATTACTTCCTACAACATCACAATCTTTACCTCTTTATAATATTAGTATAGATAGAAATGGTTAAACTTATCATTATTAGTTATATATATTATAATGAAATAAAAATCAAAGCATACTACCATATTAAAAAGAATAATAGATTAATAGTAAAAACACATTTTTAAAAACAAACTTTTAATAAAATGCTCTGTCCCAATCCTACCCTGGATGCAGCCGCCACGTCATAGTGGAACTTAGAACGGGCTATTCAAATTGAATGCGTATACAAAATTTTGTTTCTGTGCTGCTTACCCTTGAGGAGTCCCCTCGTCGGGAGCCAACCCTGGGCGCAGCCATGTCATGGTGAAATTTAAAACGGATCATAATTGAAAGCATCTACAAAATTGTGTGTCTCTGCTGTTGACCATGGAAGAGTAGCCTCATCGGGAGCCAATGCTGGGTGTAGAATCAGGTCATGCTCACAATAAAAATTCATTGTCATCGGAACTGAACCTACATGTAAAATTTCAATTGTATAGGATAAGAGGAAGTGGTTCAAATTTATCTGACAAAATTTGACATAAACAAACATACATACTAACTAACAAACATTGCAAGGTATATAAAAGCTTGTAAAAAACACGACTACCGTTGCAGAAAGTGAACTAAGAATTGTATTTATAATTATTTTTATTACTGTGTTTTTATAAAATATTAGTGTTTTATGTATTTATTCATATAGATTTATTTATATTATTGCAGAACGTTCAATCAGACCTTTCACTTGATACAAAAAACGATATATTTATGTTAATTTATTGACATTTAGACATTTAGACAACTATTTACTTGATATTTGGAAAGTAGGCATCCTGTGACACTCGGTATGACATAACGATTCTAACAATACTACACACTTATAAATCGGTTGAGAAGTTATGGTGGAATAAAGAAACGTAAAAATACATATATGAAGCCTGAACACTTCTTTTCTGTTGGGCAGTCGTGTAATTAATTGGTTTCTAACTTATTTCACAGTAATCTGAGACGTATTTTATCCATCTTAACAATGGGACATTAATAACTTATTCATCCAATAAATTAATAGTTAAAAAAAAACACTAAAAACACGCTTTTGGGCTATGATACGATATTCCATCATGGAATGCCAGTGCCTATCTTCCGGCTTCATCATCAGACCTTGAAACCTAATCGTGGTCAAAGTTCATTCCAAGACTTTTCTAACAAGTTCAAACACAGCTATGATACGATGTTCCATCAAGAAGATCCAGTTCATATCTTCCGACTCCATCATCAGATCAGTTCGACAGTACCATATTATTGTATTATCAGAACTACATACAGCTGCCAATTTTCATGACGCTACGATCCTTGGAAGATGGTTAAATTAGTTACCTTAGATTCCATTACATAGTAGCTATTTCAACTGAAAAATTGTCAAGAATGAAACAAACAATAACAGCCAGTACAAGCTACGGACCTCTGGCGCTCCTGGCCGGTCTGCGCACCGAGCGGCGCAAGCCAATCGATTGTGCTCTCCGACTAACAGTCGGGGGAGTCTGGGAACTGTATTGTTTCCTATAGAGCGGGGGTGGTTGCCTACCTTACGGCAACTGCTCTTGAAATGACCATTGGCCATCCGATCCCGGTTCAGAGTCGGGCAAAGGACGCCTTGGTCCGCGATAGATTCGGTGTACACCGTTTTACCGCTTCGTAAGGGAGAGGACCGCGCAAGCGACCTCGAACTCGGAACCAATCGAGAGACCGGAGAAATCTGGTCACAATTGGAAGCAAGGGCGCGAGTGTCGGCCCGCCAGGTAACATTACTGGCTATCTCGCGGTAAAGGCGTTGGTCTCTTGCGGGTTGTGGCGTAGCTAGACGTCGGATTTGTAATGTACAAAGTCTTCTACGCTCACTGCACGGTCGATAGAACGATGAATCGTTAAAACGTCCTGCGGTGACGGGTTCGCCCGTTGTGGTTGACATCTCAATAGTACAAGCTACGGACAATAAATTAATAGTTAAAAAAACACTAGAAACACGCATTTGGGATATGATACGATATTCACATACACACGACTATGATACGATATTCCATCATGGAATGCCAGTGCCTATCTTCCGGCTTCATCATCAGACCTTGAAACCTAATCGTGGTCAAAGTTCATTCCAAGACTTTTCTAACAAGTCCAAACACAGCTATGATACGATGTTCCATCATGAAGTTCCAGTTCATATCTTCCGACTCCATCATCAGATCAGTTCGACAGTACCGTATTATTGTATTGTCATCAGAACTACATACAGCTGCCAATTTTCATGACGCTACGATCCTTGAAAGATGGTTAAATTAGTTACCTTAGATTCCATTACATAGTTACATACGGGTCGACCTAATAAAAGCGTGTTAAAAAAAGGATGTTTACTTACTTTCACAAATAATGCATCCCATCCCAAAATAAAGAACGGTTTTAGAACCACTGCCCGTAGGCTACCACTTCGGCCGCCCAAGGACGCAGAATCAACGGTAAAATACTGCTGGTACGGAGTACAACACTAGGCACTCGGTTACCGGAACATAGCATTGCTTCACTATACCACGGCGTTAAAGAATCTATACGTATGACTGCTCCAAGTAACGACGCACGCACACACACAGGCGCAAGGATAAATGCGCGGACGGTGTTTCCAACTGTTTTCAAAATACACTTTATTTATCTTTTATCGCTAGAGAAAACTTTTTATTTTACAGTGTCGCTGTTATAAAACAATAACTAGTAACGTACGAATTGATTGAAGAAAAACAGTGTTTTTCTTCGAAAAGTGCTTTATTGGACATAAACATATAAAAACAGCCTGGTAGTTATAGATTGTTAGTTTTATCCTAATATCTAGTGTAAGGGCAGTTTTATCCTAATATCTAGTTTTATCCTAATCCTAATATTTGAGGGGCTATTAGGGCTATTAGACAAAACACACTAGATAAACCCTCAGTAAACTATCTACGAAGCTGCTTGAATGTAAATCACAGTGACATACTGCAAAGCTGACTAGCTCAAGAGCCAGGTGCCGTGCAGCTTGGGTGGTATTAACCAAAAATCTATGTCATCTGGCCTGCCAACTGACGGTTCAACTCCTATCTGGTAGCCTTCTCGAAGAGGGGCTTACCCTGTCAGGGCCGCTTTAATAGAGCAGGACGGCGTGAGCTACCTCGAACCCATAATCAGTCAGTAGGCCGGAGAAATTTGGGCGTAACTGTAAGTAAGGGCGCGAGTGTAGGCCTGCTAGGTGAACATGCGGCTTCTCGCGGTAAGGCGTTTGTCTGTTACGGGCGAGTGGCGTAACTAGACAGTGGACTGTTTCGTCCCAAGTCTTTTAAGCCCACCTCGCGGGAGACAGAAGGATCAAATATCGTTAAAACTTCCTGAGGTGACGGGTTCAGCTGTTGTAATTGACACCTCTAAGTATTGAGTTTAGCAATCTAATACTGTAATATAATCAAAGTTTGTAACTATATTATATTATTTATGTTCTATATGTATATTTCTTCTTTCCAGGTAAGTGCGAATCATTAATGTACACAGCCATTTTTGTCGTTTTAGGTAAGTTGTATTTTAACATTTATCAGTTATTATTTAAATACTAAACCAGAATCGTTGGCAGCACTGCGCGACCACGATGTTTTTTTCAAAACACCCGCCTTTTTTGTTAACGGTAATTTTCGGTTTCGGTTGAAAGGTCACGAGACCGACCCGCATAGGCCAAATCGTAATCGACTTTTAAAATTTATTCCGTTTTCAATACGAAATAAATTAATGGTCGAAAGCTATAAGTGCTGCTGCTATAAAGCATTATAAATTATTATAAATAAATATGCTCTTTATCAAAATTAATCATCAAGGACTTGTAAAGGTTATTCAAGCGATTTGGTTGGATGTTAAGGCCCAGTAACATACAAAAGAAACACATGATTATTATGCTATGAATTATATTATAATATTTATCGGCAGCCAAAGACGCGGTGTAAGATATTTATTTTAACCCATAAAACATTTTTTAATTTCATAACAAAAACATTATCTTAGCCTAATAATTAATAATTAGACATTTTATTTGAAAGAGATCCAGATCTGATAGTTTAAGGTTTAACACCTAACTGGGAATAACCTGTATCGAGGTGGTACCAACATACATTTTATATTGTTTGCCGAAAGGTCGTGTTATCTAGGCTCTTAGTTTTTTTTAAAACTTGAATATTGGAAAGGTATTTTAGATTTAATAATCGTAATGATAAAAAGTAGATACTTAAAACCAAAAATTAAAATCTTGAAGAGACAAAAATATACAGAAAAAAAGAAGTGTGGCACTCGGGGACTGCCGCGGTAAAGCTATTGCATAGCATTTTTAACAACTTATGCAATTATAATTATTTATTTATTTATTTTATTCTATTTTTTCTGATATCAGATAACTGCGCTCTATCGGAAAACGTTGAAATTATTCCGTATCATTTGCGACTGCGGAAGCAAATGATTCGGAATAATTTAAACGTCTTCCGATAGAGCGCCGCGCATAATCGAATAATCCGATTTTTTTATTTGATAAAGCAAAAAAAACGGATTATTCGAAAAAAATCGTAGATAAAAAGATAGATAATTAAATTATCTTTAAAATGGTGCAGGTTTCATAGTAATACGCCAGATAGTATTTGCGTAGTAGTCGTTTTTGTGTTCGGTTAGACCTAATTTCACAAATTAATTACACTATATAATATAAACAAAATCTAAAATATTGAAAGCTAAGAATATTAGGAAAATGTTCTTGTTTAACATATATTTATTTCGAATCGTAAGCAGTACTCGTTTAGACGTAATTATCAGTTTAAAATCATTAATTTTCGTTAAGAAATTGCTTCATTCGGTCGCCGCGCTGGCCTCTAGGCCCGCGATAAAAGCTATGCAATAGCTTAAAAAGTATTTCAGTTTAAACGAGTGTACCCTAAACTTACTCCTACTCTTTCTGTATTCACGGTGCTAGACTCGGGAACGATCTTCCAGCAAATATATGAAACTTGTCTTCTTTAAAATCATTCAAGTTTCATCTCAAAAAGTACTACTTTTCTAAAAAGTAACCAGTTCATCACTCTCTCTTATGGCTCTCTTATTAGGGAAACAAATTATTTCTAATACCCAACTCAAACAAATGATTTTTAATTTTAAAAACAAAAGGTTATTGGTTTTAAGCACAAATGTATAAGCCAGCCATGTATCACCCACGGACCGGGTCAGAGCATCTAAAGCTCAGAACATCTAAAATTATACGATCTGAGCCTCACACGATATTTTCGTGTTTTCGGGTCATAGCATCTAAAATGAAGTAAATGCAGTGCTTTGCAATTTTAGACGCACTGAGCTTTAGATGTTCTGCCCCTCCGTTATAATAAATTACATTTCAGTAAAAACGGGCAGAACATCTAAAGTAGCAACTAGGGTCAGAACATCTAAAATGTAGCAACCTGTGAATTATAACGGTCTGTCTGCTACCGAAAAATAGCGCTTTAGGGAACGTCAATTGTTGCCAGGTTTCCTCTGTTTTGAGATAATACGTAAATATAAATATAATATTAATTATTGTCCTGCAACCGAATATACTTGAATTTTCAAGGTGAGAGACGTTAAAAAACTAAATTATAATTAACGTATGGTCCTTCCTTCGATGTAGGAGCCTACTCTGCGATAGTTTTCATAGTTTCGGAAACCTAACACCAGATAAGATATCGGAAAACTTTCCGATACGCCTGGTAACACAACATCCATCTATGACTGCTATTTATCAAATATCATTTAACCGTAAAAAGTAGCAGGAGCTATGTCACAGTCGTGAATTTTTAGATGTTCTGACCTGAAATCGATGAATTTATTTCATTTCGAAGGCGGCTCAGTACATCTAAAGGCCAGAGCATCTAATTTAGATGTTCTGCACCTCATCCGATATTATCGCGGTTTACGGGCCAGAGTATCTAAAATGCGTGCGTTTCGATTTTAGAAGCTCTGCGCTTTAGATGTTATGACCCGGACTCATTAGCCAGCCAGTAGTTATTTAACTATTAGCCATTAACTATTAGCCAGTAGTTATTTTATATGGTTCCAAAGAGATTGAAACTCATTGACACTTTTTAACGCTCCTCGTTTTTAACACGCTTTTATAAGGTCGACCTGTATGTAACTATGTAATGGCATCTAAGGTCTAAATGGAATTTAGCCATCTTCCAAGGATCGTAGCGTCATGAAAATTGGCAGCTGTATGTAGTTCTGATGACAATACAATAATATGGTACTGTCGAACTGATCTGATGATGGAGTCGGAAGATATGAACTGGAACTTCATGATGGAACATCGTATCATAGCTGTGTTTGGACTTGTTAGAAAAGTCTTGGAATGAACTTTGACCACGATTAGGTTTCAAGGTCTGATGATGAAGCCGGAAGATAGGCACTGGCATTCCATGATGGAATATCGTATCATAGTCGTGTGTATGTGAATATTCATATCCCAAAGCGTGTTTTTAGTGTTTTTTTAACTATTAATTTATTGTCCGTAGCTTGTACTGGCTGTTATTGTTTGTTTCATTATTGACAATTTTTCAGTTGAAATAGCTACTATGAACGTTCCTTACCCCCCAGGATGAAGTTAGAAAGTGTGACCCCTCCCCCCTCCCTCGTGGACACTGGAAATTGTAGAACGGTAATTTCATAGATGAGGACTTTATTTTTAATTCAAATTTGCCGAGTCTGCGCAAGTCTACTACAGTGTTAAAAATATATACGTTTGGTTGCACTAACGTTTACAAGATTGATGCACGCGCGATTACCGCGCTCGTGCCGCTAAAGAAACCTTCGACAGAGTATCAACAAGTGCCGCTACTGTCAGAAGCCGACTTTCCAAACGATCCACATCTGCTCACTTGCCTTGGGCGGGAAAAAAACCACCCGAATTTCACTACTTTAGACGGTGAAAAAAGACCATCCGCTTATGATGACTATCGGCGCACGATCTTCCATCCATCGATCTCAAACCAGATCTCGGTATATGGTGATTGATGATTGAGAGTAGAATTTCCAAAGTCGATCATTAGTAACCATCTAAGCTCGGAGCGGGACTTGCAAATAGGAAGATGGTAATTTTCTCTTCGTCGCCGACGTGGTTTTTTTGTAGTTTAGTTTCATTTTTACTAAACAACGTATCAACTAATCCTATTTATCGTTCTGTTTTTATGTATACCCTAATATTATTTTCATTTTATTTAATATGAATAAACAGGCAGTCATTATTTATAACAATAAATTAATGATATTACCAGTTAAGAATCCAATCAGTTACTTTAAAACTTATTTAATAAACTAGTCTCTAGATTATTTAATAAACATATGTTAAGCTATACATAATATACGATATTATTATTAGAAGCAAACTAAAATAAATATTTTTTTTACGGTATATAGATATTTATTTACTTATTTATTTATTTATAGTGTTACACAAGTTCGTTTGTACAGTTTACCATATCATGTTGTATATATATATGAGACGTTAGCAAAAAACTGATTCTTGAGGAGATAGAGTAATGAATAAAAGTCGCCTAACTAGGCCAGGGCCTGTTCTAAGGCAGACTTTATAAAATATTGTTTAGATGTATCTTATCAAATTACTAAATAATTATTATATTTAAAAAAAATACAATTAAAACAATTAAAATTTGTAGAAATTCTATTACTTTGTTAATAATTATTAACGTGTAGAGTAAAAGTAAAAATATATGTTTGAAAGTAAAAATATATGTCTAATATATAGACAATGCTAAGGATCCGGCAATATCTAAGAACGTAGTAAGTGGCCGTAGTGAACCAAATGATCTACAAGCCCGTGAAGACTCCGACAAAAAGCTTTTTGCTGAAATCAGCCAGAATAGCACTGGTTTAGAGTATAGCAGTACTACCATGAGCAACGTGAATACTAAGAAGTCCCTCTTGCGAGGAGATTACAACGATAACAATATGACTTGATATTGGTCTATAAATTCAATGATTGGACAACAGTTGGGGAGTTTTGTATCCTACTCCAATGCACTAGAAAGTAATAATTAATATTATATGACGACGCCGGAGATGTTGAAATTTTATTTAAAGGATTTTCAGCATAAACTTACAGGCTACATTAACCTCGCTCGTTGGAGCTATTCAGAGCATAGTTCATGTCACCTTTGTAGCAACACCCCTTGCGAGCTAGACATATTCTAGCTGGCTGCAGGGCGGCCTTAGATCAAGGACGGCACACTTACCGCAATGATAAAGTCCTTGCTGTTATTCGCGAGGTAATTAGTTTCTCAGTGGCTAGTGCCAACCAGGGTCTGACAGCACCCTCCAAACCCCAAATACAGTTTGTGCAGAATCGCTCTAAAGGAAGCAAACATTCCCCTAGAAAACCTGTCTAAATGATCGAGAAATTTTCAGATTGGATTCTGGACGTTGATTCGGTCTGTAAGCAGTATCAAATCCCTAAAAGTCTCGGATGTAAAGCCCTCCGTTCAGATATAACTCTTTACTCTTTATCTCGGAAGATGACCGTTATTGTACAATCAACTGTTCCATTGCATATGTTATGTTTTTGTTGTTACATCTGCGCTATGGTATCTTAGGCTAGGCGTATGACGAGACGCAGGTAACGCAGCGCAACACATTATAGCGATTTCCATCAACACAATACCAGAAATAAATTTGATCTACATCTAAATCGGCACAGGCTTAGCAAAGTGCGCAACAGTTTCCTTCACCAAAGCCTATGTTATTATAATAAGGTCCCAACACATATCAGAAATCTTGGAGAGAACCAATTCAAAAAAATCCTATTTAATCGCCTAGTCATGAATCCAATAGAGATTTGGATAAAGCTGAAATTTTATTCCAAGAGCATCGTAATGTAAAATAACGGAAAATTCATGATAATCAACTTTGCCAAAGAGCGTAATTTTTATTTTAATTTTTATCGACGACGGCTGTTTTGCTAGATTTGACAATTTGTTTAAATTTAGATATTTTTAGTATACGCTTATCTATTTTCATGACCATGATATTATTGCCTTGATAATTATGACTACAGACATTGAGCTCTTTTTTTGATCAGCAATTTTGATTATTAGATTATTTTCTATTTATCAATGGTTTTCAAACTAATTATAATTTACTAAAATTATTTTATATTGCCACAACTGTATCATGATGGTTAATATTTTTTAATTAATTACATTATTTAAAATTTTAGAACCAAAGCAGCATCCAAGTGTAGGAAAGCCTACCTACTGGAGCAGAACTAAATTGTATTGTATTGTATTGTATTGTATTGTATTGTATTGTATAGTACAGATTTTGCAAAGCAGGGCAGTTAAGGCACAGTATACCAGACAGTAGCTTCTCTTAGAACAAAATTGAAATCGAAGCAAGTGACGTCAGGAATCTTAAGGGCTACCACAAATCGTAATATGATTACTCGCCTTCTTCTTGAAGCATTGTCCCGGTCACATTTACGGATTTGTTCTGAGAATACCATATGGCGTCGATTCGTAAATCTCCACAAAAAGTGATAGTAAGAACGGACACAAACTGCGCCCACAGCGCGTCACAGTCCACAGCGCCGTAACTATGGACCTAAGGACGCGACATGACTTACCCCTGACCCCACTTCCGTCGCACCCTCTTCCCGCATTGCCTTGTAACTTTTGAGTGAACTTACTGGATGTTATTATACTGTGGTTAAGGCAGACATAGGCCGCAGCTAAACGACACAGATGCATTCATTCGCTTCCTAGCTAGTACAAAGAATATACGATTTCCGAGTTTGGCGAGGAAAATGAGTTCGGAGCCAGTGTCTGATTATGAAATTAATTAATTGTTGCTACTTTAGTTTGTCGAAGTGTAGAAAAACTATCTTGAAAAGTGTTTATCCGGAAGAAAAATGCTATGCTTATGGAGAATGTGTACTCTCGAGCGAGTTATCTGACAAACAATTCAAGAAATTAATTAAATGTTATGTCTCATTTTCGCGGCAAAATTATAAAATCTAGATAAAAGCACGTTTCTATAGCACCCGTCGAGCAGAAATCTGTGCCGGCACTACAACGAGGCGCAGAGCAGGATAGACACATGTCTGCGTGTTCAGCATGTTTATCATGAACATACTCTGCATGTTCATGCATTACAAAATCTGCTCTGCCCTGCGTTGCTCGAAACTGCGTCATGTGCGTCTCAGCATACGCTTAGCCTTACAGTGTGGGTACATGCATTAAATTTACTCTTCGCAAAGTGAAAAAGGTGGAAACAAACAACATTAGTAACTAATAGACTTAGAATTTACAGATTTAACCGTTTATTGAGACTAACTTTAAATTACAATCGGTTTCTTGTGTATCTAATTTAGCTAATAGACTTTGGTACTGCAGCTTTTCATCATCAGCAAACAGTAGAATCGATGCCGCTGTTGTTCTATTTCTGATGCTGTTGACAAAGATATTATAGAGAAGAGGACCCATAGTCGGCCCTTGAGTAATGCCAGACCTAGTAAAAAATAAGACGTGCAGTCCAAAAAACAATAGCAGGACGACGTGATCATCAGACCGTACCTTCACCCTTCTTCCTAGAATGATCCCGGAAAATACAGGACCACTTCGGACATGATTAACCAGTTTTTTTGGTGTTAGGTTATTATATGCTAAAAATATCTTAATTCATCTACGTACGAAAAAAAATCCAAATTCAGTGACAGATTCACTCGCGGTTGACACAGGACGCGTCCCGAATGTACTCGATCGCCGTTTGCGTATCGGTCTAATTATTATGGAAAACAAAAGTTTTGATAATCTGGAGTACCGCATTAATAATCTCAAAAACGTAGTTCCACATCAAAGAATATTACTGAAGCAGCAAAGCCGCAAAAGGAGTAAGTGAAGAACGAAACAACATCTTATCCGGTCCAATTGTCATCCTCACAATCTCGCGCTAGTGGTTCTCTTCAGAATAGCTGGCGGCGGCAACCCATGGGTCGTCGCGGTGTTTCCTGCTAGACAACAAACGAGGCAATAACGACCGAGCTTAGGCGGTATAACCTAACACCCAGTAGGGCAACTATCTGGAAGAGGCTTCAGTGGCCTGGAGAGCCAAATAAAAGTTCTGATGCAGAAGGCAAGGGGAAACCACTGCGCTATTTTCCCTAGTACTCAGCTTCCTATGGATAAAGAAGTAAGCAGAGCTGACTGCCAAACTTCACTGGTTGGAGAGGCACCCAAAGAAGACGAAAACCATACCAGAGAAGACGCAACAAACATTAGCAACTGGAGATTACATGAATCTCATGAGATCTCATGAGAACAACTTTAGTCAAAGAAATTATTCGTTCATTGGGCCAAAAATGTATAACATCCTCACTGTTTGTATTATATAAAACAGACACATTAAGTCAGCAAGTCTTCAAAAAATAGTTAAACAAGTGTCTGCTAGGTGATGGAAACACTCTTATAGACAAAAAACTATTTTAAAACTATTTAACTGTGTATTTGTTCTTGAATATTTTAATTACTACAAGGATTAACTACAATTATTGTGTAACTGTTTTAACCTTACCATTGATTATTTGTAAGGATATTTGTATACCTTAGTTATAACTGATTATTTGATTGATATAACTGATTACCAGTCTCTAATGATTATGTTAAGTATTGTTTTTATTATTATTATTATTATTTTAATTGCTTTTATTTCTATACCTGGTTGAATTTATTCATTATATAATGTGCATATTAATATTATTTGATTATGATTATTTAATTACTACTATGTTTTTGATCATTTTACGAATTCCTTTTTTTTTTCATTTAACTTATTTATTTGTGATTTTGTTTTTATAACTTTTATATTAATTAATGTACATTGTGTGTTTATAGAATGTCCGCCCAAGCACAAGCGTTGCTTAGTTGGGCGACATCGGACAATAAACATCATCTTATAAGAGTTTAATTTCTTGCAGTGGTTTAATTAATTTGGTATAATATTTTTTGTGTGAATTGTCTTATAAATAAATTTATAAAAACTAATTTATTAGAAAATCTATTAAATTCGAGTCTGACTAATCAAAATGGGGCTCACGAAGCGTTTTAAAAAACGTGGGTGTTTGGTAAAGAATGGTTTTGTCGTGACCTTGACTTTGACAGCGGGCGGCACGGTGACTCTAAGCTGCAAGATGGCGGGCGTGACGATTGGGCGCGAATCTGTCACGCGGACGTTACGCTCGAGCTGATTCCGGGTCGCCATCTTGCCACTTGGCACTTTACACGACGCCGATCGACGTGACGCATTCAGTCCCAGACATCTATTTCCTCCTCAATATCGACAGGGACTGATTGATAAATAATAATATCAGGTCCTTACATATCAAAATTGATTATATAGCGTAATAGATAGCTCAACGCCGTACTACTATTTAGCAGATAAGATTTTACTACAAAACGCAACGTGTAGATGGCACTCCAAACATTCATTAATCTACTTCCATGTTCAATATGGCAGATTTCGTCGTATGGCAGTATGGCGCCGAACTGTAGATGGCCCTCTAAACACGCCTATACGGTATTCAACCACGAAATAAAATAATAATAGAATAGCAAACAAATTTTTAAATCATAGCTTTTATTATATTAATAATATATACATAAATATGTAAATTTTCAATGTAATATACAGATTTCAAAGCGTAATAATTACGCACTTTATAATTCAGATAGACCAATAGATGGCAATCCATGTCTCCGCATCATTTCTGTGATGTAATCAGTCTATAAAAAAAGCCATAGATAGCACTAATAATTTAATGTTTTTATTGTGATCATTGGTTAAATAATGGGATTTTATAATCAACCAGTCCTTTATAAAAAAAAATCGGTTGCTTCACTGCAGATACTTTCCCGGCAAGCAGACAAGCCTGGAAACGGCTTTGTTTCCTATAGAGCAGGGGCGTTTATTTACCTTGTGGCAGCTGCTCTTGATACAACCATTCGGCTACCCGATACAGGGTGAAGAGCCGGGCAAAGGATGCCGTGGTCCGCGATAGATTTAGTAGACACCGAATCACCGCTACACAAGGGAGAGAAACGCGCAAGCGACTTCTAACCTGTAACCAGTCGTCAGGCCGGAAAAATATGGCCATAGCTGGTAGCGAGGGCGCTTGGTCTGCCGGCGGATTTAACTACCCGGAGCCGGGCGGTAAGGGTTGGTCTCTCGCGGGTTAGTTGGCGGAGCTAGATCGTGGATTGATATTGTCTGGCTGAAAGAACGATCACATATCGCTATACCAGCCTGGGGTGACGGTCCTATCCGACGGCCTCCACGCATGAAGTGCGAGCCTGGGTATGACTCTGGCCTTATGGTCAGTTTCCCATGGGAATCAACCTTCTGGCGCTCTTGGACGGTCTGCGCACCGTGCGGCGTAAGCCAATCGACTGTGCACTCTGACTAACAGGCGGGTGAGTCTGGAAGCAGTACTGTTTCCTATAGAGCGGGGGTGGTTGCGGACCTTACGGCGTCTGCTCTTGAAACGACCATCGGCTACCCGATCCTGGGTGAACAGCCGGGCAAAGGACGCTGTGGTCCGCGATAGATTCGGTAAACACCGTTTCACCGCTTCGTAAGGGGAGGACCGCGCAAGCGACCTCGAACTCGTAACCAATCGAGAGTCTGGAGTAATCTGGTCACAATTGGAAGTAAGGGCGTGAGTGTAAGCCCGCTGGGTAACACTCCTGGCTATCTCGCGGTTAAGGCGTTGGCCTCTTACGGGCTTGTGGCGTAGCTAGATGGTCGACTGTTTTGTCCTCAAGTCTTCTGGGCTCACTCCAGGGAGATAGAACGACTAATCGTTAAAACTCCCTCAGGTGACGGGCTCGCCCGCTGCAGTCGACAACCCTAGTTGTTGGGGTGACAGGTTCGCGCAGGCGTGGTAATTTTATATATCTTACGACCAAAAACGAAGCGGTAATTTATTGCTATCGATATTAAATTGAGCCATTGGCTCAGAGGTCCGGCTATTAGCCGCAAGCGACGGCCAGCGACAACCCACAATATTATCGGCTCAATCAATTTTTAATGCTTTCACTGGAAATTTATATTATCTTAAGGATAGATTAAGAATAATATAACATCCGTCCAGATTGCGGGCGCCCCGGTCCAAAAGTCGGAGAGAGTTTGACGACTGTTTAACCCTTACATGCACGATCATTTGTTTTGAATTAAATAAAATTGTTTATTATAGGAAAATAGTCATAGGTTATGTAAATAACATATTTAAAAAATCAGGTAATAATATGGTATATTCATTTTAAAAAAAACTTGTATGTAGACTTGTAAACTTTCGGCAACAATATGCGTTTATTACTAAAATTACTGTAGACGTAAACAATAAGTCATATTGTATTTATATTTATTAGTATAGGAATTTCCAAATTATTTATGAACTAGCTGACCCGTGCCCACTTCGCTGGGCGGTAAAATTTTTTATTTGTGATGAAATTATGAGTGTGGTTCGGTTAGTACTGAGTGCTATGATTTATTTCCTGACTGCTAAAAGAAGGGTTATATTTTTACGAGTGTCTTCTTGTGAGTGTCTTATTTGTGAGTGTCTTATCTCTTTAACCATTTATGCAGAAAAAGGTAAATTATATGCAGCAAAAGAGAAATGTCTTTTAAACACTTGACGATAAATTTACTTATGACCAATAAACATGACCTAACGATTTCAATTATTTTTTTAATATAAAATACTACTTTTTGTGACTTAAATATAAAAGTTAGACATATGCTGTCGCTGAATATTTTGTAGGCATTATCAAGCTCTACAATTTTTCTCTAGAACTTAATCATATATCTCTCATCGTTAAGGCAGCGTTAGTTAGAAACGTTTTCGTTCGACCGTTTTTTCTCCGACTTACTTTGCAAATCCGACTACCACGAAAGAGTCTTTACATTTTTCGGATTAATATATAGCCTATGATGCTCACAAATAACGTGGATTTCTATTGGTAAAAGAATTTTCAAAATCGGTTAAGTAGATCCAGAGCTTACTTCCTACAACCTCACAAACTTTACCTCTTTATAATATTAGTATAGATGAAATACAGCAAAGCAATTGCAATTTTTGTTGTGACATAAAACATCCTTGCATTTGATGCACTTAGTCTGTGAAAATCTTTTACAACCTGGAAGTTTGCTTCTATTTCTAAAACTGCACCTTTTTTATCATGGCCCGTAAGTGGGGCAAGTTTCTTGGGCAAGTACGTAAGTGGGGCAAACACTGAAAGTTTCTGGAAGTGGCCACTTATAATAAAAGAAATGGAAAACCAACTACGCTTGGTTGCTATTTCTCCATCTAGCTATTCCAAAAATCTATCCAAATAAATTAGATGGTGAACGGTTTCGTGCAGCTTGGGCCACAATATCCATGTTGTTCTCGGATCGGCTCAACTCACGATTCAGCTCCTATTCATTAGCCTCCTCGAGTGGAAGGCTACCCCGGGTAAGACTCCCGTGTCTCAGGCCTCTGAGCTGGTGGATTGGTTTCTCCCGGCGGGATTGCATCCCGGCGCCACTGGACGGTTTGAGCACCGGTCAGCGAAGCCAATCGGCTATGCACTCTGACTAATTGCTGAAGGGGTCTGGACTATGGAAATATACTCTTTCGTAGGCGGCGGGGGTGGATGTTGACCTGTTGTCATGCCACTCTTGAAATGACCTTGGGCCACTCGATCCCGTGTAGCACTACGGGCAAAGAACGCCCAGGTCCGCGATAAATTCGAACTGAATTACCGCTGTAATACAACAAGTAAAGGTCGCGTAAGCGACTTCGGACCCGTAACCAGTCGGGAGGACGGAGGTATCCTGAAGGTTAATTCCAGAAGACGATGGCGGAGCTTGACGGTGGATTGTTTTGTCCTAACACTCCTCTGCGCTCACCTCATGGGAGACAGAACGATATATTTCGCTAAAACTTCCGGAAGTGACGGGTTGACCCGTTGTAGTTGACAACTCTAGTTATTCCAAAAATCTAGCTTCTATCTAACATAATTTTCAAATAGAACATCAAACATTGTTAGCTCTCCTGACAATAGATGAGAAGTAACATTTTAACAATTAGATAAGTCACTCATTTATAGGGAACTCGACAATAGAAACTACATATATTTTCAAGTAACACATTGAACTTTATCACACACCACAATCAAATGTCAAAAAACGATATAACCCTCCCGCCAAAAGTAATGTATTTTTTTTTCTTTCACACGTGTCTATGGTTATCAACGTAACGTCTATGGTTATTAACGAAAACGGACACACTAAGGTTTTTGAATAAAATAATGTGAAAATGAATGTAGACAATTGGCAACAATATGCATTTCAGGGTTAATCTTACTCTTCTGAAATTCTGCATTTAACTGCTCGAAACAATATGCAATCGAGTGCCTCAGTACTACGATTTGGAAACCAGTATTTGACTACGAAACGCAACGTGTTAGTGCTATGGATGGACATCGAAGATAAAACATCGATGTTACTATTTATACCAGCACCATAACGGTAGCATCGATGGTCGCAAAATATCGTGTACATCACCGATATCTAAAAATTCGATCGTCTAAACATCGATATTTTCTTTTAAAAATCCCTTCGTAAGAGTCAACAAAGGCGTTTAAAAGATTAATTAAACAAAAGCTGCAATCCACACATGCTTTCTATAAGCTGGGTGATTTTTTTGAGCATGCCAATTCTTTCAAATGGGAATAACATTAAATATGTAACTTTCAGGTACCTCATTTTAGTTCTTATTGTTTAATTATAATATTATGAATTTAATATTTATGTAATAATCAATGTGTAATGTAACATACCTGATCATATACATACGTTGTTTATTACAATTTTGTTTTGATACTTCCTACTGTGAGTTTATTTTTTGTATAAAGTGCTTGATGACTATTAATATTCTTATAATAATTATCTATTTTATATGTATACTCATGTACATTCAGCTCTATTTTTTTAAAAAAAAAAATATTTTATTTGTCTAGTAAGCCGACTTTAGTCACGCTATTGTCGAATTAATATCTATGCTTTAATAGTTTTATATCTACATATAAACTGACGAATTCTAATATGCGATAATTAGCTTTAATTCATAATTCATGCTTTTATTGTATATTCTGAATGAATAAAATGAATACTGAATATTGAATACTAGTCACTCTGCTGACAGTCCCTATAAGTTTTATTCTAATAAAATCAATAATAGAGAACACACCGCCATTGCGTATAATTCAACATATGTTGTAAAACTAAAACAATAACAAAAAGTAAATAAATCTAAGCTAGCAAGTAAATATATAACAACAATAAAAAACATGACTGCCGTTACAGAAAGTGTAGTGATTGTATTTATAATTATTTTCGTTACGGTTTTTTATGAAATATTTGTGGTTTATGTATTTATCCATATATATACATGTATATTTCCGAGATGTACTCAATCAGACCGTTCATTTGACACTAAATACGATTTATTTATGTTAATTTATATGGACATTTAGACAAATGCTTTTTTTAATATTTGGACAGTTTAGGTACCCACTCGGGATGACATAACTATTCTAACAATATCACACACTGCTAAATCGGTTTAAAACGTGTAAAAGCTATGGTAAATTAAAAAATCAGGGTTTCGTCATTAATACATACCGGATTTTTCCCGAGAACAAAGGCGTAGTTTTATAATTTTCCAAAATATTGGATTGGTAAGAACCAAAAACGGTTACTTAAAAATTGGTTATATTTTGTGGAATGTAATAATTGAACACTTCCTATAATTTATTTTGCTGAATTAATATTCCAAATATTTCTCTTCGTTACTAGGCCTACCGGATCTATTCCTGACGGCCGCAAAGAGAAAGAACGAAAAAAAAATATAAACTGTCAAATTTTGACTGTCAACACCTACCGCGTAACTGCGATTCATATTAAAGACGCTGCTTTGCCCTTATATGAGAGCAAGGGGTCGCGGCACGAACGCTATGACACCGGGAGAACAAAACGATTCTAACAATACGACACACGTCTAAATCGGTTCAAGCGTTTAGAAGCTATGGTGGAATAAATAAGTGGAAAACATACATAGATGAATCCTGAACACATAACACTTCTTGGGCAGTCGTGTAAAAATGGAAATGGCATTGTTTGATCAATTTATATCTAAAATTCGTTAAAAGTGTTAATAAATATCATATCCAATGAAATATTATTATTCGTATATGGAGCAAAAGAAAACATAATGTATAGGCTTAAGTTATGACTATATAGTTTATTAAGGAATAAAAAGGCTTAGGTTTCGGTGACGTTGCAGCCACAGTCTATCCTGGACAACGGCGGCTGCAACGTCACCGAAACGTCGGGTGCTACAAATTTCATGCAGTAAATTCGTTCTATTTCTACGCTGTTATTTGAACAGCATAGAAACAGACCGCTTCTTTATTAAATACTAGCTGACCCGTGGCCACTTCGTTGGGCGGTAAACATTTTTACTTCTGATGAAATTATGATTGTGATTCGTTTAGTACTAAGTGCTATGATTTATTTCCTTACTGCCAAAAGGAGGGTTATATTTTTACTGCATATGTATTTATGTATGTGCATGGCAATTTGGCTATATTACCGAGTTTCAAATGAGATTTCAAACGGTTAAACCTAACGATTTCATTTATTTGTTTTAATATAAAAAAACTACTTTTTGTGACTTAAATATAAAAGTATAATAAAGTAATAAAAAAGAAATAACTTAAATATTTTTTGTAGGCATTATTAAGCTCTAGAACTTTTCTCTAGAACTCAATCATATATCTCTCATCGTTAAGGCAGCGTTCGTAAGAAACGTCTTCATTCGACAGTTTTTTCTCCGAATTACTTTGCAAATCCGACTACCACGAAAAAGTATTTTTATTTTTCGGATTATTATATAGCCTATGCAACACTCACAACTAACGTGGCTCTCTATTGGTAAAAGAATTTTCAAAATCGGTTCAGTAGATCCAGAGATTACTCCCTACAACCTCACAAACTCACAAACTTTACCTCACAAACTACCTAATATTAGTATAGATAATGTCGCCGTTACGGACAGAACGATTCTAAGTAAATGGTCAAATATTTGAAGTACAAAAATGTTATCTTTTAATTATTATTAAATATAAATTTTTGGTCTATTAAAAAGTAGTTTTATACGCGGCATATGCGAATATTAGCAATATTTACAATTTTCTTTTTGCGAAATTTCCGTTTTTTTTTGCGAAAATTATTATTTTAAGTCTAGCAATGTAGCAATAACAATAGCCTTTGATTGTGACTATTAAATATAAAATAAATAATATAATAAATAGAATAATACACGGCATTCTATCTCTCCGTATTATTTCTGCGATTTTATAAGCCTATATAAAAATGCGATAGATGTTATTATTGGTAAAATTATTGGGTTTTTAACATCAATCAGGCCTTTATGAAAAACTATTCAAAATCAATGTTATTTTATAGATAATCTAATTATATAGATGCCCAAATAAATTGCTATTCGGTTGAGCGTAAATGCTATTAGCACCACCTTCATTTCACCGGCTCAGAAGGGCCTAATCATTCTATGGAGGAGGGCAATCCAATGACATATATCATTATATTAGTATCCTTAGTGACATTGTATAGCCGTTGGTTAATCAACTTGCCCTAGGGTTGCCAGATGTCCGATTTTAGACCGAACTGTCTGGTTTCAGGGTCCTTATCCGGTTTCAAAATTAATAAATAAACGAACGTAGGTACCTACTGTTGACAGGTTTTTGGTTTATGCAAAAAAGCACGGGAGAAAATACCGATTTAACGTTTAATCCTATATCCTAAGGATATACCTACAAATAATAACGATGTTTTAATTCAGATTGATTAACAGGATTTTAGATACTGATTGCTTGTATGCACTAGTAGAGGAATTGAATATGTCTACATTTCCAATTGTTTTCTAGAAAGATATCATATTACAGTTGTACAATGATATCATATTACATATATCATATTACAGTTGATATCATATTACGGCTAAGTAACGACCAATATTGGCGGTTTGCTCCCGGATCGCACAGTAATATTATTGTCTAATTCGAACGCATCCTAAAATCCATACCAAATATATCCTTATTACATAGACACATAGACGGCCGCTAAAATAATTTCGCGCGACATTTCGCGGATATTTCTGGTAAAATTTAATTGTCAAACATCAACATTTTTTTTTCGAGAAATCATCAAAGTTTTTATTGGTTTTTATGAGCTAATATCTAAATATTTTTGTACGTGAATAAGCAAAACGAAATATTACCTTTTATATAGAATCTAATAAAGATCACGTTAGTATTTACAATTTCTAAATAGGGTTCCGTATTTTTCCGTAAGACAAGTACAAGTTAGAAATGCCGAGTTTTTTTTTCAATTATTCGACTTTCTCATGTTTATTCGTAATTATTTAATTGTTTTACAAAATGAGATTTCAATATTCTATATACAAAATTTCAATGTGATCGTTGCACAGTTATTCTTTTTATGATTGCTATAGAAGTTCCATAGTTATAGTACTTTTTGTCGAGCACGGCGATATTGCAAGAAATTCCAATAAATAACCGCGGTCTGACATGATATTATGCCGCTACTCGAAGTTAAAAAGACACTTATTCATCGATTTTCCGTCTTTCTGACGGTGATACCTTTACTATTAGATAGAGTATCATCAGCAATAAAAACAAATAAAGCCGATAACTCTCTAATAAGCTGATGACTGATTATATTATTGAACTTCCCGTTTCACGATACAGCGAGTGTGTTATTGAAGCGACAAAGAAGACATCACTCACTCGTCGAAAAGCCAACAATGCCTGCGTGCTCTCTCAAAGAACGCATTAAAATCGCAAAAAAGACGCTTGCTTTCAATGCAATGCAATGGTTCGCTATCTAGTAACGCCGTTTATTGCACTCAGCCAACGTTGTTATTCTAATTATGATAACTCCATCGCGTGACTGCAACCATATTGTCTATGTTGATATTGTTCTCGGCGGCGTGTCATGATTAGTCTATTAAACGATTAATTCGCCAAGAAGGATAGGCTACACGCTTTATTTGATGATAGAAGAATAGTTTGTTGACTGAGAAAGTATCTTTGGTAGCGAACGGTTTCATGCAGGTTGGGTCATAAGATGCATTGTGTTTTTGGATCTGTCAAACTCACGATTCTACTCCTATTCAGAATCCTTCTCGCGTGGAAAGCTACTGCGGGTAAGACTCTCGCGTCTCAGGCCTCACGGCTGGTGGATCAGTTTTCCCGGGTGATTGCTCCTGACCGTTTGCGCACCGTTCGGCGACGCCAATCGGTTGTGCACTCTGACTAATTGCCGAAGGAGTATAGAGACTATGGAAATATACTATCTCCTAAGCAGCGGGGGTGGATGTTGACCTGTCGTCAACCACTCTTGAAATGACCATTAGGCTGCCTGATCTTGAATTCAGAGCCGGGTAAAAGATGCCTTTGCTCCGCGATAGATACAAACTGAATCACCGCTAAATAGCTTCATAATAAGATTCCAGATCAAATGAAAAGCCTTGGAGAGGACCAATTTTAAAAGACAATTATACATAATTTGGTAAAAAACCCAAATTATAGTATAAGGGAGTTCGAAAATTCTGAGTTTATTTTCCATGTTGATGATTAATGAAATGCGTAAAGTTTTAAACATAATGGTATTATGACAGCTGACATTCTAATTTACATATAATTTATTATACATCTATTCATTTTTTTTAAAAATACGAAGGCATATTGCTGGATTGACAATAATATATATATATATATATATACATATATATATATGATGTTTTTATTTAAAATAAAATTAGTAAAAGCTACTTAAAAAGTAGCGAAGGAAATCCCAGCTTGTATTGGGAAATGCTTATGTTTGAATGAGATATACTTACGGATGTGCCCGACTTTCGACGGTGCAATGTAAGTTTAAAGGTCCTTTTGCAGTCGACTAACGATCACTATTCATCCATATATCTCATAAATAGGGCTTATCCTTATGCAACACAAAATGCCTTCAATTGAGACGAATTAAGCGAAAAAATAAAAAAATTAACTATTGATCACTTCGGCAAAGCCGTTTTCCAAATGAAAGTGACATTACGAAATAATTCAAATTTCGAATGCTACCAACATTTAAAATATGATACAATTGGCTGAGTTTGTTATCAACGAGCCATTAAATCGAAATAAAAACAAAAAAACCTCCATATGCTCAATGAAATGAAAGAAGAAACTTCAATCTTAATTTCTGGCAGAGGAGTTTATAAAAAAGATTGTATAATGTTATCAAAATAGGGTAAACCTATATAAAATTGTATAATATTAAAAAATTGTAAAGAAATATTGTAGAAAACAGTATAATATTATTATATTTGATAAGTAGCTTTTACTAATTTTATTTTAAATAAAAACACAAACCTTATCAAATATATATATATTGTTATTATATATATATATATTTATATATATATATATATATATATATATATATATATATATATATATATATATATATATATATATATATATATATATATATATATATATATATATATATCTTATATATAAAATTCTCGTGTCACAATGTTCGTTCCCGTACTCCTCCGAAACGGCTTGACCGATTCTCATGAAATTTTGTGAGCATATTGAGTAGGTCTGAGAATCGGCCAACATCTATTTTTCAAACCCCTTAGTGATAAGGGTTGTCCACCCTTAACATTTTTCTTTAATTTTTAGACATTTTTTTAATTTCTTTATTTTTTTTATTATGTCGCATTAAAAATACATACAACCCTAAATTTTTACCCTTTTATCACCAACCCCTATTTTTTAATAGCCATTTTAGTAATTTAATCATTTTTCATCCCCGGTCGATAACTGATCAATCGTCATTTAATTAGTTATCCCAGCCAGTTGTCTACAGGTGTCACTTCTGACGCAGTAAACAGCACGGAGTAGGGATGAGCACGAAGCCGGTCTCCTGTTTCTCTCACACAATAAGACTTCTCTCACTCCCTACACAGTTGTCGGCCATCATTATTGTTTATGCATCAAGTGTAGTAGTAACGTTGACAATTATTATTTTGCTATCTCAGTGTTACTCTCATAATAATAAAATTATCAATTTAGAGTGTATTTTGAACGATTAGTTAATCAAGTGATTTTCATAACCTCAAAAGTACTCAACACGTGGCACGAGCTTCCACCAACAACGGCTTTTGTGTTGTAAGTATACTTTTTTTATTTATATCGAAAATGTTGTTGGAAACGGTCAAAAAGATTCGTTGGAATTTAATTTTTATTAAAATTGGGCAAACTTTTTTTTGTATTAATTTTTTTTTACCATTTCTAACCATATATTTTCGATATGATTATGAAAAATAATTTTTTTCGCTTTTGTAAAACAGTCTAATGTTTACATGAATATGTAAATGAATGTGTGTACAACCAAATATTAAATACATTATAACTATGGCCAAGATTTTTGCCATGATTTCATTTTAACATTTTACATTTAATGCTCTTAACTAGGTTTCTGACATTACGGCAAATATATTTGATCTTATAAAAATGTAATTTTAATTTAATTTTATCAAAAAAATGTAATTTAACAATTAAGATTTCCATAGTTTCCAAAAATTTGAATCAATCATTATGAATCTTTATTTTGAAATATCGATGGAAATATTGGTTGTATGAGAAAATTATAAGAGACAATTTCTTTCGTAAAATTTATTTTTTTACAATTTTGTCTGAATTTTTTTTTCATAAAACTTATATTTTTGCTATAATTTCATAAATTCAAACTAATCATTTCAAAACTGCGGCAAAAATCCTGGCCCTAATTATACCTTTAACATTTTTCATCATTAAGTAATTTCATTAATTCTATTTATGTGTGTTTTGTACAGTGAGCAATGCCAAGAAAACGCAAAGGGACTGATTTGAGGCGTAATACAAGTAAATCTCGAAGCTTGGGAAATAGAAGATCCGAAAGAACCAAAGAACAAATCCCACAGAGTTTTTGAACTCACTGGATTTGCCAGGCATGCCACCGCATAATTTACAATTAAAGGTTGGATCTGCGATTATCTTGCTTCGTCATTTGAACCCGCCCCGGCTGTGCAACGGTACGCGATTAGTCATTCAAAAATTAATGAAAAACGTGATCGAAGCCAGCATTTTAAATAGCAAGTTTCGAGGTGAAAATATATTAATACCACGGATTCCTATTATACCTACAGATGTGCCAATTCAATTCAAACGTATTCAGTTTCCGATTAGATTGGCATTTGCAATGACAATCAACAAATCCCAAGGTCAAACGATGTCTATTTGTGGCTTAGATTTGAGAACACCATGTTTTTCACACGGACAATTATACTTGGCATGCTCTCGAGTGGGTAAACCATCCAGTTTGTTTGTGTTAGCTAAAGATGGACTAACAAAAAATATTGTTCACGCTATAGCATTAGGAGATTGATATTGTTTGTTAGTGTTACTGTCGTAATTGATTAATTAATGATATATAATTTTAAGGAATAAATTATAAGAACTTAAAAATAATGTTTGCCTTTTGTTATTTTTATATTCCCTCATCGTTCACAGTGCTCCATGCCTATTTCACGCATATACCACATTCTTACACACTTACAATAAGTAAGCTATTTTTTGTCTACACTAGAAATTACTTAAAAAATTATTTATATGGCAAAACAACGTTTGCCGGGTCAGCTAGTATTTATATATATATATATATATATATATATATATATATATATATATATATATATATATATATATATATATATATATATATATATATATATATATATATATATATATATATATATATATATATATATATATATATATATATATATATATATATATATATATATATATATATATATATATATATATATATATATTGATTATTCTACATAGAATTTGCATTTCTATTTTCATATATTATTCTCCCTGACTCTTAAATCACATTAGTATATTTTGATTATTTGTATGTAGGTAATATCGAATATATTATTACAGCCATGACAACTATCACGATAGTTACGTTTTTAATCATTAAATTTTTAGCATTTAATTTTGCGACCAGTCGGGAGGTTGGAGGTATCCTGATGGTTAATTCCAGACGGGGAGGTATCCTTCCAAAACAGGCATACAGGGGGCGAGGCTTCCCGCTGGTTACCGTACTCGGTGCCTCGCCGTAAGGCGTTGGCCTCGGTCGGTTTCGCGGCTTTGCTGGAAGGTTGATTTGTACAGTCCCAAAGTCTTTTACGCTCATCCCACGGCTGAAGAACGATCACATATCGTTATACCAGCCTGGGGTGACGGGTTCGCCCGTTTTAGTCGACACCGCCCAACTGTATCCCGTAGACTATTTAAAACGGCGTAAGCCGGTGGTAACGTTACTCATAACCTCCGATAATGGATCGGTAAGCTTAACCTGTACCTGCACGTGCATTGTTGGCACCGGCCTTTAGTCTATAGTCTTTGTGTTGTGGCAAATTAAATTTTCATTATTTACCTGTCATTTTCACATTATTTGCTGTTGATTGTGTTAGACAGATGATCTGCGAGGTCAAGTGACCTCTTTTGCAGGTCATGCCCTGAAAGTGCCATTTTCAACACTCCAAACAGACGAAGCGACGGCGGCGGCATTTGCAAAGTTGGATAAATATCATCCACGATTCTCGTTATGCACACGCCTTCTAAGTATGGTTTGATAGGATTGGATAAGCAACAGACAAGCGACATAGCAATGGAAATGAATCGGTCATTTCAAATCCCCATAAAGTGACATTTTGCACAACATCAATTTAATTTGGATTCGGGTACTAAAAACAGCATAAAAGTCGGTTTATTGATGGTATTTATTTATTTATTTATTTTTAGGAAAACCAATAGCTAATTATAATTTAACAAAAAGAGGAGTAGGATAACAGAGAGCCAATTAAAGGTTTTCACGTTTAAGTAACGTTGTAGAAACATATGTGACCTTTCAATTAAAGCTATCAATTAAAAATACATCAAAAACTATTCAACAATTAAAGCTAAAGAATTCACTGTTCAGCTGCAGCCTAGCTGAGTTAATACTCGTACAGAATAGATCAAAGTCAAAGCGTTTAATCAAATCATTGAAATTGTCACTTGTTCGCCACAGAAATTCATTTTACCTATAGTTGGTACCAGCATGAGGAACATGAAGAGCAGGGTTAAATCTATTGAGTTTGGAAGGAACACGGAGATTAATTTTATTTAGTAAGTAGCATTGTGAGTGATAAATGAATTATTAAATATAAAACAATAAAATTAGTACGATCAGGGTAGGCAGACGATATAGGCGAGCATAGCTGACTAGTGAAAATGCAGTATGGAAACCGGTATCTGACGTGATCATCCTGCGCGTGAGAACGGCGAGTGAGCGGGGCAGCGGTAAAAGCAAGGGTTACAAACATTTTTATACAAATACTACCTCATGGTACAAATACTACCTCAATTTCCGAGTCATTTCGATCGACAACTCCTATTGATTATGAGTTTGAGAAATGTAGTTTAAATTTATGATTTTCTGAAAAAAACTAACTTAACTTGATCTACGCTGTAATCTATACATACCAGTTAACAAGTAAATATATTAATAAAAATAATAAAAAACCGCTGCCTCTTGGACTAGTTGGACGTGTTCCACATTGCAAAGAAACTCCATGGAAATAATTAATCCGATCCCGATACACCACTCGACACTAATCCGCTCGTTAAACCAACTCCGACTACGAACTAAAGTGACAGCTAAGGCGACTGCTGCACGCTCGATATTTAACGCGATATTTGTATTGTGATCCAGATATCGTGATATTTAGGATAGCAAGTAGATACAACACGTTCGATACGAATGTCGTCAGTACTGCGATACATTTGTTTATTTGTTTATTTGTTTATTTCATAACAAATCAACATTACAGTTTATAGCAATGCGTTGATATGCAATATACACATAAATATAAAAAAATAATAGAATTCTTACAACTACATACATAACATGTTTAAATAAGCGTTAAATACAAATACAGGCATTAAGAATATAAAAACTTACAAACTTACAGTACATAAAGAGTGAAAACAGTTTATATTATTCTGACATAAACAAGTAGCGCAATGACTACACCTTGAAGAGATGCGGGCTCGCTGTAAAAATATCAAAGTCTGGCGCTGTCGAACATAGCGCATTTATGTGCCGCAAAGCTCGTGTAAGCACTAGTAAGCAGACTCCATCGACTTAGGTTGGTGCGCGAGGACGGCTCCGCAAATAGATTATGAGTGCGAGCACGATTATAATTGTCCGGGACAAAGAGACAAACTTTCGCTAGCATGCTAGGATTATCAACTCTTCCCCTAATCAGCTTGAAAACGTAGGCCATGGCGAGCATTTCTCTACGCAACTTAAGAGAGTTATAGCCCACCATGCCTAGTAGAAAACTAGTCAATCACTGTAGACGTGAACATGAGCCAGCGATGAGTGACAAATTAAAAAAATCGGTTCTGTCACCCCAAAACATTCGAGGCAAGTAGACAAGTCGCCCCCCCCCCCCCAGTTTTGAAACCGGTGTAGGTTAGTTCTTATTTATTTTTTAAACACATACAATTTAAACAAAATGACATGAAATATAACGAAATGAAAGTTATTGTTTGTAATTTAAATGGAATTTAAAAAAAAACAATAATTATCGACCTTCAAATTCAAATGATAGTGTTTGCTTACAAGAAACGGAAATACAACTGCCATCATTATCTAGGGCGATGATCTTATATTTTTTGGTGATTGTAGTAAAATTTGTTCATTTGATCAACACATATTTACTTAAAAAATGTTGAAACCTAAACTACTGAGCAACTTAAATTATAAATTATTCAGACAAGCTAAGTATAACAATATAATAATATTAATATGATAACGGTCAAGTGTAACAATTCTATTGGGCTACATTAGAGCTATTATACAATACAATACAATCAACTACTCCAGTAGATAGGCATTCCTACACTTGGATGCGTCACAAAATTTAATGATATTTTTTTTATTAATAAAACATAACTACTATGATGGTTGTCATGCCTGTAATATTATATTCAATATTACCTACACATACTAATAATCAAAATATACTAATGTAATTTAATAGTCAGGGGAAATACTATATTAAAATGGAAATGCAAATTCTATGTAGAATTAGTAGTAGTAGTAGTAGATAGAGTGGGGGGCTTGTTGCCAGCCCTTGATGTCACCTAGATCTGTAAGGTCTTCTGTAACTACCCACTGTGGGGTTAGGTCAGTGGTCAGCTAGTAGCCCGGTACTTCTTACCAGTCCAAGTAGATCACTGACCTTCAAGTTGGGCAGATCGCTGGGTTCGAGAAAGGCTCGTCCCAGTAAACTGTGTCTTTTGGCGGCGAACCCTGGACAGCGACCAACGATGTGTATGCTGCCTCCAGGTTCCTCGCCACATACTCGGCAGTCTTTGCTCTCGGTCAAGCCGAGGTTGAATAGATGAGCTCTAAGGGTCGTGTGTCCGGTGAGGAGACCGATAGTGGTTCTAAGGTTCTTCTTGCTCGTGTCAAGTAAGGCCTTGGTTTTCTTCTGTAGTGGTTGCTCTATCATAGCTTTTGCCTGGCGATATCCCTGGCTCTGTTTCCAGGAAGCCCGATGTTCCTGCTCCAAGCAGTCCCTGATGATTTTCTTACCTGTAGTGAAGGGGGCCCCTACAACTGGCTCCACTGGGCATTCCAGTGTGCCAGTCTGTCGGCCTCTTCGTTTCCGGGTATGCCTTGGTGACCCGGTATCCATATTAGGGTGACTTTGTTGGATTTTCCCAATTTGTTGAGCTCCTGCATGCAGTCCCAGACCACAGAAGATTCTGTGGTGGCTTTAGCCAGAGCGTCCAGTGCTGCTCTGCAGATGAGGATTTGTCTGTTTTTTACCTCTATGTAGAATAATCAAAGTAAAATTATTTTATTTGACAATCCAGCAATATTCCTTCGTATAAAAAAAATGATGTATAATAAATTATATGAGAATTAGAATGTCAGCTATCATAGCACCATTATGTTTAAAACTTTACAAATCATCAACATGAAAAATAAACTCAGAACTCCCTTAAACCATATATTAGGTTTCCTACCAAATTATTTACAACTAGCTGTTGCCCGCGGCTTCGCTTCACATGAAGTTTCGAATTGAGTTTCTAATTTGAGTAGGGTAGCGTATATTTGTCTTTTTATACGCAATCTTTAGATTTTAGATAAATAGTAAAAGACGTCCTGTTCGCTTTTTGTTCTTCGCCACACGCCGTCTTCTGCTGAACGCTGACCTTGTTGGGCTAGTCACCGCCGCGCAACCCCCGCTAGGTATTTCGAGCTTCTTGCCCGCGTTACTTATTTCATGATATGACTTGATGATGGATTAATTTACTTCGATTAGGATTCATATTTTTCTGCTAATGTCTTCAACAAACTTCAACTACTTTTTTCTTATTTTTTTAAATCATTAAAGCAGTTATTGTAGCTTGAATATAAAAGTTGGATGTACGCTGTCGCGGACTTTTTTTTGATCTCTTTGAGGCCGACGTTATTGTTTTACATAGTTTTCAAAAATACCAAACCGTTTCGTCAGCGCACGCCGATAAAGCACATCACCAGCACATTTTCTCCGATTCGTTTACAAATAACGTGATTTCGTATTGAAAACTATTATTTATTACAATAAAATATAGCCTATAGCACTACTCGATAATTCAGCTTTCCATTAGTAAAACAATTTTTGAAATCGGATAAGTAGTTTTGGAGATTACCCCTACATACAAACTTACAAACTTACACACATTATCTCTTTATAATATCAGTTTAGATTATCCTTTTAAATGTTGTTATGTAGAATGTAAATTTAATTATGTAGAAAGTTATGTAATATGTAGTTATGTATAATTATGTAGAATGAAGTAAGTACGTATAGCTATTGTAAATCTCGCTAGTTAATATAGATAAAATATCTACAAAATATTGTTATTTAACCATCGAAAAGGTACCAGCCTTAACAGAGAACTGTGATATTTCTGTTATCTATTCTATATTCTATTATCTTACTATTTCAATTTATGCAAGAAATTTCATATCCTCCCCTTGATTAAGCGGCGTGAAACCGCGGACTCAACCTTTTTGCTAAAAATCACCTCCAATAACATCCTGACTTACATAACTGTCCTGACTTACTAAATAAAATTAATGTCCGTGTTACTTTCAAACTCAATAGATTTAACCCTGCTCTTCATGTTCCTCGTGCTGGTACCAACTATAGGCAAAATGCATTTCTGTGGCGAACAAGTGACAATTTCAATGACTTGATTAAACGCTTTGACTTCGATCTATTCTGTACGAGTATTAACTCAGCTAGGCAGCGGCTGAACAATGTATTCTTTGGCATTAATTGTTGAATAATTTTTCATGCATTTTTAATCAATAGCTTTAATTGAAAGATCATATATATTTCTACAACGTTACTTAAACGTGAAAACCTTTAATTGGCTCTTTGTTTTCTTACTCCGTCTTTTTGTTAAATTATAATTAGCTGTTGGTTTTCCTAAAAATAAATAAATAAATAAATATTTAATTCGTATTTTCATGAAAAAATAAATTAATTAAAAAATATATAAAAAATCCTAATAAAGAACGAAACCCTCGGCGTGTGGTTCAAACTCGCACTTGACCGATTATATATAACTTAACCTGGCGGTGCGATTATCCATTGCCGAGACAAGACTCATTTTCGAAGAGACCACTTTAATGCGAAATCCTCTCAGCATGTCACGCTGACTCTTAGCTATTTTACTGTAGGTGTGGTCACGATATAAGAACTGCGGCACAAAGCTCCACAGTCCAGATTCAAAACGAAGTAAGTAACTTATAAATAATATTCCATTATATTATTACGACTGGCATAAGTACAGACAACCTATTTATACCTTAGCATTAAATTTTGTAATCTATTCCCTACCGCTGTTATACAGCTGGAGGAGATGCTGATGGCCACCCTTTCTATGATTTGGCCGAATTTGAGGGCTACGACTTTTCAAATATTGTGCCCATTTAAATGACTTAAAAAATAGTAGCCTAATTGTCTGGTTCTTTATTTGGTATTATATTTGGGACCTAATGGGCCCTTGCTGAGTTGGCCACGAAGACCCATTCTGTTCAGGGTTGGTCACATTCACGGGTCAACACCCATCCGACGGCCTCCGCGCATGAAGTGCGAGCCCGGGCAGGACTCTGGCCTTATGGTTAGTTACATATTCAGCAGTCCTTGCTCTCGGTCAAACCAAGGTTGAATAGATGTGCTCTAAGGGTCGTGTGTCCGGTGAGGAGACCGATAGTGGTTCTAAGGTTCTTCTTGCTCATGTCAAGTAGGGCCTTAATATATGTTAAGTAATATAAAATTTAATATTAAATTTAAAATAAAATAGTGTCCGGTGAGGAGACCGATAGTGGTTCTAAGGTTCTTCTTGCTCATGTCAAGTAGGGCCTTAATATATGTTAGTAATATAATATTTAATATTAAAATACCTAGTCAAAAAAGACTAATAGATAGAATTCTATCTCTCCGTATTATTTATGTTATCAGCCTAATAAAAATGCGATAGATCGCACTAATAATTGAATGTTATTATTGTTATGATGGTTTAAATTATTGGGTTTTATAATCAATCAGTCCTTTTAATCAATGTTACCCTTCATTATCAATGTTATTATGGTGGCTATAGCAGCCTGGTTTACCCGTCAGGAGACACGACATGCGAGTGAGACAACGCGATATCAAGCAAGACGGATGGCTAAAAGCATACCCAAGCAAAAACTTAGAATCGGCGATATCGTGGGGTATTGTTTTAAAACCACGCGTAAGAAACACCGCCTGAAGTCCAGGCCTTACCATCAAGGTGGAAGAATAATTTATTCAGAGCAAAAACATTCACAGTGATGGAAAGGGACATCAAATATAGTGCATGAATGAGACAGTATACGTTACCATGGCAACGATTCCAGGGATCTCACTAGAAAAAAAGAGACAATATAGGTCACCATGGCAACCAGCAGGCACTTCATAAAAGAATAATATTAATAGTAACAAGCTTTTATTAAAATTCCCTGAAAAGAAGAAAGAACAGGCTACCATAATTGAATGCGTGTACAAAATTTTATCGATGTGCTGTTGAACGTTGGGGAGTCCCCTAGTCGGGAGCCGACCCTGGGTACAGTAGCCATGTCATGACGGAACTTAGAACAGGCTATCACAATTGAATGCTATTCAAAATGTCGTGCCTCTGCTGTTGACCGTAGAAAAGTCCTCTCGTCGGAAGCCAAATAAGGGTGCAGTAGCCATGTCATGGTAAAATTTAGAACGTGCTATCATAATTAAATGCGTATACAAAATTTCGTGTCTGGGCTGTTGATTGTGGAAGATTAGTCTCGTTGGGAACCAATTCTGGGTGTAGAATCAGGTCATGCTTATCATAAAAATTCATTGTCATCGGATCTGAACCAAAATGTAAAATTTCAACTTCATAGGATAAAAGAAGTTAGTTCTAATTCAGCTTGTAAGATTTGACCTAAACAAACTGCCAAAAAATGGAAGGTAAGTAAAAGCTCGTAAAAAGAAGTGAACATCATTAGAATAGCCACACACATAGAACTTACAACAAAGCATCATAGCATAGAAGTCACAATAATTTTACTATACACTTAGAATGAAGAACGCAGTATTTATATAATAGTAAAAACACATTTTTAAAAGTAAGTTTTTATTAAAAATGTATATTTTGGGCCAACCCTGGGTGCAGCAGCCGCCTCATAGAGGAACTTAGAACGGGGTATACAAAATTGAATGCTATACAGAATTTCATGTTTGTGCTGTTAATCGTTGAGGAGTCCCCTCGTTGGAAGCCAACCCTTGATGCAGCAGCACTGTTGCGGCGAAACTTAGAACGGGCTGTCATAATTGAATACGTATACAAATTTTCGTTTCTGTGCTGTTGTTCGTTAAGGAGTCCCCTCGTTGGAAACAAACCCTGGATGCAGCAGCCCTGACGCGCCGAAACTTAGAACGGTCTGTCATAATTGAATGCGTATACAATTTTGTGCTGTTGATCGTTGAGGAGTTGGAAGCCAACCCTGGATACAACAGCCCTGTCGCGGCGAAACTTAGAACGGGCTGTCATAATTGAATGCGTATACAAAATTTCGTCTACTGCGGCCATCTAAAATGCGGCCTACCTGCGGAACAACGGATTGACAGCTCTTTCAGTCTAGCCTAGACAACGGCGGATGCAACATCGCCGAAACGACGGGTGTTACAAACTTCACCCGGTAAATTTGTTTTTTATCTTATTTATAATATCAAACAACCGCGATAGTCTTCGATTTCAATAGCTATTTGTTATACGAAGTTTACTTAAGTATTAGATTTTAATTCGACCCACACTAACTTGTATTTATTACATTTCTGCATCAAAAAAAATAAAAAACCGCCACTATGCTTACTATGTTTTGAATGTTTACAATCGAGTGTCTTGTAATAGGCGAACATAAGTATGCCGACGCGTTGCTGTATTGGTGGTAGTGGTGGCTATAGCAGTTGCCTAGGTTTGCCTGGTGTGGTAGGCCCAGCGCGCGGCGCGGTTCGGCCGCCAGTACATGCTGCCTAACAACGTGGAGAATATAGTTTCGCAACTACCGCTCTGTAACTGGGCCAATCGTGATCCTACACCAGCGGACAGAGAAGCGCAACCTTTTTGCTACAAGAACTGATGAATCCGCACATCATCGCTAGCGAGTTGAATAGAATGCAAATTCCAATAAATCGACCTTGAGTGAATTAAAACATAAATAAAATAAGTAAGTAAATATATTATAAAGAATAAATAGGTTAATAGTAAAAACACATTTTTAAAAACAAGCTTTCATCAAAATGCTCTGTCCCGAGTCAACCCTGGGCGCAGCAGTCCCCTCGTTGGAAGCCAACCCTGGATGCAGCAGCTCTGTCGCGGCGAAACTTAGAACGGCTGTCATAATTGAATGCGTATACAAAATTTCGTTTTTGTGCTGTTGTTCGTTGAGAAGTCCCCTCGTTGGAAACCAACTCTGGATGCAGCAGCCCTGTCGCGTCGAAACTTAGAACAGGCTGTCATAATTGAACGCGTATACAAAATTTCGTTTCTGTGCTGTTGTTCGTTGAGGAGTCCTCTCGCTGGAAGCCAACCCTGGATGCAGTAGTCATGTCAAAGTGAAACTTAAAACGGGCTATCATAATTGAATGCAGATACAAAATTGCATGACTATGCTGGTTGACCGTTGAGGAGTCCCCTCGTCGGGAGCCAACCCTGGGCACAGCAGCCATGGTGGAACTTATAACGGGTTATCATAATTGAATGCGCATACAAAATTTCGTGACTGTGCTGATGAAAGGTGAGGCGTTCCCTCGTCGGGAGCCAACCCTGGGCTCTGCAGCCATGCCATAATGAAACTTTAAACGGGCTATCATAATTGAATGCGTATACAAAAGTTCGTGTCTGTGCTGTTGACCGTTAAGGAGTCCCCTCGTCGAGAGCCAATCCTGGGTGCAGAATCATGCTTGCCATAAACATGCATTGTCTTTGGAACTGAAGCAACATTATTAGATAAGATAACCTTATAGGATAAGAGGAAGTGGTTCTAATTCTGCTTGCCAGATTCAACCTAAACAAACATACTAACCAACTTTGCAAGGTAAATAAAAGCTTTTAAAAACACAGAAAGTAAACTATTATAATTATAATTATTTTTATTACGGTTGTTTTATAAACTATTCGTGGTTTATGTATTTATCCATATAGATACATGTATATTTCTGGAATGTACTCAATCAGACCTATCATTTGACACTAACAACACGAAAAATTTATGTTAATTTATTGACATTTGGACATTTAGACAATTACTTGCTTGATATTTGAACAGTAAAGATACCCTATGACACTCAAAATAACATAACGATTCTAACAATGCCACACACTTCTAAATCGGCTCGACGTTAGAAGTAATGTGAACCCTGTACACATTAAACTCCTTTTTTGTTGGGCAGTCGTGTAATAAAATACAAACGAAGCTGCCAAGGAATTCACCGACCGGAGTCGGGTCCATCGCGGGTGATATCACGGTATTTCTTTTTACTCGTGGTCTGTTGAGATATTTGATTGCATGGAACAGTCAATACTACACTACGATCTATTTTGCGAGATAGGGAATAGTTTTATCTGGACAGAGGTCTGTGCATCCGAATCTTTTAGGGAATTTATACTGCTTAGAAAACGACTCGACCGCCAGATTCTAATCTGAAGCTTTCTCGAGAAAGGTTAGAGTAGATAAATTAGTGTTATATGCGTGATGAATGTGTAAATGAATGTGTTATGAATTAATATTATGTTTTAAAAATTAAACCCATTCTCTGAATTCGCCATGTCGACGACACCTTTTAAATCCTAAGTAATAATGTACTAGAAGCATTTCAAAGATCCCCGCCTACAGAAGAAGTTCCCTTATTCCTCCCCGGTTATTCACCGGAAAACACAATCGATTGGCTAACGCCACACGATGCGTAAACCGCCCAGCAGTGACCGAGGATCCGCCAGAGGATCCAATCCCACCTGTCCACGATACAGTCGATATAGGATTCTCAGAGTCCTTTTCAGGTTCGTCCCTATTCAAGGAGGCTAGCAGGTGGGAGTAGAACCATAAGTTGAGCTGACCCAAAATGACAAAAAGCTCATACGGTCCAAGCTGCACAAAACCGTTAGCTGCACCCCACCCCACAGCTATAATCTGCATAGTAACAGCATGTATACCTTCCTATCCGTAGCACAACAGCGGAAAACAATTGACAGCACTTTAATCTACCTTTGACAAAGGCGGTTCTAACTTTGCCGAAACGTCGAGTGCTTCAAACTTCACGCGGTAATATCCATTTTTGACGTAATTATAATGATTAAACACGTTTTATACATACCGCTATTTTCATTACAGTGATTATTATTAAATTTAATGTTTTAAATTAATATCAAGATTACTAAGTTAAAAACGTCCAAATGTTGTGGACCGCTTTCTTCGTAGCCTTTTAACGGCTACATTTAAAGCTAAGTTTATATATTGTTATTATTTTAATTGTGCTGAGATCGAAGCCTTAAGCGCTAGATGCCTTCATACTGGCTATAGTCAAAGACAGAATTGAATTTTAATATTTTATATAAATGTGCAGAGATTTTGCTGCGTGTCTCATCGTTAAACTCTCTACTAATAATATTATGTTGACGTTAAATATAATTTGTGTGGGAACGAGGCAAACATTGGAAAATTATTGTTAGTTCATTTAAATAATTGTAAAATTGGCGATTCAACATTTTCTATAATTTATACACAGTTATAAAACCAATAAGTGGTTTTAACAATATTCTGGTATTCTTCTTTATTTTGACATTCCTAATTTATTTTGACATTCCTAATTACAATTGAATAGCAGCTAATGTCGCCTATTTTTTAACAGGACACTTTTTTAAACCGGACTTTTTAAACTCGTAATTTTTTTAGCTCATAGGTATCATTCATGTTTTATGCAGGTATATATTTGATTTGTGTAGATTTCTGTGTTTATATATGTACTAGTTGACCCGTGCCCACTTCGTTGGGCGGTAAAACTTTTTACCTGTGATGAAATTATGAGTGTGGTTCGGTTAGTACTGAGTGCTATGATTTATTTCCTGATTGCCAAAAGAAGGGTTATATTTTTACTGCATATGTATGTATGTATTTGCATGCCAATTTGACTATAATATCGTTATTTGTGAGTGTCTTCTTGTGATTGTCTTTTTTGTGACCGTATTACCTCTTTAACTATGTATGCAGTAAAAGGGAAATTATATGCAGAAAAAGGGAAAAGTCTTTTGTTTTAAAAACTTGAGATGATAAATTTACTGATTTTGAAATCATTTTTTTAATATAAAAAACTACTTTTTGTGACTTAAATATAAAATTTAGACATATGCTGTCGCTGATTGTATTGTAGGCATTACCAAGCTCTACAACTTTTCTCTAGAACTCGATCATATATCTCTCATCCTTAAAGCAGCTTTCGTAAGAAACGTTTTCATTCGACCGTTTTTTCTCCGACTCACTTTGCAAATCTGACTACTGCGAAAAAGTTTTTTTCATTTAGCGCAGTAGTCAGAGCAACGTCACAAACTTTACCTCTTTATAATATTAGTATAGATGTACCAATAAAACCCAGTACCTCCAACTGTTCTAGGACGTACTGCCCAGGCGAGTCCAGGCGACTAGTCGATACATATTTATTTTATTTATTTATTAAAGAAAAGCACATTTTTATGGCAGTACATTGTAAGTTTAACATTATAGGCTTAAATGTAAATAATAGCAAAATAGAAAGCACCGCAGACCAATTTTTTTTAAATCAACGCTGCCTAACTAGGCCTAGGCCCGTACTAAGGCAAGCGTACCAAGTAGAGTGGTTTGTGCATACTTTAGAATACTTAATTTTAAAAATATGGTAGGTATCAAATAATATTAAAAATTAACTAATAATAATAAACATTGTAATTTGAGTGTAGTGTGATGTAACTGTAGTGTAGTGTAGTGTGATGTAAATGTAGCTGTAGTGTGCTAGAAAAATAACATTCAGTAAATGGTGACATAATTAAACTGAATAATAATAATATAATGTCGTAATAAATACAATAAAATATAAAAATATTATTAGTGAATCGAAATAAAGGAAAAAATGATATCTCAATAAATATTTAAAGAATCATATTTAAATAGTCCGAGGATACAATTATATATTAAATGTCCATGTTACAAGTTAAAATATATATTTCAATATAATTCAATTAAAAAAAGAGAAAAACAAGAACAGCGATTTAATAAAATAATAATAATAGTAATTCAATTTATTTAAATTAAATTACATAAGAATATCAAATATTTGGTGGCTAATATCCCGACCTTCATTCAGAAGCCACCTGTGACACCGTTTTTTAAATTGGTCTTTACTGTATACGATTTTTATCGACTCATCCAATTCGTTGTATATACTGGGGCCTATACTCATAAGATGCCTCTGACCAAAAGATGTTTTCGTTCGACGGACGTCTAACATATCCGCCACGGCCTCAATCTTTTTAATACATTGCCTGAAAGATTAAAAGCGATTAAAAACATCGTTATTTTCAAGAGATCCATCCGAGTTTATCTGCTTAAAATTAACATGTATGCTCGTAACGACTTTTTAAAATATTGTGAAAATACATAGCATCGTATCTACCCATTTAATCTAATACGCATTTTTTTTTTGTCAATTGTTTTGTTGTAAACTGTTATGATATAGTCTCTGTTTTTGTAAATTGGAAAGTTTTTAGTTATATACTGTATATCATCTCTTTGCTAAATTGAGTAACTAATTTAAGATTAATTTAATGTCATTCCTACACAACTGTTATGGTTGTATTGGAAACTAGCTGACCCGTGCCCACTTCGTTGATCGGTAAACATTTTTACTTGTGATGAAATTATGAGTGTGGTTCGGTTAGTACTGAGTGCTATAAGGAGGATTATATTTTTTACTGCTTATGTATGTATGTATTTGCATGTCAATTTGGTTATATTACCGTTTTGTTCTAAACTTCTCTGTATACTATATTAGATGTAATGTTATTATTTGGTACCAAAATATATTGTCATTCAGGAGTTCCAACCCAAGATACGGTCGCGGTTCCATACCTACTTTGTTATTATCTCTTTAACCATTCATGCAGTAAAGAGGAAATTATATGCAGTATAAGGGAAAAGTCTTTTGTTTGAGACGATAAATTTTACTTATTTTGATAAGAATTCATAATTGTTGAAAATATGACCATGATAATATAACCTAACGATTTAAATTATTTTTTTGATATAAAAAACTACTTTTTGTGACTTCAATATAAAAATTAGACATATGCTGCCGCTGACATTTTTGTAGGCATTATCAAGCTCTAGAACTTTTCTCTAGAACTCAATCATATATCTCTCATCGTTAAGGCAGCGTTCGTAAGAAACGTTTTCATTTGACCGTTTTTTCTCCGACTTACTTTGCAAATCCGACTACCACGAAAATACCAAAAGTACTTTATCTTTATCTTATCTTTATACGAGTTTAACGAAATAAATATTTAAAAAAAAACCCTGATTTGTACATTGTAAAATCAGTTGTCTGATTCCCGCTCTTGGCATTTTATGTGGTGCCCGTTTACATGATCCCGTGCTCCGCTGTCTCCTCCTACATTCAGGAATCCCAGCAGTTGTCTAATCTACTAAGCTTAGAATGTGAAAGAGATTTTCAAAGCTTGAATGTCCAGTGAGCATGCCCACTACTATCCACAGTGTCCGTGTATCCTATCAGCTAATGACACCTGTTGAGTTGTGTCACTAAGACCCACATTTCGATTTTAGGGTCAGGTCAACTCACGGTGCAGCTTTTATCTGCAGCTTACTCGTATATCACCTTACATCAGCAGTGGCCTTCTCGAATGAGTGCCCTTCGCGGAGGATTCTGTGTCCCAGGCTATCATGCTGGTGGGTCGGCCCTTGGGCACTGATGGGCGGTTTGCGCACCTTGAGGCGTCAGTCAACTGTACTGTCGATCGAATGTTGCACTTCGGTTGACAACTGGAGGAGTCCGGATGACATACAGTTTCCTAAGTAGCGAAAAGTGGCTGTTGATTTGTCGTCTTTCACTCTAGAAATGACTACTTATCGAGTTCAGAGCCGATAAAAGACGCCACGGTCCGCGATTGATTCAAATTGAATCACCGCTTAACATACGGCAGGTATAGGACCGCGCAATCGACCTCGAACCGGTAACCAGTCGGAAGGTCGAAAAAATCCGGCCAAAAGTGGTAGTAAGTTATAAACTTAAGCTATAGGTTAGCTGATAGACATTGCCGCAAGGCAATAAGCTCGCCTTTTTTATTTGGAAATAAAGAGTTTTTTATTATTATTATTATTATTAGTAAGGGCGCGAGGTCGGCCCGCTGCTATTTTTTTTTAATTAATTTATTTTAAACATAACATGCGAAATTCGTAAAATGGTCATACCAAGTAATGGTGCGAAGTAAACGACGACTCACATTCACATGACCATGCGCAACGCATGCCCAACTAGGCCTAGTATAGCCTGTATCTGGGCATACGATTTATTTTCAGACTTAGGTGGAGAAGCATAACTGACGTAGGACACATACACTTATACACACACATATACATATACACATATATACATATACATATGCATACATACACACATACACATATATGTTACATTATGTTTATTATCTTATATCACATTTATGCAGGTAGGTATATTATTTCTAAGAGATGATTTGCAGTAGATCATTCTCTGTCCTTGAACGACCTATATCGTCAAGAAGCCATTTTTTAATTTGTTTATTGAATAAAACTCGCTTGCAAACTCCCGCTTGCTTGCAGCTTGCAAACTCCCGATCTCTCGCGGTAAGGCGTTGGGCTTCTTACGGGAAGCTAATAGGCCCAGTGCAGTTAGGCCATTATGACCCATGTGTTAGGGTCGTCCAAACTCACGGGTCAACACCCATCCGGCGGCCTTCAAGCAGAAGTGCGAGCCCAGTAGGGCGGCTTCGACTACAGCGGGCGAACCCGTCACCCCAGGCTGGTATAACGGTATGTGATCATTCTTTCAGCCGTGGGATGAGTGTAGAAGACGTAGAGACGAAGTGCGAGTGCGACAGAGCATTTTAATAACATCTTGTTTAAAAATTGTGTTTTTTAATATTAACTTATTTGCTGAATAAATGTATGTTGTGAAGCATAGCTTGTGAAGCATATTGCGAAGTATTCACCAGTAATAGCTGATAGCAGATAAATCATCTTGTGAGAGGAAATCTATTATCAAAAACCCTTTGCATCCCAAAAGACGAATGCCGTCATCTGATTTCACAGTTTTAGCTTTTTTGAAGTCGAACACCCGAATTTGGTCCACTGTACTAATTAAATTCTGAATTCTGGTGTATAATTGAAGACCCACAATTTATCTGTTTTTACAAATGGCCGCAAAAATCCGTTCTATCTTTTAAAATGATCTAATCATTGTCGAGAGTTTGCATTCGAATACTTTTTACAAGACTGCTCTACAAAAGAGGAGTGTAATGTGTTTAGGTTCATCTATGTATGTTTTCCGATTCTGTATTCCACCATAACTTCTAAATTCTCGCACCGATTTAGAAGTTTGTGTCATTGTTAGAATCGTTATGGCATCCCGAGTGCCAAAGAATACTCTAATTGTCAAAATATCAAGTAAATAGTTGTCTAAATGTCCAAATCCCCAAATGTCAATAAATTAACAAAAATATATCGTGTTTAGTGTCAAATGAAAGGTCTGATTAAGTTCATTCCTGAAACATGCAAGTATATATATATATATATATATATATATATATATATATATATATATATATATATATATATATATATATATATATATATATATATATATATATATATATATATATATATATATATATATATATATATATATATATATATATATATATATATATATATATATATATATATATATATATATATATATATATATATATATATATATATATATATATATATATATATATATATATATATATATATATATATATATATATATATATATATATATATATATATGCATAAATATATAAACAATAATACGTAGAAAGACAGTAATAAACATATTTATTACAAGTAAAGTACTACAAATGATTCCAGAAGCTAACGGAAAATCGGGTACCTCAATGAAATATATATTTTTGAATAGATTAGACCTTCAGGATGATGGTTGATTATGGGCAAAAATCGCTCAATACATGGGAAGGGGGTCAAATCGTTCTCATCAATTTTGTTTATACTAATAAACACTAAATTACATCAAGCGACCAGAAATGGTACTAATGTAAAAAGATAGTTCCAAAGAGTACATACAAATGAGTATAGAGGGCGTTAAATTTTATTTAATTATTTGAGGTTTCAATCAAATGTCATTAAGATAATGAAAGATGTATTGCATCAATGTATCAAATATAAAGAAGATAATCAATAAATATCAGGATGAAAAGGTGAATAATTAAATATACTTTGATTTGAATTGAACCTAACAAAATGAGACTGATTTTATTAAATATCTGTATTTAAAAAGGAGACTGTTATAACTACAATAGTTCACTTTCTGTAACGGCAGTCGTGTTTTTAATTGTTTTTAAATATATGTACTTGTTTGTGAAGTAGTCGTCATAATAAATGAGTTCAACTATATATTAAACATAATAATAAAAATAGGACATCAATTATTAAAATATGTCAGGTAAATATCGAAAAGAGGAAGGAGGGGTAAAGATGGGGGCGGAGGGGGTACTTATACATGAAATAAAGGTCCCTTAATAGATATCCAAACCCGATCAGGTTTTCATGTTGTCTCAGTGGCAAAGGCACATAGTTCCATATTCGGGCCGCCTGCACTGCACATGACTTGGACGTGAAAGTTGATGAATGCTGAGGTATATGTAATTATAATGAGCAAGTAATAAATTGTATATAATTGAGTAAGTAATTTTTTTATTTTTTATTTTTATTTTATTTCTGGAAACATACAGCGCATACAATTGAAACGTGTGCATAAACATAATGTAGAAAAAGAGAAAAACATTACGCCGATAATCGTTTCCTATGAAATTAACAGATTTCCGCATATTACACATTTGGATTTCGGCATATTAAACTTAAAAATTAATTGTAAAATAAACTAAGTACATGTTAAATGGAAAATTAAAATAAAAAACCGATGGGAGAGATAATAAAGTATATAAGTATATAATTGAGCAAGTAATACATTTTCCTGAGAGACTTTGACTTGGTATCAAGAAGACTTTGGTATCAGACAGTTTTCAGAACTTCGAGTACTGACTATTACTTTCCTGGCAAGGAAAGTATTGTGAACGAAATTCTGTGTGCCTTTTTTATGCATTCCTGCACGATAGCATACAGACGCTTCGTCCGATTAATCTGAAATTTGGCATGCAGGCATCATTTGGTCGTGGGAAAGTTGAAAAGATTGCGGCTAAAATCGGTTACCCAGAGGGTGCGATAGTCATACTTCAAAATTGAAATATTGGAATTAGAGCGCTAGTCCTACTTCAATTTCGATATTTTTGACTTAGAGACTTGCTATTTGCTACACAGATGCCTTGGGCCAAAATCACATTATAAAATTTTGGTTTGATTATATGACATACAAGCTGCACTAATAATATTTAAATTCTGCCATATATTTTAATCAAACTAGGTATTTTTATATTAAATCCTATATTATTTAACATAATATTAAATATTAATGACTGTTTCTTTCTTTTCTGACATATAACTTTATTTATATTATTTAATCGAATTTTATATAATTGCCGATTTAATAATGGAATTGCATTTTATTTATTATATTTTTAATTTTTTTTTATTAATATTATTATCTATTTTATTCTGAAGACCACATTTTAGGGCAATTTAGTGTCATTAGTTTTTTACTAAAACTTGTACATTTGTAAGCAACCAAGCAATCAAGCAAACTTGATTGTAGTATTGGAGTCCTGTCCACCCTAGAACGGGCTAGTCCCAGTTGGGTGACAGAAACAAATAAGCAAAAGGTTAAGGTTTTGCCATTCGGTTCCTGTTATTTTTGTAATCTAATCAATGTTTTATAGTAATTAATTCTTAAATAAATAAATAAATAAATAAATATTAACGCCGGGTCGGGCCGAAACTACATTGTGATATTTCGGTTGGAATATCTGTAATACAATCAACGATTTTTTTTAAATTCCGCCACTTTTACTATATACTACTTTTTACAAATATACTACTTTTACTACCATAATGACTAAGTAACTATCGGGTGGGGGGATCGGCGCGAGAGGGAGGGAGGTAAGTTAGCGGGAGGGATAGAGTTATCGGAAATGGGGGAGGGAGAAGGGTTAGGGTAGGGGGTTTGGGGTTGGTGGGTTTGAGGGTTTGTAGATTTGGGGGGTTACGGGTAGGGATGTACATCGATGTTCGATATATCAAAATCATCGATGGTTAAAGTTCGATGTTTGATGTTTTCTACATCGATGGTGATGTTTTGGCACCAACTATGTTTCTCCGTTGATATTTCTCATACGAGTATAGACATGATGTTTTCTTTTACTCCATATACAAATAATAATAGCTTATCGAAGTTAATATTTAACTATATATGTAATAATAACACTTTAAATGACAAATTTTAAAAATGACATTGCCATTTCCTATTTTTAATTAGGATATATTACCTCTTTTTAATTATAAATAGGATAGAAAACGAATTTACCGCGTGAAATTTGTAGGACCCGACGTTTCGGTGACGTTGCAGCCACCGTTGTCTAGGGTAGTCTACCCTAGACAACGGCGGCTGCAATTACCGGCGGCGGCGGTAAATTCGTTTTCTATCCTATTTATAATGTCAAACAACCGCGATAGTCTTCGATTTTACTCTTTTTAATTGTTTCATTTCTAACACCTTTGTTGAATTTTATATAGTATCACTGTATTAATCTCTATTATTGATGTTATTAGAAGAACACATATAGGGACTGTCAGCAAAATTAGTCCTAACGAACGATGTTTTTTAAAAGAAAATATTTAGATGGTCTAAACATCGATGATTTGCTAACGATATTTTTCAACCATCGATATTTGCCTTACGATGTTTGTATCGATGGTAACATCGATGTTTCTCCTTCGATGTCCATCTCTAGTTAGGGATTGGGGAAAGGAAGGAAGGCCTTGTTTGCTTGCTGGGAAAGTCTTGGAGTGACACAGTCGATTTTTTGTTGACTACGTAGCGCCGAACACCAGGTATTAAAAACTGGTGCCGAATAGCACTTGCTTTCGGCATCTCCTGCATCCGATACTCGCATAGTGTGTGGCAACTCTAATAATGTTCTAATGATCGTCGAGCGATACGGTGACCTCAATTGCGGGCTGCTCTCTGGTCACGTAGTACTCACTGTGCACATTAATTTCCAGCGTGCTTGTAACATAAAACGGCGGCCGTTGGATTGGGCGAAAAAAAACTGGAAATGCAGAGGCCCGCCTGCAAATCTATCATCGTGTCGAATCAAATTTGGCACATGTCTCGGAGAATCAATCGATCTATTCAGATTGAGATTGGCCTGTTGAAGGTATATATACTTTAGCAGATATTATATATTATCGATGCAAGTATTCTCGGGTATACACTGTTTTAATTGATGATGTCAAATCAGTCAGACAACAAGATACCATCTTTTGTGGGTTTATTACACGACTGCCTAACAAAAAAAGAGTGTAATGTGTTCAGAGTTCATCTATTTATGTTTTTCGTTTCTTTATTCCACCATAACTTCTAAACGCATAAACCTATTTAGAAGTATAAGGTATTGTTAAAATCTTATGTAGGTACAGAGATGTAGGTTTACAAGGCCTTTTTAATCTAGAAACACTCACCCTTCAAACAACCAATCTCTAAACTAAGCAACCATCCTTCCTAAATAATAAAATCACTCGATTAGATCTTAATTCGAGCAAAAAAACAATGAAATACTTGTTTTTTGTCGGCTTATGCCGCCTTCTTAAAAACTAGATGACAGGTGACAGGAAGAATTTAAAATTTAGAATTTTCTTTTTTATTTTCAAAAAGTGGTTATAAAGAAGCTGCGATCAAAAGTAGTCAGCAAACCTTAAAATTAATAGCTTGATACGCCCTTATCTTTATGAAAGGAAGCACTCAGCTCTTTCCAATTAATTGGAAAGTTTATATTAACCTAAATGGTGTATTTACAGTGAATAAAAAGTAAAATATATAAAAAGTAAATATTTTAAAAATATTTTATAGTTTTTTTGTGTATATTATTTATAGAATTGATTAGAGGGATGATTATGAAGAAAATAATAATAAAAGCCACTTACATACATAGTACATAGTGGAGAAAGGGTTCCCTTGTTTGAATTAGGGATTGCTTTATATTTAAACGAGATTGGTTGGTTGTCTTTGACTTGCGAACAGAGATGTAGGTTTACAAGGCCTTTTTAATCTAGAAACACTCACCCTTCAAACAACCAATCTCTAAACTAAGCAACCATCCTTCCTAAATAATAAAATCACTCGATTAGATCTTAATTCGAGCAAAAAACAATGAAATACTTGTTTTTTTGTCGGCTTATGCCGTCTTCTTAAAAACTAGATGACAGGTGACAGGTGAAAGAATTTAAAATTTAGAATTTTCTTTTTTATTTTCAAAAAGTGGTTATAAAGAAGCTGCGATCAAAAGTAGTCAGCCAAACCTTAAAATTAATAGCGTGATATGCCCTTATCTTTATGAAAGGAAGCACTCAGCTCTTTCCAATTATTTGGAAAGTTTATATTAACCTAAATGGTGTATTTACAGTGAATAAAAAGTGAAATATGTAAAAAGTAAATATTTTAAAAATATTTTATAGTTTTTTGTGCATATTCTTTATAGAATCGATTATAAGGATGATTATGAAGAAAATAATAATAAAAGCCACTTACATACATAGTACATAGTGGAGAAAGGGGTCCCTTGTTTGAATTAGGGATTGCTTTATATTTAAACGAGATTGGTTGGTTGTCTTTGACTTGCGAACAGAGATGTAGGTTTACAAGGCCTTTTTAATCTAGAAACACTCACCCTTCAAACAACCAATCTCTAAACTAAGCAACCATCCTTCCTAAATAATAAAATCACTCGATTAGATCTTAATTCGAGCAAAAAAACAATGAAATACTTGTTTTTTGTCGGCTTATGCCGTCTTCTTAAAAACTAGATGACAGATGACAGGTGGAAGAATTTTAAATGTAGAATTTTCTTTTTTATTTTCAAAAAGTAGTTATAAAGAAGCTGCGATCAAAAGTAGTCAGCCAAACCTTAAAATTAATAGCGTGATATGCCCTTATCTTATATATGATACATATATATATATATATATATATATATATATATATATATATATATATATATATATATATATATATATATATATATATATATATATATATATATATATATATATATATATATATATTCTTTTTAGAATTGATCAATAAGATGATTATAAAGTAAATAATTATAAAAGCCACTTACATCGTGACGAAGGATTCCCTTGATCGGATTCGGGAATGCTTTAGGTGTTAACGAGAATGATGAATGCCTCTCACTTGCGGAAAGAGGAGTAGGTTTAAGTTGGGCCCATTTTACAACTAGTAACGCTCACCCTTCATCCAATTATCTCAAAAAATAAGCTACAATCCTTCTTTATACGTAAACTCACTCAATTTCCTATTATTTCAGGAGAAATAACAAGACAAGACGAGCTACTTGACAGATGGAAGAATTTAAAATTTCGAATTTCGTTTTTTTATTTTCTAAAGGTGCGATATAAAGAAGCTGCGATCAATATTCAGCTGAAAACTTAAAACTAAAAGCGTGACATGCCCTCATATCAATGAAAGGAAGCAGTCAGCTCTTTCCTATTAGTTGGAAAGATTACCTTTAACCTAAATGGATTATTTACAATGAACGAAACATAAAATATGTAAAAATTCAATATTTTGAAATATTTGATAGTTTTGTGTATATATTCTTTTTAGAATTGATCAATAAGATGATTATAAAGTAAATAATTATAAAAGCCACTTACATCGTGACGAAGGATTCCCTTGATCGGATTCGGGAATGCTTTAGGTGTTAACGAGAATGATGAATGCCTCTCACTTGCGGAAAGAGGAGTAGGTTTAAGTTGGGCCCATTTTACAACTAGTAACGCTCACCCTTCATCCAATTATCTCAAAAATTAAGCTACAATCCTTCTTTATACGTAAACTCACTCAATTTCCTATTATTTCAAGAGAAATAACAAGACAAGACGAGCTACTTGACAGATGGAAGAATTTAAAATTTCGAATTTCGTTTTTTTATTTTCTAAAGGTGCGATATAAAGAAGCTGCGATCAATATTCAGCTGAAAACTTAAAACTAAAAGCGTGACATGCCCTCATATCAATGAAAGGAAGCAGTCAGCTCTTTCCTATTAGTTGGAAAGATTACCTTTAACCTAAATGGATTATTTACAATGAACGAAACATAAAATATGTAAAAATTCAATATTTTGAAATATTTGATAGTTTTGTGTATATATTCTTTTTAGAATTGATCAATAAGATGATTATAAAGTAAATAATTATAAAAGCCACTTACATCGTGACGAAGGATTCCCTTGATCGGATTCGGGAATGCTTTAGGTGTTAACGAGAATGATGAATGCCTCTCACTTGCGGAAAGAGGAGTAGGTTTAAGTTGGGCCCATTTTACAACTAGTAACGCTCACCCTTCATCCAATTATCTTAAAAATTAAGCTACAATCCTTCTTTATACGTAAACACACTCAATTTCCTATTATTTCAAGAGAAATAACAAGACAAGACGAGCTACTTGACAGATGGAAGAATTTAAAATTTCGAATTTCGTTTTTTTATTTTCTAAATATATATATATATATATATATATATATATATATATATATATATATATATATATATATATATATATATATATATATATATATATATATATATATATATATATATATATATATATATATATATATATATATATATATATATATATATATATATATATATATATATATATATATATATATATATATATATATATATATATATAAAGTTTATAATAAAGAGGAGTTTATAATAAAGATTGTATAATGTTATCAAAATAGGGTAAACCTATATAAAATTGTATAATATTAAAAAATTGTAAAGAAATATTGTAGAAAACAGTATAATATTGTTATATTTGATAAGGTTTGTAAAGAAATCCGTTTATAGGATGATATTTTTATTTAAAATAACATTAGTAAAAGCTACTTAAAAAGTAGCGAAGGAAATCCCAAGTATATGTACATATATGCACATCCGTAAGTATATCTCATTCAAACATAAGCATTTCCCAATACAAGCTGGGATTTCCTTCCCTACTTTTTAAGTAGCTTTTACTAATTTTATTTTAAATAAAAATATCATCCTATAAACGGATTTCTTTACAAACCTTATCAAATATAACTATATATATATATATATATATATATATATATATATATGTATATATATATATGTATATATATATAGATATATATATATATATATATATATATATATATATATATATATATATATATATATATATATATATATATATATATATATATATATATATATATATATATTTATGAAATATTTGTGGTTTATGTATTTATGTGGTTATATATATATATATATATATATATATATATATATATATATATATATATATATATATATATATATATATATATATACATATATACATATATATATATATATATATATATATATATATATATATATATATATATATATATATATATATATATATATATATATATATATATATATATATAACCACATAAATACATAAACCACAAATATTTCATAAAAAAACCATAATAAAAATAATTATAAACACACTAATTCACTTTTTGTAACGGCAGTCGTGTTTTTTATTCCTTTTAATATATTTACTTGCTTTAATTTCACTCTTAACTCATTGGTCGATTGATATTTTTTAATCCTTTTTTATTACATATTTACAAATTAATCTTTTATTTCTCTTTTAATTACAGGTGAGTGTGCTACCCGATTTCTCCAACGGTTTGCGGTTATAGTATTTGAATAAGATGTATTTAACACAAATATTTATGTAAGTACACATTATACTAAATTGCAAGACTGTCTTAAATGCAAAGATGCAATATTGGAACTGCTGAAACTACAAATTGAAAAACTAAGCATGTTTTTTATACCGTAAATGTTACTTGTATAAATATTTAAGGTGGCGATGTTTATATATGCAAGACCTGCAGATCCCCTTCTCGTTTCGCCACTACCAGATAGAACAACTTGGTTTTTAATTTAATTAGGATATTTTAGTATATATGTTTCTACAATCTGTAAAGATTTTTGAAAATAAACTGAACTTGAACTTGAACTTGAAAGGGATGGATCCGTGTCACTAGCGTTTCCGCCGGCATAAGAAAATACAATTTTCTTATTTACTTCAAAGCCTAAACCTAAATTATTTAGCTCTACTAGTATAATTGTGTCGTGCGTTTGGCTGTAACATTTGTTTTATATTCTGAAATATTGTTTTATTTTATTTTGTGTAACCAGTCGGGAGACCGGAGTAATCCGGTTACAACTGGAAGTAAGGGCGCGAGTGTCGATCCGCAGGGTGATTAACCTGGTTATCTCGCGGTAAGGCGTTGGTCCCTTACGGCCGAGTGGGATAACTAGACAGTGGACTGTTTTCGTCCCGAGTCTTCTACGCTCACCTCACGGGAGATAGAACGATCTAATATCGTTAAAAGTACCTGAGGTGACGGGTTCGCCCGTTGTAGTTGACAGCTCTAGTTGTGCAATAAATAGTAGGAATAATAATAAAGACATAGTAATAATACTATTTGTTAACCGGCTTTTCTTGTTAGAGACCTAAGAATTTAAATATATAAAACTCAAATACCACTAAGGGGCTCTCTAGACGATCACGCATGCTTGTCAAGCATCGCGTCGCGGGCTGCGAGGGGATAGAAAAACGCAGGAAAAATGCAGATATTTTTTTCAAATGTTTACCAAAAAAACCTAATTTTTGTAGTTTATACCAGGGAGTCACGTTAATTGCATATATAAAAAATGGGTATTATTGCAGTATAGGTACCTCTTCTAGATTGTTGATTTTTAACGTCACCAGACTATATTCACCACGCTGATTCCGAATCTGCAATAATATTTATTCGGTCTCAATAAATAAGCGAGATATAGGCATTCAAAAAAGCGCCAAACCCATACATTTCGGTAGTTTTAAAAAAAAAATAATACATAAACACCTATTTGGCGGTAGGTTAGGTTAGGTTAGGTTAGGTCTTTTTAAAACAACCTTAAAAACTGAGGTAAAAAAAAATTTTTTTTTTTTTTTGTATGTAAATTTGGTTTTGAAAATTTACGCGTCCGAAGCTTTTTTCTTTCACATTTAGCATTACAATGATCTAACCTAGTAGTATTTCTTTGTTTTTTCGATTTCTGAGAAAGGTACCTATACTGCAATAATTCCAAAAAATGCATATTTCCTGTGATTTACGATCCCTTTCCATCCCGCGACGAGATGCTTGACAAGCATGCTTGATCGTCTAGAGAGCCCCTAAGATATTAGAAGTGAGGTTTAGTTTTTATTACTGAAATATACCTAAATATATATGCCACTCTCAAGCCTATTGACTGGTGGGCCCAAGGCTCATAAAAACAGTAGCATTCTCCTTTGAGAATTAAATAAAATGTGTTTTAAAAATAGTTCTGGTTTTAATCCATCATTAAGTGCAGGGTTTATGGCTTTACCAAGTGTGCATACATAAATTACGATCATCATCTAGCAAACACATTATCTATTTTAATGCTATCTTAATAAGGCGATAGAAATTACGCGAAGCAGTGATGATACTTAACGTCCCGTAAACCCAGCACATTCGATGGAAAACCACGTTAGATACCATAAAGCAATAACATTTTAACGGTCCGTATGACTCTGTTTATATAATTAATGTACCACTAAAACATACAATAATAATAGTAGAATTATTAGTTTTAAACATAACTTTCTAGACAATAAAAGACATTATATATTTAAAAAACTACTTATTTTTGCAATACTTAGAACGGGCTATCATAATTGAATACGTATGCAAAATTGTGTGTCTGTGCTGTTGACCGTTGAGGAGTTCCCTCGTTGAAAGCCAATCCTAGGTGCCACAGTCCTGACTTGGTAAAACTTAGAACGCGCTGTCGTAATTGAATGCATATACAAAATTTCGTGTCTATGCTGTTAACCGTTGAGGAGTTCCCTCGTCGGGAGCCAACCCTGGGTGCAGCAGCCATGTCATGGTGAAACTTAGAACGGTCTATCATAATTTAATGGATATACAAAATTTTGTGTCTGTGCTGTTAACCGTTGAGGAGTCCCCTCGTCGGGAGCCAACCCACGGTGTAGAATCAGGTCATGCTTACCATAAAAAAATGCATTGCCATCGTAATTAAACCAAAACGTTATTTTTTTACTTTATACGAAATATTTGAGGAGTTCCCTCAATTCCTCATGGATCCCATCATCAGAACAGGATTTTGATAAAAATGGGACCAATCTTTAAGTGTATCCTTTCAAATAAAAAAAGAATTTTCCAAATCGGTTCATAAATGACAGAGTTCTGAGGTAACGATAAAAAAGATACAACCGAATTGATAACCTCTTTTTTTTGAAGTCGGTTAAAAAACGCCACTTCACATTATTTCATTTCAGTTTTTTTTCTTTTCCTAGCCCACCAACCGACGCGGAGGGAAGATATAGTGAACGCGCTAAAATATCGACAAAAAGATGGAAATATCCAGTTTGAGTCGCCTTGAGACGATTAAGATCATTCTGTCTGTCTTTGTGTCCGTATGTATTCCTCCGCGATATCGCCCAATCGATGAATCCGATTGAGCTGAAATATGGCATGCAGGCATCATTTGGTCATGGCAAGAGTTGAAATAGTGGTTGAAGTCGGTTCACCAGGAGGGGGGCTCACTAATCATATATAATCCTCGAATCCTGGCATTTGGTACAAATAGAGTTGTCAATTACAACGGGCGAACCCGTCACCTCAGCAAGTTTTAACGATTATATATATTCGTTCTATCTCCCGTGAAGTGAACGTAGAATACTTGGACGAAACAGTCCACCGTCAAACTCCGCCACATGCCCGTAAAAGGCCAACGCCTTAACCGCGAGATAACTAGGTGTGTTACCCACGCCCTTACTTTCAATTGTGACCAGATTACTCCAGTCTTTCGATTGGTTACGAGTTCGAGGTCGCGGTCGCTTGCGCGGTCCTCTCCCTTACGAAGCGGTGAAACGGTGTATACCGAATCTATCGCGGATCACGGCATCCTTTGCCCGGCTGTACACCCAGGATCGGGTATCCGATGGTCGTTTCGAGAGCAGTCGCCGTAAAGTCCGCAACCACCCTCCCTCTATAGGAAACAGTACCGATTCCAGACTCCCCCTACTGTTAGTCAGAGTCCACAATCGATTGGCTTACACCGCATGGTACGCAGACCGTCCAGGAGCGCCAGAAGGTTGATTCCTAGGGGAAACTAGCCCTAAGGCCAGAGTCCTGGCCGGTCTCGCCAGGACATAAGATCGGATCCACTGGGGGATGACCTTCAGGCGCTGCTGAGCAGTTTGCGCATCGTGCGGCGTTGTCAGCCAGACGGCTGTGTAGGTACTCCGGAGAATAACTGGGGGGGGGGGGTCTAGAAATGATATACGTATCCTAAGCAAGTAGAGCTGTCGACTACAACGGGCGAACCCGTCACCTCAGGAAGTTTTACCGAAATTTGATCGTTCTGTCTCCCGTGAGGTGAGCGCAGAAGACAAAACAGTCCACCGTCAAGCTCCGCCACATGCCCGTAAGAGCCAACGCCTTAACCTTAGTCAGAATGCACAATCGATTGGCTTACGCCGCACGGTGCGCAGACCGTCCTGGAGCGCCAGAAGGTTGATTCCTAGGGGAAACTAGCCCTAAGGCCAGAGTCCTGGCCGGTCTCGCACTTCATGCGTGGAGGCCGCCGGATAGGCGTTGACCCGTGAGTGTGACCAACCCTGAACAAAATGGATATTCGTGGCCAACTCAGCAAGGGCACATTAGCTCCCATTTGGTACACAGATGCCTTATTCGACCGAAATCACGTGTGAACGTTTGATTGAAATCTCATGTACAAGCTGGATAAATAATATTTACATTCCGCCATAAATGTATGGGGGAATCAAATATTTAAATTTGCGGCGTCGCGCGTTTGTAATCGTGCGACGCATGTTCGAAATATAACTTCATTGCGTTGTGTCGCTCGTTCGAAACTCGAATGTTTAACGGCGAATTTCACGGCGACGCGCGTTTGCAATTCGATTTTTAAATTGAATGAAGTGACGTCCTTGACTAATTTCCAGGAAAGCGTTAGGGTGACACAACCGATTTCTTTTCTACTTCTTGAAAACCCTATCATAATGTCCATTAAGTTAAAAAATGTGACAGTGTATAGAATGAATGAGTAAATTTAAACGAGCTCAATCGCAATTTTTTGGCTCAATGACTGATGCCTCTCTCCTTGTCTCATTTTGCCACTACTGGCTGGGGTCAGATCGACTTTGCTGAAGATACATCGGACGACTTACTGAAGGTGGTGGTGGATTTGATTGACCAGCCGACCTGTCGAAGACTATATGCAAAGACTCTCAGAAAGAGGTTACCACAAGGTATAACGGACGATCAATTTGTGCGCTGGAAGCTTAGAAGGAGGACGATACTCTCGTGGAGGCGATAGTAGTGGACCTCTGCAAGTGACGATAGCTGACAACCAATGCCTCTTCAACATAATCGCCGTTACCAGTATTGGAAAGAGCCCTTGCGGAAGTGCCAAGGGACCTGGCATATACACTGCCGTGAAGAGTCATGGGAAATAAATGGCATTTTAGGAGTATGTCTACCGCCGGAAAATTGTCCAAAAACTGACGGGGATTTGCCAAAAGGGAAACTATCACAATTTTGTATAATGTCGGAACAAGAGGCTGTATGCTGTATTCAACACAGCCCCATGAGCAACAACACGATATCATCAAAAAACCAGGATAAATCCAATAATGCATCTTCTACATCACCGCCTACTACAACAACTACCAATAAGTCACCGGTCATCTCTACAATAGCTCCAGAAAAACCTTAAACATCGCCACAAGCCTTATTACCAAATTCATAAATGACAGTGTGGAAAAACGAACTAAATCCGAAAAAATAGCTGCAATATTGAGTACAAATTTAACAATAACAGCCATTGCTGTGTTGGCGATTAATGAATTTATTTTATTTTATCTGCATCCAAACTTTTCTCTGGTCGTAACGGTCTCCGTTCCATCGGGTTCAGAAGAGGGAGGAAGAGATAGTGCACCCGTGGTCGCGCGCCCACCTGTGCACTATAATATAGCCTGCGCACTTGACTGCTTGCGAACAATGGACTCTGAGAAGACTAAAGAAGTCACTAGAATCTACAATGCAGTCGCTATGGCCGAACACGGCTAGAAGGATATATACCGGATAGAAAGGGAGGGACTGTGTCACTGGCTCTTCCGCCGGCATAAGACAATAGATTTTTCTTATTTACTTCAAAATCAAAACATGAATTATCTAGCTCTACTAGTCGCTGGATATTTGTGTTGTGATTATTTTTCAGGAATACCGACTTCAAACTATTAAATAAATTATTAGTAGTTTTAAAAATGAAACGATTCACGGTAGATTAACGATATTCTCTTTCTATGCATAGACCTCCTTAAGAAGGTACAACTAGAGCTGTCAACTAAAACGGGAGAACCCGTCACCTCAGATAGTTTTAACGATAATAGATCGTTATATCTCCAGTGAGGTGAGTGTAGAAGACTTGGGACGAAAACAGTCCACTGTCTAGTTACGCCACTCTACCGTCAGAGACCAACGCTTTATGACGAGGCACCGGGAAAGGAAGCCAGCGGGTAGTCTCGCCCCCTAACTACCAGTTTGAAAGGATATTTCCTACCTCCGAGTACCACCTGACTGGTTACAGGATCGAGGTCGCTTGGGCGGTCCTCTCCCTTACGTTGCGGTGATACGGTGTCTTCCGAATCTATCGGACAACGGCATCCCTCGCTCGGTTCTTCACCCGGTCAGTTGCCGTAAGGTTAACAATTACCCTCGCTCTATACGAGACAGTAGGGCGGTGTCGACTACAACGGGTGAACCCGTCACCCCAGGCTGGTATAACGATTTGGATCGTTCTTTCAGCCGTGTGATGAGCGTAGAAGACTTAGGGTCAAGACAATCTACTGTCTAGTTCACCAGCAACCCGTTAGAGACCGACGTCTTACGGCGAGGCACCGGGAAAGGTGCGCAGCGAGCAGCCTTACCCCCTAACTACCAGTTTGGGCAGGATATCTTCGTCTGGAATTAACCTTCAGGTTACTTCCGTCCTCCCGACTGGTTACGGGTCAGAAGTCGCTTACGTGACCTCTACCTGTTGTATTACAGCGGTAATTCAGTTAGAATTTATCGCGGACCTGGGCGTTCTTTGCCCGTAGTGCCACACGGGATCGAGTGGTCCAAGGTCATTTCTAGAGTGGCATGACAACAGGTCAACATCCCCCTCCCCCCCCCCCCCCCGCTGCTTAGAAAACAGTGTATTTCCATAGTATCCAGACCCCTGCATCAATTAGTCAGAATGCACAACCGATTGGCTTCGCCGACCAGTGCGCAAACCGTCCAGTGGCGCCGGGATGCAATCCCGCCGGGAGAAACCGGTCCACCAGCTCTGAGGCCTGAGACACGGGAGTCTTACCCGGGATAGCCTTTCACTCGAGGAGGATTCTGAATAGGAGCTCAATCCGAGAAGAAAATGGATCTTGTGGCCCAAGCTGCACGAAACCGTTCACCACCGCTCTATAGGAGACAGTGCTATTTCCAGACTCCACCGGCTATCGGTCGGAATCCACAGTCGATTGGCTGACGCCGCACGTTGCACAAACCGTTCAGGAGCGCCCTGTTCCGAGTGCCTGTTTTTGCAAAACAAATACAAGGTGGCACTCAGAAGCGATTCGCCAAAGTAAGGTTCCATAAATCATTCAAGAATGGATGTACAATCGCTAAGGCTTTTTTGCTGACTAGTAACCGAACACGTGTGTTAAAAATGATGCATCGGAAATTTTACCAACTCGTGGTATTGCGCGTTTAATTTCCCCTCGTAACTCTCTCTCCCCAATAGGCCAATAAAAACGTTAAGCCGCCTCGCTGATATTGAGGCTATCTGCCACGCCAAAGTTGCGATCGAATATGCTCACAACTTGTGTGTAACCTTTACCTGGCGCCCGACCGAAGACCTTACGACGCGCTGCTCTCGTGGCGGCGCATGCGCATGACATTAACATGGCGACGAAAAGTAATTAACGTGAAAATGGACCACGCATTAATCTCTTGTGTCGTTAAAAATCACCCGACAGATTATCATTTTTTACAGAGCGGAAAAAAGCCACAATAAATTCTTTATTACACGAGGTTATCAAGCAGTCGAAGCGCCCACGAAACGAGAAAGATTTCTCTCTATTTTAAGAAGCATACCGTCGGCGGAGAGTGTAAATCTGTTCATCATTCTCTTTTTGGGCTTCGATCTTTTTTTTTTTTTTTTTAAAGAATTATTACTATAAAACATTGATTTGCTTACAAAAATAACAGGAACCGAATGGCAAAACCTTAACCTTTAGCTTATTTGACTCGGTCACCCAACTGAGACTAGCCCGTTCTCGGGTGGACAGGACTCTAATATTACAATCAAGCTTGATTGCTTGATTGCTTATAAATGTACAAGTTTTAGTAAAAAGCTAATAACACTAAATTGCCCGTAAAATGTGGTCTTCAAAATAATAATAAAAATAAAATATATTAAAAGGTAATATAATAAATAAAATGCAATTTCATTATATAATCGGCAATAAATATAATATAAAATTCGATTAAATAATATAAATAAAGTTATATGTGAGAAAAGACATACCAGTTATGAATATTCAATATATGTTAAGTAATATAGGATATAATATATAACAACAGTCAAAGTCAAATATGTTTTGGTAGTTAGTTCAATGTTAAAATATACTCAACATACATGTTTAAAAATATGTTAATAGCTTGTGCACCTAAGTTTCATTTAACTATTATTTCTAACATTTGATGTATGGTTAGTCTGTCATGATTCGATAACCAACATTTTTATTTACATTTTTTTTTTAAATGTAAATTAAATTCTTCTTTAGATATTTAGCATACTATATTCAGCATACTATATGTACTACTTATCACACTTCTCACATTGACCCTTCTTTGGATGAAAGAAGGCAATATTGTGGATATATTAAAAATACTTGATTATAAGTTTTAATAGAAAAAGGTTTAATAGAAACTTTTTTTTCTTTTCACCAACCAGCTGCATAAAACCTATGAAGGTAGGTTGATTTTGATTGCCAGTTTGGCAAAAAGTATCGCTAGTTTTATGATCAGTTGGTACCGCTTGGTACAGCAGCCATGTTTTGGTGAAATTTAGAAAAGGATATCATAATTGAATGCGCATACAAAATTGTGTATCTGTGCTGTTGACCGTGGAAGAGTAGCCTCTCGGGAGCCGATCCGGTTGTAGAATCAGATCATGCTCACCATAAAATTGCATCGTCATTGGAACTGAACCAGCCTATAAAATTTCAACTGCTTCATGGTTAATGTTTCATCGGAGCTAATGGGCCCTTGCTGAGTTGGGCACGAAGACTCATTGTGTTCAGGGTTGGTCACACTCACGGGTCAACACCTATCCGACGGCCTCCACGCATGAAGTGCGAGCCTGGGTAGGACTCTGGCCTTATGGTTAGTTTCGCCTGGGAATCAACCTTCTGGCGCTCCTGGACGGTCTGCGCACCATGCGGCGTAAGCCAATCGACTGTGCACTCTGACTAACAGTCGGGCAAAGGATGCCGTGGTCAGCGATAGATTCGGTATTCACTGTTTCACCGCTTCGTAAGGGAGAGGACCGCGCAAGCGACCTCGAACTCGTAACCAATCGAGAGACCGGAGTAATGTAGTCGCAATTGGAAGTAAGGGCGTGAGTGTAAGCCAGCTGGGTAACACTCCTGGCTATCTCGCGGTTAAGGCGTTGGTCTTATACGGGCATGTGACGGAGCTTGACGGTGGACTGTTTTGTCCAAGTCTTCTGCGCTCACTTCAGGGAGATCTATGACTCTATTATCTACGACTAATCGTTAAAACTTCCTGAGGTGACGGGTTCGCCCGTTGTAGTTGATATCTCTAGTTGTTTCATGGTTAATAGGATGTGGTTCTAATTCAATACTAACTAACATACATTGCAAGGTAATTAAAAGCTTGTAAAAAGTATTGGCTGCAGTACGTCGCATCTCGCGTATTGTCTGAGATTGTATTGGTATTTGAGGGTTTAGTAACGGTAAGCGTTTACAAGTGCAGTTGGTCATTAATGGGCCATAAGTGATTTTTTATTGGAGGATTTCTTTTCGGGCAAAGGTCGGGAAGTTTTTACCGCTCACCGAACAAAAAAAAAAAAATACGTGTGGCACTCGGGGACTGCCGCGGTAAAGCTATTGCATAGCGTTTTTGACAACTTATGCAATTATAATTATGTATTTATTTTATTTTTCTGATATCAGATAACTGCGCTCTATCGTTGACATTATTCCGAATCATTTGCGGCTGCGGTAGCAAATGATTCGGAATAATTTAAACGTCTTCCGATAGAGCGCCGCGCACGAATTTTTTATTCGATAAAGCATAAAAAACGGATTATTCGAAAAAAATCGTAGATAAAAAGATAGATAATTAAATTATCTTTAAAATGGTGCAGGTTTCATAATAATACGCCAGATAGTATTTGCGTAGTAGTCGTTTTTGTGTTCGGTTAGACCTAATTTCACAAAATAATTACACAATGTAATATAAACAAAATCTAAAATATTCAAAGCTAAGAATATTAGGAAAATGTTCATGTTTAACATAAATTTTTTTCGAATCGTAAGCACTACTCGTTTAGACGTAATTATCAGTTTAAAATCATTAATTTTCGTTAAGAAATTTCTTCATTCGGTCGCCGCGCTGGCCTAGGCCCGCGATAAAAGCTATGCAATAGCTTAACAACAAAAGCGTTGCATTAAATTTATTCGTAAGATACAGAGTGTTTCCACAGTTTCACACCCGAGTCATAGTCGAGTATTCGTTAATACTTCTGTATACTAACACTTGAGTCATATCTGAGTACTAGTTTTCGTTGTATAGTCCAGTCCAAGATAGCGAGCGATACTTAAGTAGTGGTTCGGTACCAAGTATCATACCACCTCTATTTGAGTAATACTTCAATACGTCAGAATTGCCGTATATCGCATTTATAAATAGGACATCTATTAGTCTATCTGAACTTTAAAGTGCGTAATTATTACGTATTGAAACCTGTATACCAAATTAAAATTGACATCTTTATGTAAATAATATTAAAACAAGTATTTTTAGGAAAAATACAAATACAGACATATCAGTAAAAATAATAATAGTCAATAGCCAATAGTCACAAAAAAAAGAAATACGTGTGGCACTCGGGGACTGCCGCGGTAAAGCTATTGCATAGCATTTTTAACAACTTATGCAATTATAATTATTATTATTTATTTATTTTATTTATTTTATTTTTTCCGATATCAAATAACTGCGCTCTATCGGAAAACGTTGAAATTATTCCGAATCATTTGCGGCTGCGGTAGCAAATGATTCGGAATAATTTAAACGTCTTCCGATAGAGCGCCGCGCACGAATTTTTTATTCGATGAAGCAAAAAAAACGGATTTTTCGAAAAAAATCGTAGATAAAAAGATAGATAATTAAATTAGCTCTAAACTGGTGCAGGTTTCATAATAATACGCCAGATAGTATTTGCGTAGTAGTCGATTTTGTGTTCGGTTAGACCTAATTTCACAAATTAATTACACTATGTAATATAAACAAAATCTAAAATATTGAAAGCTAAGAATATTGGGAAAATGTTCTTGTTTAACATATATTTTTTTGGAATCGTAAGCAGTACTCGTTTAGACGTAATTATCAGTTTAAAATCATTAATTTTCGTTAAGAAATTTCTTCATTCGGTCGCCGCTCTGGCCTAGGCCCGAGATAAAAGCTATGCAATAGCTTAAAAACACAATTGTATAATAGCCAATAATAGAAATAATAAAAAAATACGTGTGGCACTCGGGGACTGCCGCGGTAAAGCTATTGCATAGCATTTTTTAACAACTTATGCAATTATAATTATTTATTTATTTTGTTTATGCAGTATGAAGAATTTTTTTCTGATATCAGATAACTGCGCTCTATCGGAAAACGTTGAAATTATTCCGAATCGATTCGGAATAATTTAAACTTCTTCCGATAGAGCGCACGAATTTTATTCGATAAAACAAAAAAACGCATATTATTTTTTGACTATTCGAAAAAAATCGTAGATAAAAAGATAGATAATTAAATTATATTTAAAATGGTGCAGGTTTTATAATAATACGCCAGATAGTATTAGCGTAGTAGTCGTTTTTGTGTTCGGTTAGACCTAATTTCACAAATTAATTACACTATGTATATAAACAAAATCTAAAATATTCAAAGCTAATAATATTAGGAAAATGTTCTTGTTTAAGATATATTTTTTTCGAATCGTAAGCAGTACTCGTTTAGACGTAATTATCAGTTTAAAATAATTAGTTTTCGTTAAGAAATTTCTTCATTCGGTCGCCGCGCTGGCCTAGGCCCGCGATAAAAGCTATGCAATTGCTTAAAATATACGTGTGGCACTCGGGGACTGCCGCGGTAAAGCTATTGCATAGCATTTTTAACAACTTATGCAATTATATTTATTTATTTATTTTATTTTTTCTGATATCAGATAACTGCGCTCTATCGGAAAACGTTGAAATTATTCCGAATAATTTGCGGCTGCGGTAGCAAATGATTCGGAATAATTTAAACGTCTTCCGATAGAGCGCAGTTCGATTCGATAAAGCAAAAAAACCGGATTATTCGAAAAAAATCGTAGATAAAAAGATAGATAATTAAATTATCTTTAAAATGGTGCAGGTTTCATAATAATACGCCAGATAGTATTTGCGTAGTAGTCGTTTTTGTGTTCGGTTAGACCTAATTTCACAAATTAATTACAGTATGTAATATAAACAAAATTTACAATATTCAAAGCTAAGAATATTAGGAAAATGTTCTTGTTTAACATATATTTTTTTCGAATCGTAAGCAGTACTCGTTTAGACGTAATTATCAGTTTAAAATCATTAATTTTCGTTAAGAAATTTCTTCATTCGGTCGCCGCGCTGGCCTAGGCCCGCGATAAAAGCTATGCAATAGCTTAAAAATAAAAATAGTCAAGAAATTCAATAGAGCTTCGAAAAATCGATATTGTCGAATCCCCAATGCTGTAAATAGGATTTTTAATCAAATGCACTCACTGTCTTTTTTCTTAAAGTGAACCTCCCTAGGCCCCTGATGTATAATGGAAGTTTATTCTACAATAGGTAAGATTGACAGAGAAAGCTATTTCGAATCTTACTTAGTCCTACGTTAACGATTATGAATATAAATTTTGAGGGTGATACTTGAGTGAGGGTTCCCTTTGTTGAAACTCGCCACTAGATGGTGCTGCAGTGCATCAACTTCTATAGAGTTGAACCGATCGCCATAATAATTGGTATACTTAGGTATTTGAGGCTGGATAATATTTTCACACTACCCATTTTGTTGTAACTCACCACTAGATGGGGCTGCAGCACATTTACTTCTATACCGTTCAACCAATCACCATGAAAATTATTATACATGGGTATTTGAGACCAATTAATATTTTTGCGCTATCCACTTTGTTGTGACTCGCCACTAGATGGCGCTGCAGCATATCAACTTCTACACCGTTCAACCGATTGCCATGACAATTGGTATACATACCTAGGTATTTAGCACGTATAATATATTCATCTATCCATTTTGTTGTAACTCGCCACTAGATGACGCTGCAGCACATCAACTACTATACTGTTCAACCGATGAAATTTTTGGCCATGAAAATTTTATAAATGCAAAATAGGAAGTTGAAAAGAACCAATGAAGTGAGGGTTACCTAATTATGTACTTAAGTATAGACGATGAATACGACTGTTAGTCATTTTCTATTCGTCATATTTCATGTAAAACCATTTTCTGCCAACGGATGATTCTGTTGCTATAATCAACAAAATCATTAGAAGCACAGGCGTTTAAAATTCCGATACAGTTTTTCTTCTGTACAAATACCCGGTGAGTTATAAAGTAATTATGCCGTTACCTTGGATAGTTTTACGCACGGCTTCAGAATTTCACAGGGCGTGGCGGCGGCGCGCATTGGAAATTTGAATACATGTACATTATATGCATCCATCCACCCGTATGGAAATCGTCCGCATTTGCGTGCGTAATTGCTATACCGTGTTTGCTTGCTATAGTTAATAATCAATATCGACATTGCATCGCGTTTAGTTGACTATTAAAATAATAACCAATTATATTTTCAATTTTAGGCTGTGTCAAGTGCTGGAATAATTATTTATTTCTTTGTTTTTTTTTTATTAAAGAAAAGTACATTTTTCACGGCAGTACATTGTAAGTTTAACATTAGAGGCATTAAATGTAAATAATACCAAAATAGAAAGCACCGCAGACCACTATCTTTTTAAATCAACGCCGCCTAACTAGTCCTAGGCCCGTACTAAGGCAAGCGTACCAAGTAGACAGTGGCTTGTGCATACTTTAGAATACCTAATTTAAAACATATGCTAGGTATCAAATAACATTAAAAATTAAGTAATAATAATAAACATTGTAATTTGAGTGTAGTGTGATGTAATTGTAGTGTAGTGTAGTGTGATGTAACTGTAGCTGTAGTGTGCTGGAAAAAAAACCATTCAATAAATGGTGAAATAATCAAATTGAATAATAATAATATAATGTCGTAATAAATACAAAAAAATATAAATAATAATAATAATGAATGGAAATAAATGGAAAAATGGTATCGCAATAAATAGTTAAAGAATCAAATTTAAATAGTTCGAGGATACAATTGTATGTAAAATGTCCATGTTACAAGTTAAAATATATGTTTCAATATAATTCAATTTAAAAAAGAACAAAAACACAAGAACAGCGATTTAACAAAATAATAATAATAATAGTAATTCAATTTATTTAAATTAAATTACATAAGAATGTCAAATATTTGGTGGCTTATATCTCGACTTTCATTCAGAAGCCATCTGTGACACCATTTTTTAAATTGGTCTTTACTGTATACGATCCTCGCCATTGATAATGTACCAATTTAATACCATTGATAAGGTATTAAATTGCTCAACGCCATGGTACGTTTTAGCAACCCTTCTACGCCAGCGACATGCAGGTGGTGCTGATATTATTGTACAGCGAAAGTAATAGCAGTTTATTTGAACATTGATAGTGAATGGCAAAAGTACAGAAAAGCTACTTGTACCTTAGCATTAACTTCTATAATCTATTCCCTACAAAATTTAAACAGCTGGATGACATCAAATTTAAAAAAAAACATCAAGGAGATGCTGATAGGCCACCCTTTCTATAGTCCGGCCGAATTTGAGTGCCATGATTTTTCAAATATTGTGCCCATTTAAATTACTTGAAAAGTAGAGCCTTATTGTCTGATTATTTTATATGGTCTCATATCTGTACTTTTAGTTTAAAATGCATAACGTAGATTTAATTTGATTATTTAACATGTTACTGACAATTTGAATATTACGATGAATAATTTTACTACGTATTTTTTCGAATTCGTCTATCGAATACTTCAAATATTAGGCTTCTATTTTGATTATTTATATTTATAGTTTGACAATCTAGTAATTAATTCTTGACTACCTCTGTATGTTCAGTAAAGAGTAGTAAATAGACTTACTACCTAACCCAATTATTTTGACACGTCCCAAGAGCGGTCTTTAGCCGTCAATTGGACACGACGAAAATGTAAATGTAAATGTAAATGGTTTTCGTGTGTACGAACGTAGTTCTCGTTTGTTTCCTATAGAACGGGGGTGGTTGTTAACCTTACGGCAACTGCTCTTGAAACGACCAATCGGCTACTCGATACCGGGTGAATCAGCCGTGGTCCGCGATAGATTACTTAGACACCGAATCACCGCTACGTAAGGGAGAGGACCGCTTAGGCGACCTCAAACTCGTAACCAGTCAGGAGGCCGGAGAAATCTGGCCGTAGCCGGAAGTAAGGGCGCGAGTGTCGACCCGCTGGATGCACATCCGGTAATGCGTTGGTCTCCTATGGGCGAGTGGCGTAACTAGACAGTGGACTCTTTCGTCCCAAGTCTTCCACGCTCACCTCACGGGAGACAGAACGGTCAAATATCGTTAAAACTTCCTGAGCTGACGGGCTCGCTCGTTGTAGTTTACACCTCAAAGTATGGCATTGAGCAAATTAATACTCTATATAATCAATTCTGTGAATCAATCAAACAAAAGACAGATCTGCTTTTAGGTTGTCTTTTTTGTCGAGGAATTTCAAAGTGGCCGCCAAAAAAAACTTAATCGCCGCTGTCTATCAATTCGTACTCCGCGGGAAAAAATTTTACAGCGATTCACGCTAGAATGAACGTTGAAACGGAAGCCCTTCCGAAAACAAATTACCTATTATTTTTTCCCTTATTAGAAAAGCGGCAAAAAGCAGATCTGTGCGCTTAATTTATCAATTTGTATTAATATTTTTTCTCGAGTTTGCGGAGTGGGTTTTGTTTTTTAACGGTCGATGCGGCAGCGGCAGCGAAAGGTCACTAACACAAAAAATATAAATATTATACTTACATTAGATTGCTTTCGAAGATCTTATTTATTTTATTTATATGGCTGAGTGAAAATCACAGCTGTTTTCTTATAAAAAGGAAATGATAAATCGACTTGAATTTACGGAATGCATTTTGACATAGAAACATCTTTAATAGATAGACGATAGATATAATGAGCCCAAATAAGTGATAGTTTCTGTCAAATAATTTAGGAAGCTAGTGCAGTTAGTGTATTGTGAGCCGTTGTGTGTCAATTCCCCCTGGGAATTGTTCTTCGGGCGCTCCTGGATGGTTTCGCGCACCGTGCGGCGTTAGCCAATCGACTGTGCACTCCAAAAAATAGCCGGGAAAGTCTGGAAACGGCTTTGTTTCCTAAGCAGCGGGGGTGGTTGTTGACCTGTCATCCTCCACTCTTGAAATAAGCATCTGGCTACCTGATCCTGAGTGCAGATCCAGGTAAAAGATCCCGTGGTCCGCGATGGATTAACACTGAAGCACCGCTGAAAATACGACAACTTGGGTTGTCGACTACAGCGGGCGAGCCCGTCACCTCAGGAAGTTTTAACGATTAGTCGTTCTATCTCCCTGGAGTGAGCGTAGAAGACTTGGGGACAAAACAGTCCACCATCTAGCTACGTCACAAGCCCGTAAGAGGCCAACGCCTTCACCGCGAGATAGCCAGGAATGTTACCTGGCGGGCATACACTCACGCCCTTACTTCCAATTGTGACCAGATTACTCCGGTGAAACGGTGTATACCGAATCTATCGCGGACCACAGCGCGATAGATTCGATAGCGCGATAGATTCGACTGAAAATACGACAGGTAGAGGACCGCGCAAGCGACCATTCGGTAACCATTCGGGTGGACGGAGGTATCCTGATGACTAAATTCAGACGGATATATCCTGCCAAAACTGGTAGTGAGGGGGCGAGGTGGCTTGCTGGTTACCTTCCTAGCGCCTCGCCGTGAGGCCTTCCTGTAAGTCTTCTACGTTCACCTCACGAGAAACAAAACGATCATTACTGTTAAAACTTCCTGGGGTATCCCACCTCTGGACCTGTCGGGACAACTAGAGCTGTCAACTACAACGGGCGAACCCGTCACCTCAGGAAGTTTAACGATATTAGATCGTTCTGTTTCCCGTGAGGTGAGCGCAGAAGACTTGGGGACGAAAAACAATCCACAGTCTAGTTGGATGTAGACTACCAGGAGTGGTCCGATTATATATAATGCGCACTGATGATTATATATTTTATACGATAATATGTTTGCCGAATGAACGATTATAATCACTTGTCACGTAAAACTTCTTTGGCGAGACTGTCCGACCGAATGGATAATTCAGCGTTCGGCGCCAAAGAAAACCTGGCTAAAGAACATCAAAGACGATTTAAATAATCAACGATTATCGGCTATCGATGCTCGAGACGTCACCAAGAATCGCCAAGAATGGAAAGAAATCGTGAATGGAGTACGAGATCCAGCGGCACCGACAGCAGCGTATTGGCTGCAAAGGGCGACCCCCTCCCAAATCGCCTACTAAGGAATAAATATTAATATAATAATAAATAATTCTTACACAGAGTCGCTTCGGTTTCATAACATGATGTCGTTAAAAAAGCGCCGAAGAATGATCGACACAGTATATCTGCATAAGCTAATTAACAATCGTATTGATGCTAGTCAAATCTTGGAGCGGATAAATTTTTTCGTGCCCCCTCGACCAGCTCGCTCTCAGCGTTCCTTTCAACTGCCAATTGTCAATTCTAACTATGCACAAAATGCTTTTCTTTATAGAGCTTGTCATCATTACAACTCGGTGTTTATGGATGTTGATATATTTGCCACAACCCCAGATACATTTAAAAATCTAATTATAAATATATTTCAATTTAATTAAGTAATCTGTTTATAATGAAAATAGTTATTCTCCTTTTATCTTTGTATTTACATAACTTATTCCTTTTTTCTAATTTTCGTTCTCATAAAATGTGTCATTACATAATTATATATTATATTTTCTTATTACTATCTATTTAATAATAAACCATATTAATATACATGTTTATGAATCTATTTACTGTTTTTTCTGCTCTATTTACTTTATATTTACTCTTTTAATACTTAGTACTGTTTAGTAACTTAGCAATTGCTTTTCAGAATATTTTCTGTTTATTTAAAAAAACCCTAATAATTTCACTTTTAACTTTAAAAAATGTAACTTTTCTTTTATATAGAATAACGCACTATGTGACCGTTTAATTGGTGGAAACATATAAATGGTTTATGTTTGTTATATTTTGATTAATATGTTTTTTGTACTGTCTGTTTCCTGAATAAAATAAAATAAAATAAAAATAAAATAATATATGATGCGCACTCATCATATATTAATCTCGAAATATTCGACTTGGCGACTTGAAATTCGGTACACAGATGCCTTGTTAGACCAAAATCACATTGTGAAATGTTGGTTAGAATATCTCATATATAAGCTACACTAATAATATTTAAATTCCGCCATACATTTTAATTAAATATTTACACTATCTGTTGGCGCTTGGCCCAAGCGCCTACTTCGCTTGGCTCAATCCGATACGCGATCCGCCCCGCCTGAGGCATCGCAATGATACTCAGCTGCGTTCATCCGCCGGCCGAGAGGGCGCTCATCGATTCTATTTATGAACTTAATATTCAGATGAAATCAGTCCTTGGCTACTTGCCGGGACAGTCTCGGGGTGACACAGCCGATTTTAATTTTATGGACACTTTTGTGAAATAACATTTCGTCGGCTATAAGTGGCGACTTTGTTCGGTCGGTGCAATTTAAAGTATTTGGGTTATAGGCCGCTATCTTGAGCGACACCGGTTCCGTTATCAAGGGCCCGCGAACAAAAATAAAAAAATAAACATTGCGTCTGTCGTGTACACGTTAACCGGCCAATAAAAGCTCTCTCTGCACAATAACCATTATGGCTTTCGCCACAATTTTGCAGTAATAATAAAGTCGGTCTTTACAGCGATGTCATATGGATGAAAGAGGATATTATGCGTCTGCTTCCTCGGACCGGAGGCCCCTTTGCCACTGGCACTTAGACACAGGTATGTTAACTACGACGGGTGAACCCGTCACCCCAAGTAGTTTTATCTATAAGTATCGTTCGGTCACCCGTGAAGGAGCTAATGGGCCCCGTTGCATATATATTGAGTTGTCGACTACAACGGGCGAGCCCGCCACCACAGGACGTTTTAACGATTAGTCGTTCTATCGACCTGCAGTGAGCGTAGAAGACTTTGGACAAAACAATCCAACGTCTAGCTACGCCACAACCCGTTAGAGACCAACGCCTTACCGCGAGGAGCCAGTTATGTTAACTGGCGGGCGGCACTCGCGTCCTAACTACCAATTGTGACCAGATTTCTCCGATCTCTCGATTGGTTCCGAGTTCGAGGTCGCTTGCGCGGTCCTCTCCCTTACGAAGCGGTGAAACGGTGAATACCGAATCTATCGCGGGCCATGGCGTCCTTTGCCCGGCTTTCACCCAGGATCGGATGGCCGATGGTCATTTCAAGAGCAGTCGCCGTAAGGTACGCAACCACCCCCGCTCTATAGGAAACAATACAGCTTCCAGACTCCCCCGGCTGTTAGTCGGAGAGCACAATCGATTGGCTTGCGCCGCACGGTGCGCAGACCGTCCAGGAGCGCCAGAAGGTTGATTCCTAAGGGAAACTAACCCTGAGGCCAGAGTCCTACCCAGGCTCGCACTTCATGCGCGGAGGCCGTCGGATGCGTGTTGACCCGTGAGTGTGACCAACCCTTAACAGAATGGGTCTTCGTGGCCAACTCAGCAAGGGCCCATTAGCTCCCAATATAATATTAGTATAGATATATTCTACATGAGTGGCACCTGTTATAAAAGAGCGTATCTGACAATAAAATAATAACTTGTGATAAGACTTTGCTTCTCCCACTCCTTCACTATGGCGACGCTGCTTTGTCGATCTGACAGAAGAGCTGGCCACCAAGGTGGTCAGGTTACAGAACGTCTGTATCAGCTTCATCTCACCGAAAGGTTTACCGCTCTATCGGCGCACGGCCGTCCCCTGAGATCAGATTGCAATAACCTGTTATCCATCCCTGGTCGCAGCAGAGACTTTTTCTCGTACTCCTTCTTCGTGGAAGCTGCTCTACTCTGGAATGCTTCTACTCTGGACTCTTGTAAGCCGCTGTTCGTAGAATCAGGAATCATGACTCTATTTTCTTCTTACATCTACCAAAATAGATGACACCTAGCAGAAGTTCCGGTGAATAGTGATTTTCATACTCACGATACGAGGAATAAATCCAATGTCCGCATGAACCGACAGCGACTTAACAAAGTGCGATACAGTTTTATTCACAAAAAATTGTATTATACCTAATAAGATTCCAGAGCAAATCTGGAGAGGACCAATTTAAAAAGACAATTATAAATAATTTGGTAAAAAATTCAATTTATAGTAAAAGGGAGTTTCTGAGGGAGAAAGTTCTGAATTTATTTTCCATGTTGATGATTAATCCTACTAATATTATAAACGCGAAAGTTTGTATGTATGTATGGATGTTTGTTACTCTTTCACGCAAAAACTACTAAATGGATTTTGATGAAACTTTACAATAATATAGCTTACACATCAGAATAACACATAGGCTATAATTGTTTTCTATCATCATTATCACAATTTTCCATCACCACGCGGGTTAAACAGGCTATAATTTATAAAGATATATGGTTTTCTATCATCATTATCACAATTTTCCATCACCACGCGGGTGAAACCGCTGGGCGCAGCTAGTGTATTATAATACAATAATAATCAGTATTATATAGCTGACATTCGAATTGTATTGTATTGTATTGTATATTGAATAGCTGACATCTACTGGAGTAGTTGATTGTATGGAATTGTATTGTATTTACAGAATAATGGCCAGAACAGCCTTCAGCATCACTACGTTGAAGGTCAGGATCAAGAAGTACATAATCATAAAACCATAACATAACCAACCCTCCTACTCATCCCCTCCTCGCTTCCCTTTCTTTCCTTCGTCTCATTTCTTTTCTCTGCGTCCTGTGGTGACGGGCGAGCCCGTCACCACAGGACGTTTTAACGATTAGTCGTTCTATCGACCTGCAGTGAGCGTAGAAGACTTTGGACAAAACAATCCAACGTCTAGCTACGCCACAACCCGTTAGAGACCAACGCCTTACCGCGAGGAGCCAGTTATGTTAACTGGCGGGCGGCACTCGCGCCCTAACTACCAATTGTGACCAGATTTCTCCGATCTCTCGATTGGTTCCGAGTTCGAGGTCGCTTGCGCGGTCCTCTCCCTTACGAAGCGGTGAAACGGTGAATACCGAATCTATCGCGGACCATGGCGTCCTTTGCCCGGCTTTCACCCAGGATCGGATGGCCGATGGTCATTTCAAGAGCAGTCGCCGTAAGGTACGCAACCACCCCCGCTCTATAGGAAACAATACAGCTTCCAGACTCCCCCGACTGTTAGTCGGAGAGCACAATCGATTGGCTTGCGCCGCACGGTGCGCAGACCGTCCAGGAGCGCCAGAGGTTTGATTCCCAGGGGAAACTGACCAGGGCCAGAGTCTTACCCAGGTTCGCACCCCGTGCGTGGAGGCCGTCGGATGGGTGTTGACCCGTGAGTATGACCGACCCTGAACACATGGGTCTTCGTGGCCAACCCATCATGGGCCCGTTAGCGCCCGTTAGCTCTATAATAACATTGATAATGAATGATTTATTTATAAAGGACTAGCTGTTGCCCGCGGCTTCGCTTCGCGTAGTTTCGAATCGATTTGTTGATTTAAAAAGGGTGCCGTTTATTTGTCTATTTAGACGCTACCTTTAGATATATAGTTCAAGACGTTCCTATCACGTAGACGTACAAGTCTTGTTCCTCGCCACGCCTTACTAATTTCATGATATCTCTATAACTATACCACCCAAACACTTATAGTAATTTGTTAATTTTGTAATTGTAATTGTAATATATATAATTTGTAATATATATAATTGTAATATATATAATATATGTAATAATGTAATTGTAATATATATAATTTGTTAATTTGTTAATTAAAACCGCCACCTGCAAGTCGCCGGCGCAGAAGGGTTGCCAGAGCGTACCTTGACGTTGAGCAATCTAATATAATAAATATAATCACATAAAATAAATGCTGCAAGGCGTTTGAACGCTATAAACATTCATCTATCGTTTGCATATAAAATAGTACGTATATTTTATATGATATCTGAGGCATTTTATAGGACAACAATCAATTAGATCTAGCCATATTGCCTGTAATTAAAGAACAAAAAAATGCTCACCTATGCTCTTTAAGCTATTGGTGTGCTAGTTTCAAGTGACGCACGATAAGTCATTAAAACAGCTAATTAATTGGATAATATAATAATTAAATATATTAACCCTTCGGCGGGCGCTTTCCTTTAATAAATTGATGGCACATATGACACATACATAACAAAGGCTGATATGACACATACATAACAAAATTGATAGCCCTCATTTGGTAAAGAAACTGTCATTGTTGGTTCCGCCACGAAGGGTTCGCTCTCCTCGTATGTTCGAAATCCCTCGTGTGAAAACTAGTTACGCCCACAACTCTGTTATGCACCGCTTGATGACCACATATAATAGTCGATTCGAAGATATCGAAGAGTAAGCCAATCGACTGTGCTTTCTGACTAACAGTCGGGGGAGTCTGGAAGCAGTACTGTTTCCTATAGAGCGGGGGTGGTTACGGACCTTACGGCGACTGTTCTTGAAATGACCATCGGACATCCAATCCTGGGCAACAGCCGGGCAAAGGACGCTGTGGTCCGCGATAGATTCGGTAACACCGTTTCACCGCTTCGTAAGGGAGAGGACCGCGCATGCGACCTCGAACGCGTAACCAATCGAGAGATCGGAGTAATCTGGTCACAATTGGAAGGAAGGGCGTGAGTGTCGGCCCGCCGGGTAACATTCCTGGCTATCTCGCGGTTAAGGCGTTGGCCTCTTACGGGCTTGTGGCGTAGCTAGACTGTGGACTGTTTTGTCCTCAAGTCTTCTGCGCTCACTCCAGGGAGATAGAACGACTAATCGTTAAAACTTCCTGATGTGACAGGCTCGCCCGCTGTAGTCGACAACCCAAGTTGTTAGTCAGAGTGCACAGTCGATTGGCTTACACCGCACGGTGCGCAGACCGTCCAGGAGCGCCAGAAGGTTGATTCCTAGGGGAAACTGACCATAAGGCCAGAGTCCTACCCAGGCTCGCACTTTAGCGCGGAGGCCGTCGGATAGGCGTTGACCCGTGAGTGTGACCAACCCTGAACAGAATGGGTTTTCGTGGCCAACTCAGCAAGGGCCCATATACACATACAAATTGTTTTAAAACACTCAGAGCGAAAATGAGAATAGCAAAGACTATAATTTGAATACCTATATCCTATCCTACATATATCCATCCCTCTACTTTCCTATCCTTGCAATAGTTCGATTGTAATTTAATTTAATTTAGTGCAATGCAACTTTTGATTTACCTTGTAAGAAAATAATGTAGGAAACAATTAATCGGCCAGCGAAACACTGTATTAAGATAATTAATCATAATTAATGAAGCGCTGTATGTTTCCCAAAAATAAAATAAATAAATAAAATAGTTCCTTTAAAACCGTTCTTGGTGTAAACGGTTTTTAATTTTGAAGACATTATCTCCTCCACGTAGCTGGAGCGTGGTTGGCCGCTTTTGTGTTAGTGCCATTTCTAGCAAGCTTTAGTTGTATTGAGAACGTCTTGTGTATACCTTATACTGCGCGTCCGCTTATTCCAGTATTATACATTTTTATGTTCTCTTTAATTATTAAATTTATTTAATATTCCTGTAGTTTAATATAATATACCTACAATCAAAACCCCTGATGAACCACCAGCAAAGCGTGGACATTGTCAGGAATGTGTATCGGAAAAGAAAAATACTACAAAGTCATTGAAATATGTTTTAAACAAATGTTTATATTTTATAAACAAATCTTTTACAAATCATACTTTTATTATTTATACAAACATATTTTTTACCCGTTTACTAATTTTACTGCGTAAAAAAGAGTTATCTGTTGCTTAATTCGTGATATGTTGCATTGTGTGAAATTTATACTGCGCGCGCGCCGGAAGGTTATAAAGAATAAATTAATAGTTGAAAAAAAACCCTAAAAACACGCTTTTATAAATGCACGTAAAAACCAAAAAAGGTTTGTTATAACCGTGAAACCTGATCGTGTTCAAAGTCCATTACGTGACCTTTCTCACAAGTGCAAACACGACTATGATACGATATTCCATCATGGATTGCCAGTTCCTGTCTTCCGGCTTCATCATCAGACCTTGAAACTTAATCGTGGTCAAAGTTCATTACAAGACTTTTCTAACAAGACCAAACACGGCTATGATACGATATTCCATCATGGATTGCCAGTTCCTGTCTTCCGGCTTCATCATCAGACCTTGAAACTTAATCGTGGTCAAAGTTCATTACAAGACCTTTCTAGCAAGACCAAACACGGCTATGATACGATATTCCATCATGGAATGCCAGTGCCTATCTTCCGGCTTCATCATCAGACCTTGAAACCTAATCGTGGTCAAAGTTCATTCCAAGACTTTTCTAACAAGTCCAAACACAGCTATGATACGATGTTCCATCATGAAGTTCTAGTTCATATCTTCCGGCTCCATCATCAGATCAGTTCGACAGTACCATATTATTGTATTGTCATCAGAACCATATTATTGCATTATTGTATTGTCAGATTATTGTATTATCGTATTATTGTATTGTCGACAGTACCATATTATTGTATTATTGTGTTGTCGTCTACATACAGCTGCCAATTTTCATGACGCTACGATCCTTGGAAGATGGTTAAATTATTTATTTATTTTATTTATTTTTATTATCTAAATGTATACAGCATATTCATTGTATAAAAAAACATTTTATAAATTAACATTAATATAGCCATTAATACATTTTAAATTAGCAAATATAAAGCACCTATTTAAAAGATAATAATTTTATAACCTTTTTTTTAAGAAAAAAGGAAAAAAGGAATCATTAGTTACCTTAGATTCCATTACATAGTTAGTTACATACAGGTCGACCTAATAAAAGCGTGTGAAAAACAATTTATCTCACAAATTCCATAATTATAGTTTAGTCCTGCGTACACCCCACAGTTGAAAGTACCTTAGATTCCATTACATAGTTAGTTACATACAGGTCGACCTAATAAAAGCGTGTTAAAAACAATTTATCGCACAAATTCCATAATTATAGTTTTGTCCTGCGTACACCCCACAGTTGAAAGGATGATTACATATCGTTATAACTTCCTGGGGTGACGGGTTCGCCCGTTGTAGGTGACAACTCCAAACTAGATGAGCAATTTAATAACATATATACCCAATCGTAATAAGGTACTGCTTATAACTTAACACCTCTTTGCACGTCCCATATGACGGACAAATGGCAGTCGTTGTGAAATGCTGTCTTTATTTCGATGTCATACCGCGGAATTGAACTCGATAAAGTTGTGTTGCGCTATCGGCGCGCGGCTCAGCTCTATGCGCTTGCCTTCAGGCTTCGAATGGCTGCACAGTCCGTTTCGCAACGATCAAATATGGCTATTTTTAATAACGTTATCAGCGGGGGTCGGCGAACTCGCCACCAGCTGTTCCACATACCTAGTATCGATAGTATTATATCTGATAACGAGACTGAGTTTTATTAATTGAGATTTGTCATCGAGTTGCCTAACGACATAGCCTTTGTCGAATATGAAAAGCTATTACCTTTTTCTGCCTATTTATCTAAATCTACATATAGAGCATATTAAGTCAAAACTTTCGTCAGCCTGCTATGCTCTATTACGCATCAGAAGTTGTTTGGAGAAAACTGAAGTAATATCGGCCTATTACGCGCTAATTGAGTCACACCTGCGCTATGGTATTCTTTTATGGGGTAATGCAGCGCACATCAACAGTGTATTCACTCTCCAGAAAAGAGCCATACGTGCGATAGTAGGTATTGGTCCACGGCAGTCATGTCGTGAACACTTCCAAAAACTAGGGATATTGACCGTATATGCGATTTTTGCTCAAGAAGCTCTTTGCGAATTCTATTGCAATAAGAGCTCGGCCATATCCCACGAGGAAGTACATCGGCATGACACCAGGAATAAAACCCTGTATCTCCAACCGTTCGAAGCACGTACTGCCAAGTTCCAGGCGACTAGTCGATACTTAGGCCTCAAACTTTTTAATAAATTGCCCGAAAGATTAAAAGCGATTAAAAACATCGATATTTTCAAGAGATCCATCGGAGTCTATCTGCTTAAAATCAACATGTATGCTCATAACGACTTCTTAAAATATTTTGAAAATACATAGCATCGTATCTACCCATTTAATCTAATACATATTATTTACCGTTAATTGTTTTGTTGTAAACTGTTATCATATAGTCTTTGTTTTTGTAAATTGGTAAGTTTAAAGTTATATATTGTATATCATCTCTTGTCTAAATTGAGTAACTAGTTTAAGTTTAATTAGTGTCATTCCTACACAATTGTATGGTTGTATTGTAAATAAATACTTTTTAACTTTATCTGTTATAAAGTTTAGAACGAGGCTTACGAAGGGTTTCAAAGTACACGTTTGTTAAACAAAGGTGTCAATACTCACTTTTGGTCCTGGGTATTATAGCCTTTTCGAAATCCGGCTTGTGCACTCTGACTCCATGGTATCATATATATTCCTACATGTGACTTGTTAAGTTTGTTATATATGTAAAGAAGTGCTCGTGACTGCAACGATTTCTACCGCTCGCAGTACCAAATCGTGGTACCTAAGTGCAAAGGAAACTGGTCCTCTGTGTTATGTTCGGCATAATTTAGCGGGCAGAGATTAAAGACACGCATACACGACGCGGCAGATGAGGAGCCTCGCTTAATTGCCGCGAAACGAACAGATATAGAAGCGCATCTCCCGCCATTCATTGCGCAACCCGAATAACCTGAATCCGTCTAGGCGGCACTTTAACAACCGTATAGCTGCACACTACACACTACCCAATCTGCGACTTATTCATTTATTCCATTTGTCGACATTAATGGGTCTTAATGAAGCTCTTGTTCGAAATACCCATTTAATGCGCTGATTACAATCAATAGGCTCCCAGGACGGAAGCTGCATACTAACCAGCCCGGATTCTGCGACCTTTTAAAAGCATTTGATTACATCGATCATCAACTTTTACTATACAAGTTGGGAGTTTATTGCGTACGATAGTACGCGTTCAACGAGTGAAGCATTAGATAAATGTTCAACCTTCTCTCAAATAAGCATAAAACCCCTATTAAACCAAAGGCCTATTATCAATGGAATTTATACAGATTGCGATGGAGCAAGTGTTACTAACTTAATTTTGTATTGAAATATTAAACGCGCGTAGGCAGAAGACTAATGTGAGTTTAAACGTTAGTTTATTCATTAGTTTTAAACTTCTGGCATTTTTTAATGCTGTTTATGATTCTAACAACTTCTTTCTGCTTCTAGTGGGTAGTATGCAGCTATAATGAGCTGCATACTACCCACTACCCAATCTTCTACTTATTTGTCAACATAAATGTGTCTTAATGAAACTCTTGTTCAAAATACCCATTTAACCTGTTAACCGAGCATGACTTATATATACTTCAAATTTAAACAGTGGGCTCGATTGCGTTTCTTCGTGAACTAAAATCGGAAATTAGTCCGTGTGAACGAGACAGGGCAATACGCTAGAGCGGAGTGTGAGATGACCGGTTGTCACTTTTTCGCATTAAAACTGCTCGCCAAGGTCAAATCTTACACCGCACGAAATATGCTCGAATTTATTCGGACGAGTATTAGTTCAATAGGTAGTATTTATCGACAATCGTTCGTTTCATATTTCGCTCTAGCGTATTGCTCTGTCTCGTTCGTTTGGACTAAATTTAGTTTTAGTTCACAAAGAAACGCAATCGGGCCCAGTATTGAGTACGGGAATTTTGTTGGGCAGTCGTGTAAAAGGAAGAATTATGAGTAGGAAGAATTATATTATGATGCCTGAACATCGTGTATTGTTTGTTTATTTGTTTGTTTCTACTCTTTATTGTGAAATCATAATGGGCGGGTTTATTGTCATCTCTTACAACCAACCCTGCTATGACGTGTTTATATGTATTTGGATGTGTAACACGATCGACAGAACTGAAAATGCAATTCCGTTAATTTTATCCCAAAGGAAAATAGTGACCCAGCCGGGAATCGAACCCGTAATCGTTACAATGCAAGATCAGGCGACCTAACCACTATGCCACCGGGCCGTGTAAATCGGTTCAAGCGTTTAGAAGTTATAGAGTTAAGAAGTTATATAAACTGAAAACATACACAGATAACCACTGAACAAATTACAGCCCTTTTTAACACACTTTTATTAGGTCGACCTGTATGTAACTAACTATGTAATGGAATCTAAGGTAACTAATTTAACCATCTTCCAAGGATCGTAGCGTCATTAAAATTGGCAGCTGTATGTAGTTCTGATGACAATACAATAATATGGTACTGTCGAACTGATCTGATGACGGAGCCGGAAGATATGAACTGGAACTTCATGATGGAACATCGTATCATAGCTGTGTTTGGACTTGTTAGAAAAGTCTTGGAATAAACTTTGACCACGATTAGGTTTCAAGGTCTGATGATGAAGCCGGAAGATAGGCACTGGCATTCCACGATGGAATATCGTATCATAGCCGTGTGTATGCGAATATCGTATCATAGCCCAAAAGCGTGTTTTTAGTGTTTTTTTTTAAACTATTAATTAATTATTTGTTGGACAGTCGTGTAAAAATAAAAAGTATGAGTAGGAAGAATTATATTTTGATGCGTGAACATCGTGTATATCCATCACTTGTAGCTAAGACGCGTTGCCTTGTAGCGTTTTAGCGGAGAGGATACATTCCATTACTGATAAATGGCCGACTGTACTGTCACACTTTCTTGTACAACACAACCTGATCCTATGCCGCACAGAAACGCGTTATATTATCTGACTGAGTAGGAGATTCTTTGGCACGAAAGCCTCTTTGAATTGACTGTGATCGATGGCAATGCAATATTAATTGTTATCGAGATTTATTCATATGATAAACGGGAGAAATTACCTGTTTTTGGTATGAAGTTCCATGAGCAAGGTTTTACTTACAGTCCGCGCGCGAGCTCCGAGGCATCGGAGGCTGGGGAAGCGGGCGGATTACGTCGCCCCCAACCATCGCTTCATACCCCACACTTTCCCGGTACTAGTACTGGGGAGAGTATTCGATCCTAATGGTTCCGTGTAGCTTGAGTGGTGTTGCATAAAAAATCGCTGTCATTTGGCCTGCCCAACTCACGGTTCAACTTCTATCTGGTAGCCTCCTCGAAGAGGGGCTCACCCTGTCAGGGCCGCTGTGACGGCTGTAATCCTGCAGTCGGAGGCAGGTGGGATCAGAAGATCCAGTATTCGAGGGAATACTTCGGGCGGAACTGGGCAATTGGTGCACCATCCGGTTGTTGTCGCATGTTAATAGGAATTTTCGCTAACTGCTCATTGACTTTATTTATGAAATAATTAATCAGATGAAATAAATCCCTGATTAACTTGCCGGGAAAGTCTTCTAGAGAAACGTTGTAGAGCTTGGTAATGCCGACAAAAAAGTCAGCGACAGCATACTTATGTCTAAATTTTATATTTAAGTCACAAAAAGTAGTTTTTTATATTAAAAAAATAATTTAAATCGTTAGGTGTTGGTTTATTGTCATATTTTAATAATAATACTTAATAAACATAATAATTTAAATCGTTTATTGGTCATATTATCAACAATTACGAATGGTTAGGCCATTTGCAATTATACCGTATAAAATATATTTATATCCTACCTACCTCCCAATTCCCAATCAGTGAGAAATTACGCGCCGGCCGAACCAGACGTACTCCTGTTTTGAGTGTTCTCGTTATCGTGCTGTGAGAGTAATTATCGCGTTCGTGAGCTGGCCAGCCGAATATTTGGAGACATTTTGGAGTGAAATTGCAGCAAGGAATCGCACGAAAAATAGAAAGGTGCGTAAACTTTGATTCCTTCTCTTCTCCACAATGATGCCTATAATCCCTTTAAATTAACCAACCTTCCTTACAGTCCACTCTATATATAAATAAACTTAAACCCAACATTTTGGTCCATACGATCCGGATTTAAAATACTTTGTCCATTTGAGTACGAAAACAGAATAAATACTTCCGCCATTACGGGTTGCCTTTTGGAATATCGTATGTAGGAGATTCATATTCACATAATTATTATTTATAGACATAATTGGTAAAATTAAACATATCTACATAATGAAACATTATATTCGTGTTAATTTGTAAAAATACAGATCTGCCCGCATTAATTAAATTCAAACGGCGGGTGGTTTATTTTAACGTAGGTACACCAGGCATATTAAATTACTGCAGAGTTCACACTTTATGCCGCGAGTATAGTACATATACTTATTGCATTTTGCATGGGTATACTTGCTTAGCTGAGCTGAATGGTTGATAGCCGTAATTTATATTGAATAAATTATATTGTCCTACATAAAATAAAATACCGATTTTGTTTGTTTACAATGCATTACTTAATGTTTATTTAATTGTTTAATTGTTATAAATTTGTCACCAAATCATATAAAGGCTTGCCGCTCACAATATTATAAATATTTTGTTAAATATTGGATACTGTCTCATTATTTATAGAGGCACTGTACGTTACGTTTGTACGATTGCAACCGTTTATTGAAAAGACCGGTTTCCCTAGCTAGACAAGGAAACAAAATAACATAATAATATTTTGTTTACGAATTTGGTTTAGCAAAACAGTTCGGTAGGGTGAAGTTACCAGTTATGGGACTTTCATTTATATAAATTATATTTAAAAAGGGATCGTAATATTTTATAATTATTATTCCTGAATTTAAACTTGTTTAGTTACATAAAATATCTGAGTAATTAATAGTTTATTATCAAATTATATATTTGTTATTGTTTGCAAATTTGTTTGGTTGTTAACAATTTGTCAAAGTATATTATAAAATATTGGATTGTTTACTTGTCATCCATTCATAGCTGTATAGACGATAAATAAATAAATCCTTATAAAATGTCTCGTGATCCCGATAAGGAAGCTAGCATGGATGCAATTAAGTTACAAATAGCACGTGCAAAACGTAATGCTCTATTTGAGAGAATGCAAAAAATATTTGATTTATCAAAGAATGTAGGCACTACCGAAAGAACAAGTGAGCCATTTCTCAATGCATCTATTTCTATGGCAGATATACGGTCAGAGTTTCGTGCCGTTTTAGATGATTATAATATTTTAAAGATTAGAGCTGACTCAACCGCGACGCCGTGTTACGACACATTTACCTCATTTGAGGACATGTATTGTACATGTAAGCGTGTTCTTGACCGTCTGTCTGTTAAGCAAAAAATATCGACTTCTAGTAGGGATACTGACACTTGTCGTGAGGCGATAAAGCCAAGACTTCCACCATTGGAAATTATGTCTTTCAACGGGGACGTAAAGAATTGGCCGCTGTTTTATGCCAACTTTAAATCTCTAATCCACGATAACACGTCGCTTACAGATGACGAGAGAGTGTATTATCTGATGAGTAAATTATCGCAAGGAGCTTTAAACGTGATTTCAGGTATCACTCCAGATGGTCAGAATTACTCTTTAATATTAAAAACTTTAATTGATAGATACGAAGACAAACGTCTTTTGGCTTCGGCTCACGTAGAGCAGATTTTGAACTTTAAATTAAATGGAGGAGCGTCACAAATTAATTTTCAGTCTTTTATGGATAGGGTGAGCACCGCTGTTGGTGCACTAAAGAATTTAAAATTGGACAATTTAGCAGATTATTTGTTGCTACATATAACGTTGAAAAAACTCGATACAGATACAATCAAAGGTTTTGAATCGCAGGTTCGTGATGTAGAAATACCTACATTTTCACAATTAGTTGATTTCGTGAGGACTCAGATTCGAGTTTATCAAACCTGTAATGTCCAATCTAGGACCACTATCAATATGAACAGCAAAGCTAGTCGTTTTAGTTCGAACCAACGAATGCCAAGCCCTCAATCATATGTTTCAAATGAGCAAAATAATTTAAAGTGTTTATGCAATAATATAACACATGAATATCTCTATAAATGCCCTTTGTTCTATAAAATGACACCTGCTGATAGGTTCGCTCATATTAAAGCAAATAACGCCTGTTTAAATTGTCTGGGTATAAAACATAAGACAGGTCTCTGTAAATCAAATCAGAAGTGTACGATGTGTAAACAGAAACACCACACGTCGTTACATTTTAATAATAATGATAAAATTAGTAGTTCCACATCGAACTCAGGTACTGTTCAGTCGGTTCGATGGTCATCTCAGATGCTTTCGCCTTCTAACACGAAGCCTGAGACAACCTTCGATAACGACGCAGGGCGCGGAGACGCAACGTTGTGTGCTACATGTAATACAAACGCCAAGTTGTCGACTCTTTCGCAAAGGTCCAAGTCAGCTACAACTACCACAGTCGCGCTTGCCACCGTTCAAGTCGTAGTGAATAATCAGATTGTTAGATGTCTCCTAGACTCGGCTTCTCAAAGCAATTTTATAACAAATGACTGTTGTGAAAAACTTGGCCTCAAGCATTATGAAAAGTCGAAGGTAGTGGTTACGGGCGTAGGTGGTTTAAATAAACCTACTCTAAGTAAAGTTAATCTAACTTTCCTTTCTAGGTTTAATTTAGGTATAAGTTATGACATGAGTGCTCTTATTGTCGATCGTATTACTAGTGATTTGCCGTCGGTTCCAATAGACGAGGCCGCGCTTCCACATTTGAGGTCACTACCTCTTGCAGATGAAATGTTTGCTACGCCTGGCCCTATCGAGGCTTTAATAGGCGCTTCATTATTTCCACATTTATTGCTACCAGGTAGGATACTTAATACCCAGTGTGATAATATTCCACCAGTTATTGAAACTGTGTTAGGTTTTGTCGTCGTTGGGTCATTGCCCACGCTTCAGTCTACGCATATTCATGACTTGGTCTCATGCTGTTCAGTAGTGTCTCGAGATTCCCTGGACGTCGTTGTAAAACGCTTCTGGGAATTGGAGGAAATATGTATTCCACCAGTCCAAGATCCTAATGATCTGGAGTGTGAGGAGCATTTCTCGGTCACCACGACACGTGACTCTAACGGTAGGTACGTAGTTGCCTTACCTTTTCGACTGGATGCCTATTTATTGGGTGATTCTCAAAGGGTCGCTGAGAAGCGTTTTATTTGCCTTGAACGAAAACTCGAATCATGCGCTCCCTTGCGAGAAGCCTATGATAAGGTAATACGTGATTATATCGAAGATGGGTATTTGTCACCGGTGGCTATTGATAGCAATGTCAGCACCCTCTCATATGTCGTCCCTCACCACGGGGTTTTCAGACCAGATAAGTCTACAAAACTTAGACCGGTTCTTGATGCCAGTTGCACAACTAGCACAGGCTACTCTCTTAACGATCTACTACACTCAGGTCCCAACCTACAGGGTGATTTATTTTGTATACTCTTGAATTTTCGTTTGTTTTCGGTCGCCTTCTGTGCTGATGTGAAACAAATGTTTTTACAAATAGGTATGCGTCCTGAAGATCGTCGATTTCAGCGTATTCTATATCGCTTTAGTCCCCACAGTCCTATGCAAGTCTTTGAGCTGAATAGGGTATGCTTCGGATTTAAGTCAAGTCCTTACCACGCCCTACGAGTAGTAAAACAATTAGCGTCCGACGAAGGAGATAAATATCCCAAGGCTGCTAAAGTTATCTCTAGTTCTCTGTACATGGATGATATTGCATATAGTCTTCCAGAAGAGTCTTCAGCTGTAGAGACAGTAAACGAACTGATTCAGCTTTTCAAATGCGGTCAGTTCGACCTAATGAAGTGGACATCAAATTCCAAGATTGTATTAGAAAACATACCAGAGTCACACAAAATGACTTCAGAAGTAGAGTTCGATAAGCAAACACAGCATAAGATATTGGGTCTAAGGTGGTCCATGTCTGATGATTGTTTTGTCTTTCAAATCAACGCTCCTGATAATAGGTGCACAAAACGTGTCATCCTGTCAACAGTAGCGCGTTTATGGGACATCTTAGGATTTGTGGCTCCTACTATTCTTTATGCCAAGCTGTTAATAAAGGAGCTTTGGCTTATTAAGTGTGATTGGGACGATTGTCCTCCGCCACATATTGAAAAATCGTGGCACAACTTCTGTTCAAAACTACCCTGTTTAAATAACTTAAGAATACCTAGACACGTAGGCGTAAGCGCCGGGGTGATTGTTAACGTCTTGGGATTTGCAGACGCAAGTGAACGCGCGTACGGAGCGGTTGTTTACCTACACATCACTCGTGCTGATCATATCAGCACTCAGCTTGTGTGTGCTAAGTCTAAACTATCGCCAACAAAGACACTCACGGTTGCAAGGTTAGAGCTTTGCGCCGTTGAGCTATTGTCAAGATTGCTCCGTCGTGTGTGCGACACATATAGTCCACGTTACGATATATCCCGTGTGTATGGTTTCACTGATTCAAAGGTTGTCTTATGTTGGTTGAATTCATCGCCACATAGATGGCAAATATTTGTGGCAAATCGGATCGTTAAGGTGACAGAGAACTATCCGCCTAGTATCTTCTTCCATGTGGCCGGCTCTGAGAATCCTGCCGATTGCCTCTCTCGTGGTTTGTCTCCCGAAAAGCTATTGACTCATCATTTATGGTTCAAGGGACCCTCGTGGGCTTCGTTAAAGCCGTCAGATTGGCCGATTAATGAATTTAGTGATATATCAATTGATGAGACGTTACCCGAGGAGCGACCAAAATCTTTCCCCGTTGTTACATCTTCGCGGGAAGAGAATGTCGTTTATCAGCTTTGTTTGAGAATTTCTTCCTGGAGTCAACTAATTAGAACGGTTGTGTTCGTGCTAAGATTTGTCAAAAGACTTCCTAGGAGAGAAAACCTGATTGCATCTCCAGAGGACCTTAAACAAGCTGAGCGCTTAATAATACGCATTCTCCAATATAAATATTTTGAAGAGGACATTTATAATATAAGGAATAATAAAAATTGTTCTCGTCTTCTAATCAAACTTAAGCCTTTTCTTGGCGACGATGGTCTCATCCGCGTTGGTGGTCGTTTGTCAAATGCATCGGTTGATTACGATCAAAAGTATCCCGTCATATTGCCCCGTCGTGATCACGTAGTTGATCTCATTATAGATCACTATCATAATAAATATTTTCACGCAGGTCCGGTGTTACTTATATCTCTTTTGAGGCAAGGTTACTGGATCTTAGCGTCAAGAAGTTCGATCCGTCATCGAATCTTTAAATGCAATATTTGCTTTAAAGCGAAACCTCGTCCGACTTTTCCAATTATGGCTGATCTTCCAAGTTATCGAGTCAACCAAGTTGAAAAGGCCTTTACTCACGTAGGCTGTGACTATGCAGGCCCTTTAAAATACACCCCTTATCGTGGCAGAGGCGTTCAGTCTCGCAAGGCATGGTTGTGTATATTCACGTGTATGACCGTAAGAGCGGTACATATTGAAATAGTTACCGATTGTCTACCGTTAGTTTCCTCTCAGCCTTCAAGCGTTTTCTCTCTCGCCGAGGACCCGTCAAGTGTTTATACTCAGATAATGCTACTAATTTTGTAGGCGCGAACTCTTATCTGAGAGACTTATATAAATTTCTTGAAAATGTTCATCAACCTCTCTTGTCCGAGCTTTCCAAGGAAAGAGTCGATTGGAAGTTTATACCACCAGCTACACCACACTTTGGTGGTTGTTGGGAAAGTATAGTTAAAATAGTGAAAACACACTTGTTTAAAACAATAGGTAGCCAAATATTATCATACGAGGAGATGTTGACTACGCTTACACAGATAGAAGCGTTGATTAATTCTCGCCCGCTCACAGTTTTGAGTAGCGACCCGTCAGAGCCTTCAGCTCTCACACCGGCACATTTTTTGTGTTCAGGTCCCTTATCATCAATGCCTGTAATAGAAGCGACAACTCATAACCTGCAGGAAAGGCACTCGTTGCTGAGCACTCTAGTTCAATCATTCTGGCGGCGATGGCGCCTTGAGTATCTACACCAGTTGCAATCTCGCGCTAAATGGAACACTCCTTCCGTCCACATTGTAAAGGGAACTGTGGTCATTGTCATCATTGACAACGCTCCGCCATATACATGGCCGTTAGGGGTAATACAGGAAGCGCATACTTCTAAGGATGGCATTACTCGTGTTGCTACTGTTAGGACGTCGAAAGGCAACTTTGTTCGTCCTATCATTAAACTATGTCCATTGCCTACGCAGTGACTAGTATGTCTAAATAGTTATAAGTTAGCACCTAAGTTATACCATATTGCACTTATTTCTAGTTTCTTATCGTAAAGCTTGATGCTACATAGTACGTAAGTTAGCTTTAGCTATATAATAATACATTTCTTAAAGGCAACCCTTTAAGCCCGGGGGTAATGGTTAGGCCATTTGCAATTATACCGTATAAAATATATTTATATCCTACCTACCTCCCAATTCCCAATCAGTGAGAAATTACGCGCCGGCCGAACCAGACTTACTCCTGTTTTGAGTGTTCTCGTTATCGTGCTGTGAGAGTAATTATCGCGTTCGTGAGCTGGCCAGCCGAATATTTGGAGACATTTTGGAGTGAAATTGCAGCAAGGAATCGCACGAAAAATAGAAAGGTGCGTAAACTTTGATTCCTTCTCTTCTCCACAATGATGCCTATAATCCCTTTAAATTAACCAACCTTCCTTACAGTCCACTCTATATATAAATAAACTTAAACCCAACAACGAATTCATATCAAAATAAGTAAATTTATCGTCTCAAGTGTTTAAAACAAAAGACTTTTCCAATTTACTCCATATAATTTCCCTTTTACTGCATAAATGGTTAAAGAGATAAGACACTCACAAATAAGACACTCACAAGAAGACACTCACAAATAAGGGTAATAAATCATTAATGAGGTTGGAAATAGAACCAGTCCTAAACATTTAATCGATTGTATAAATACAAATTCTGAAATATTAAATATTGATAAAACTCCACAAAGACTAGCAGACTATGTAAATTATTATTTCGCTGGCGTTGGTTCAAATGTGGCCACAAATATAATGAAAAGGTGTGGGACTGCGAGCACAAGACCATCTCTTACAACAAATAGACTACCAGTCAGTATCTTTGTATTTACGAAGGACTACGCCAAGAGAAGTTGCGGATGTAATATCATCTCTGAAAAATAATTCCTCTGATAATCTAAATGCTAATCTAACTGATAATCTAAATGCTCCAAATCTAAATAACTGATAATCTAAATGCACACATTTTCAAATCATCGAAACACATCCTATGTGGGCCTATTGCGCATATAATCAATGCAAGTTTTAAAGAAGGAATCTTTCCATCAAATCTAAAATGCTCAAAAATTATACCCATTTTCAAAAGCGGCAATAAAGATGAAATTATAAATTATAGACCAATCTCACTGCTAAGCAATTTATCTAAAATAATAGAAAAAATCGTCAAAAGAAGACTTTTAAAATATCTGGCAGAGAATGAGATTTTGTCTAAAAACCAATTTGGTTTTCGTGAGGGCATGGGCACAACAGACGCAATTGCGAAGGTGACAGATGCAATATATGATAGCCTGGACAAAGGTAATAAATGCTTGGCTGTGTTCCTAAGACCTTGCAAAGGCTTTCGATACGGTATCGCATGAAAAGCTACTTATGAGGTTGAGAGATGTTGGTTGTGAGTCCGTCACGCTAAACTGGTTTGAAAGTTATTTGACAGACAGAAAACAAATTACATCGATAAAAAATGTCACCAGTAAGCCAGAATCCATATCATTTGGTGTTCCACAGGGTAGTGTTCTTGGACCTATTCTATTTCTATGAATAAACTGTGTGATCTTGTCGGTAAAACAGTATCCTTTGCAGATGACACAGTAATTCTATTTGAAGGCCATAATTGGAAATATACTTTTAGTGAAGCTAATAAAGGACTAAATATTGTAAGGGAATGGCTGGATAATTCTTTACTAAGTCTTAACATAGATAAAACTAAAGTAATTCCTTTTAGTATCAATATGAGAGGCCAACCGTCATCGGACCATATCATTAAAATACATACTTGCAATGATCAAAGTCATTGCAGTTGCCCGTCGCTGGATAGGGTAGAATCCATTAAATACCTAGGAATAATTATAGATAATCGTCTAAGGTGGCAGGATCACATCGAGTTACTAGCTTGCAAAATCAGAAAATTGGCTTATGTCTGTAAAGAGGTGAGGAATGTCTTTAGTCCAAGAACGCTAAAAAGCGTTTACTATGCTCTTTGTCAAAGCCTTCTGTGTTATGGGATAATTGGCTGGGGTGGATCCGCACAAACCATCATATCTCCCCTGAATGTTGCACAAAAATGCATTTTAAAAACTGTTTCGCGGAAACCGTATCGATATCCTTCAAAGGCACTTTTTAAGGAGTACGAGGTTCTGGATACTATACAATTATATTTAAAAACTGCATTATCATATTTAAAATTTAATACAAAATTGATCGCTACCCAAAAAATAATCAATACTAGAAACTCCTGTAATGGGAATGTAATGATACCCAAAATGAAAACCACGTTTGGACAACGATCATTTCGATTTTGTGCCTCAAGATTTTTCAACGCACTTCCGGAAAACATTAAAACTGAAGAAAATGGGAAACATTTTAAAAAACTATTGACAGCATGGTTTTTAAAAGAGGAAAATCAACACATTCAGAATGAATTAAAGATAATTATTTAGTTAATAATTGCGATAAGAATATTTAAACATACGTTTTTTTTTTTTTTTGATATTTTAATTTTTCAACAATTTGTACCTATTCATTATTTTATTTTATTTTATTTCATTTAATTTAATTACGTATTTGATTACAATTCCATTTTAATTATATTTTACGATTATTTGTTTGATTTAAGTTTATATATTTATATTTCTGATGACTATAATTATTATTATTTAGCACTAGTTTAATTAGTTTTAATTTAATTTAATTTAATTTATATAATTTTAACATTAAATATCGAGATACTTTCCATTTTTATAAATTGACAAAAATACGAAATTATATCATTCTAAAATTTTTCATTTCTATTAAGAAATTGATATTTTAAAAAGTGACAATCAATTTGCATTTTTATTAATTCTGATTATTCTAATGTTAATTTTGTTTTATTTATTATTTGGATTAGATTTAGTTTTATTCTATTTAAATGTTTTTTTTAAAAGAGTTGAATTTTCTATTTTTAATGTAATTTTTTGTAGACTATTTTAATAATTGTGTCTAGAAATATATGCATTGTTAATAAATAGTAATCATAATGCACAAAGAAAATTGCTCAAGTCTGCCTTAGAACAGGCTCAGGCCTAGTTAGGCGACTTTCGGTCATAACCATGTCTCAGTCACAATAAGAATCAGTTTTCTGCTATTGCCTCATTTACATGCAGTGTGACATGGTAAAATGTACTAGTTAAATTTTGTAATACCTACTCTAAAAAAAAAAAAAAATATATATAGTCAAATTGGCATGCAAATACATACATGCATATGCAGTAAAAATATAACCCTTCTTTTGGCAGTCAGGTAATAAATCCTCAGTACTAACCGAACCACACTCATAATTGTCTCAATAAAGTCACTCCTGATCCGACGATCCCTGGGCGTGTGCAGTTGCAATCTGCGGAGTCGTTCTGCAATGCGACCAGATTAGAGACTCATGTAGAATATATCTATAGTAATATTATATTGGGAGCTAATGGGCCCTTGCTGTGTTGGCCACGAAGACCCATTTTGTTCAGAGTTGGTCACACTCACGGGTCAACACCCATCCGGCGGCCTCCACGCATAAATTGCGAGCCCGGGTAGGACTCTGGCCTTAGGGCTAGTTTCCCCTAGGAGTCAACCTTCTGGCGCTCCTGGACGGTCTGCGCACCGTGCGGCGTAAGCCAATCGATTGTGCATTCTGACTAAGGTTAAGGCGTTGGCTCTTACGGGCATGTGGCGGTGCTTGACGGTGGACTGTTTTGTCTTCTGCACTCACCTCACGGGAGACAGAACGATCAAATTTCGGTAAAACTTCCTGAGTTGACGGGTTCGTCCGTTGTAGTCGACAGCTCTAGTTGCTTAGGATACGTATATCATTTCTAGACCCCCCCCCCCCTTCCCCCAGTTATTCTCCGGAGTACACAGCCGTCTGGCTGACAACGCCGCACGATGCGCAAACTGCTCAGCAGCGCCTGAAGGTCATCCCCCAGTGGATCCGATCTTATGTCCCCGACACTGTCGCTACAGGGCAAACAGAGTCCTTCCCAGGTTCGACCCTCTTCGCGAATGCCATCTATTGAAAGTGGCCCATTTCCCAAAATGACCAATCTCGATTTTCACTTTTGTTTCTTTTGATTTTTCCCAAATATTTTTTTTTAAACCACCCCTAAATCAAGGCAAACAAAACGAAAAAAATTATAATTTAAATCGGTCGAGTCATTTTCGAGATCTTGCGAGACTAACGCACGGCGATTCATTTTTATATATAAGATGGACATCGATGTCCGATATATCGAAAACCCAAGACTGCACACTTTTATGCCTATAACTCGAGAGTCAATGAACTCAAATAATTGGTATAGGTACCAATAGATTTAAAGATAAAGTTTTAAAAAATGTATGGCCCTAAATCTCGGTACTACATGTATGAAAAAAATCGATCGAAATCAGTCTATTCGTTATTTAATCAGTCGAGTCAGATGGGCAGACAGACACGTAGACAGACAATTGAAACATTAAAAAACTTTAATATTTCCTATAAATATCGAATAAATAAAGAAATCACGCAATATCATATATTTAATAGAATCAGTGTGAAAGTGGATATAAATGAAGATGCTGCTAATGACGAGAGAGCTCAGTTGGTACAAGAGTCCATTTATCTTTCTCGTTAATATAACCTCCGCTGACCGGACCAGCATTGCTATTGTGGATAATTAACGAATAACTCCTTTCATTACATCCATTATCTCTGTACTTACTGCTGGTTAAGTCAATCATTGTCAAGTTTTCTCCGAGTCGAGGGGTTACTTCATTGGTAATAGGAAATATTTTAGATCTTATTTTTACCTATTTTATTTGTTTATTTTGCCTATTTTAGATCTTATTTTTACTTATTTTTACCTATTCGAAATAATTCTAAATGAACACATATTTTACAGCGGTATACAAATTAGCTGGTCTTTATAAATCGCGTCGCGGGCTAGAAGGGGATCGTAAACCGCAGTCGATCAGGTAATTGTTTGATATTATATAGTAAACACAATATTAAAATATTTACTAACCTACTTTAGAACATTTTGAGATGCCTAATATTTGCGATGCATTTGAGATGCCTAATATTTACCAAACGATGCATTTGAGATGCCTAATATTTACCAAAAATGTCTAATTTTGTAGTTTATACCAGGGAGTCACGTTCATTAGACGTAATTGATTGATGAATGATTTACTCCCTGATATGAAACTACACAATTAGGCATTTTTCGTAAATATTTTTAAAAAATATTTGCATTTTTCCTGCGGTTTACGATCCCCTTCTAGCCCGGGACGCGATGCTTGACAACCATGCTTGATCGTCTAAAGAGCTCTTAATAATAATATCTAAAACATACCCATCCTAAACTGCATAATAAGGTAGGTGGTGAAGGAATTTTGTTAACACGTGAAAAAGTTAAATAATCATTATTTAATGTTTTAATAAAAGTAAGTGTCGTAATCCATAACACAGTTATAATAATAATAATAATAACGAACTCTACACTTTCAATAAAAAAGGCCACCTTATTACCTTCCGGGAATGTCTACCAGCTGACCTATAACTTAAGATTATAACGTAAGTATTGCGTTGGCTACACAAAATTATAATTGATACGATAAAAAAACAGGACACTAGAAAAAAAGATAATAAACAAAAAAAAACAAATTATTAAAATTAAATAAAGACGCAGAGGCAAGAAAGGAGACGAAGAAAGGGAAGGGAAGCGAGGAGGGGAGGAGTAGGAGGGTTGGTTATGTTATGGTTTTATGATTATGTACTTCTTGATCCTGGCCTTTAACGTAGTGATGCTAAAGGCTGCTCTGACCATTATTCGGTAAATACAATAGAATAAAATACAACACAATACAATTAACTACTCTAGTAGATAGGCATTCTTACACTTGGATGCGTCACAAAATGAAATGCTAAAAATTTAATTACTAAAAACATAACTATCGTGATAGTTGTCATGGCTGTAATAGTATATTCAATATATTATACATACAAATAATCAAAATATACTAATGTGATTTAATAGTCAGGGAGAATAATATATTAAAATATACATAAATGCAAATTCCATGTGGTATAATCAATGTAAAATTATTTTATTGTAAATCCAGCACCGCCTTCGTATTTTTTTAAATGAATAGATATATCTTCTAGCCGTGTTCGGCCATAGCGACTGCATTGTAGATTCTTTTGACTTCTTTAGTCTTCTCAGAGTCCATTGTTCGGAAGCAGTCAAGTGCGCAGGTTATATTATAGTGCACAGGTGGGCGCGCGACCACGGGTGCACTCTCTCTTCCTCCCTCTTCTGAACCCGATGGAACGGAGACCGTTACGACCAGAGAAAAGTTTGGATGCAGATAAAATAAAATTAATTAATTAATCGCCAACACAGCAATGGCTGTCATTGTTAAATTTGTACTCAATATTGCAGCTATTTTTTTCGGATTCAGTTCGTTTTTCCACACTGTCATTTATGAATTTGGTAATAAGGTTTGTGGCGATGTTTAAGGTTTTTCTGGAGCTATTGTAGAGATGACCGGTGACTTATTGGTAGTTGTTGTAGTAGGCGGTGATGTAGAACATGCATTATTGGATTTATCCTGGTTTTTTGATGATATCGTGTTGTTGCTCATGGGGCTTTGTTGAATACAGCATACAGCCTCTTGTTCCGACATTATACAAAATTGTGATAGTTTCCCTTTTGGCAAATCTCCGTCAGTTTTTGGACAATTTTCCGGCGGTAGACATACTCCTAAAACGCCATTTATTTCACATGACTCTTCACGGCAGTGTATATGCCAGGTCCCTTGGCACTTCCGCAAGGGCTCTTTCCAATACTGGTAACGGCGATTATGTTGAAGAGGCATTGGTTGTCAGCTATCGTCACTTGCAGAGGTCCACCACTATCGCCTCCACAAGAGTCTCGTCCTCCTTCTAAGCTTCCAGCGCACAATTGATCGTCCGTTATACCTTGTGGTAACCTCTTTCTGAGAGTCTTTGCATATAGTCTTCGACAGGTCGGCTGGTCAATCAAATCCACCACCACCTTCAGTAAGTCGTCCGATGTATCTTCAGCAAAGTCGATCTGCCCCCAGCCAGTAACGACAGCTCGCTTGTTTTCGATGGTCGACTTTGTCCATAGACACGCTGGTTGAATATTTAATGTAAACTCAGACGGATAAGATCCTTCGGGACGCGTCCCGTGTTAACCGCGAGTGAATCCAGACTGTGGAATTGCACTGTATTCTTATAAATTTATTATTTAATTATTAATTAGAAATGAGAAAATTTTAAAATATGTTGACACCTAGAATTTAAATTTCGAAATTTTCGAGTATATGATAATTTCGAGTATATGATAATTCGAATATCAGCTATCATAATACCATTGTTTAAAAAATTACAAATTTTACTAATTATCAACATGGAAAATAAACTCAGAATTTTCAAACTCCCTTTTACCATAAATTGGGTTTCTTACCAAATTATTTACAATTACCATTTTAAATTGGTCCACTGCAGATTTGCTTTGGAATCTTATTAGGTATAGTACCACAAATTTTGGTGAATAAAACTGTATCGCACTTTGTTAAGTCGCTGTCGGTTTATGTGGAGATTGGATTTATTCCTCGTATCGTGAGTATGAAAATCACTATTCACCGGAACTTCTGCTAGGTGTCATCTATTTTGGTAGATGTAGGAAGAAAATAGAGTCATGATTCCTGATTCTACGAATAGCGGCTTACAAGAGTCCAGAGTAGAAGTATTCCAGAGTAGAGCAGCTTCCACGAAGAAGAAGTACGAGAAAAAGTCTCTGCTGTGACCATGGATGGATAACAGATTATTGCAATCTGATCTCAGGGGACGACCGTGCGCTGATAGAGCGGTTAACCTTTCGGTGAGATGAAGCTGATACAGACGTTCTGTAACCTGAACACCTTGCTGGCCAGCTCTTCTGTCAGATTTTTTATTTGTAATTATTTTTTATTTTATTATTTTTAAGGAAACAAACAGCTTTTACAAAACATTGGGTACAAAATTAATAAGTTTCAAAGATAATGCTAATAACATGTTTCCACTTAAATTTTAACAATTTTAAAATTTAAACACTTAACAGTTTTCTATGAAGAATACACTCACATGAAAGGAGGTGGAAATTGGGAGTCATATAAGTAAATACATTTTTTTGTGAATACACGTTCCATAATGTATACATATTATTATCATACATATTATTTAAATATATTCTTGAATACATATTACTATAAAAATATAAAATCGAAGACTATCGCGGTTATTTGACATTATAAATAGGATAGAAAACGAATTTACCGCGTGAAATTTGTAGCACCCGACGTTTCGACGAACCTGCTACAAATTTCACGCGGTAAATTCGTTTTCTATCCTATTTATAATGTCAAACAACCACGATAGTCTTCGATTTTATACATATTACTAATATTATATTATATAGTGCGATTACAATGATACGTCAACACCGTCATTAATTATTGCTTTTTTAAGAGTGATAGATGATGAATTGAATACGTCAATATCGTCGAGCTGCGTATTATAAATTTTACATACTCTATAAAAAAACAGTTTTGTGCATAATTAGTGCCAACCTACGGTAGATCGACAAAGCAGCGTCGCCAAAGTAAAGGAGTGGGAGAAGCAAAGAATTATCACGTTATTACATCACAGTTATTATTTTATTGTCAGATGCGCCCTTTTAAAATAGTTTTTGAAAAGTTAGAAAATCGGTAAGGTGTGGAACCCTCGGCGCGCGAGTCACACTCGTTCTTGACCGGTTTTAAATTTTCTATAGGTAACACAAGCCACTAGCATGTTCTCACGTTCCGGATAACTGGAAGTAAACTGGTCACTATGAATACTCAACTGAGCAGTTACCATCGTTTTACTATGGAATTGGGCATTAAAATACGACACTGCGGTGTTTTTTTTTAAAGAAAAGGAGTAGATAGGCCCGTCCACCGGGAAACCACTATTTACGATGAGGTAAACAACATTTCCAAGACCAAATGCTTGTACCGCGATGGAAGGATTTAACAACTTCGACGTGTTTTACTGCGAATACAATAGTTTTTGACGATAAACATTTCTAAAACCAGATCTAATATACTGATACCAAGATAGAAATTTAGATGAAAACAAAAACGTATACATCGTCTCGCCCTAATAACCACTAAGCTATTACCATTGTTATATAGTGTATTTAAAAAAAATATATACAAAAGAAACAATACAGAATGAATACATTAACGATATCACTAAAATCAGGTCTGGTTTGCCTGCGATATAAAAGAAAGCCTCTACACCAACGTGATTACAGTCAAGCAAATTACAACCAAATTCAGAAATAACTTAGATAATAACATTTTAGTTCTACCCGCAATTTACACAGCTGTTTTAAGCTGTGTTAGTGAAATGAATACTATTGGATTGCTCAATGTCCTACTACAATTTGATCCTTTAAAGTAAGGTCTTTAAGACGACGAACTTGCTAGGACGGGAGCAAAGGGAACGTTATACGGCCCTGAACCTTGCTGTGGCGTACCAAAAAGCCTTGCAAACCTAATACTCAAAAAATATGTTAAGAACAATCCGTCAACCACTGGAACAACACGCCAGGTTTGAATCATTCCAAAGCGCTAATTAAGGCACGACCGTAAGACTGCCCGTGAGGCCTTATCGCTAAATAGGAACAACCTACGCATACTGGTGAGGGCGCTCACGGGGCATTGTGGCCTGAACAAACACATGTACAACCTCAAGCTCCGGGACACGAAAATGTGCAGGTTCTGTCAAGAGGCAGAGGAAACTCCTTTGCACCTCATGGGATTATGTTATTATTACATTATGTTATTATTACAACTCATTCGTGACTGTTTATGTGGTTGTGATTTGGTTGTATTACTTTTACTTGTCTCAAACTTTTGAGGTTAGTTCTTGATGGCAACTACTTAGTGTCGAAAAATAGGTGCCCGCTTTAGCCCCCCCCCCCCCCCCTGTAGGCAAAGTGGGTATTTGTGTGAGTTTGCCCTTATATTTTTTTGTTTTTATTGTTTTGACATTCTTTACCAAACTTTATTCAACAGCCTCAAATCAAGCTTCTCAAGATATAAAAATAAGGTTCTGAATGTCATTTCCATGCAAAATAATATTACCTTTCTCTTAAGGGGGTCGCTTTGCGCCTCCTTCCCCTACTTTATTTATTTATTTATACTTTATCCTATTTTTTATAGTTACATGAAATAGATTGCGTTCATTTTTTTAACACATTAAAAAAATACATAATATAAAAATCGCGAAAGAGTATTATTTGTCAGGATTACATGACCCCACTAGGTATACGCCTCTGTTGGGGTGATGGATACAAAGTTCTGTGGTATTTGCTGAGCCTGTACGGTTTGCCTGCTATCCTTCTTCGGTCTCATAAAAAACAATACGTAATATAATTTAGCATAATATAATATAAATATATAATATAATATAATATAACATAATATAATACAATATAATATAATATCATATAATTTAACATAAAATAACGTATCATATTTATATATAATATAATATAACATAATAAAATATAACATGTTATAATCTGTATATCTGTATATCCATAATTTACATCTGTATATCCTATAATTTGTGGTTAGAAATAAAATATTTTAATATATCATACTTTCGCATTCATTTCTAGTATAATTCGAGAGCCAATGAGACACCCGTCTCTTGAACTGGTTGTCGGTTATGTTTAAAATCTGTCCTGTGTACGAGTTAAATATATTATAGAGTTTAGGTCCGAGATATGCGTAGGTAGTGTCGTTGTCCGTATACAGTCCTCGTTTTTGGTTGAATCTGTTTGTCTTTGTGTCTAGTGTCGTGTTTGTGCTCTGGTTTGTCCTTATCCGTGTTCCTCATGAGGTCCCTCCGATAGCGCACCATAACAGCGCGTATGTATAGTTGGCGTACGTCAAGTACCTACTCTAAAGTCTGTATATACTTGCGATATACTTGCGAAGCCTATCTTCCATTTTCTTAAATGAATAAGCCCGCCAGCATGCGTGAACAATATTCCGAAGAGACGTACAATTTGGGACAATTAAACGCGTAGATATATGTGAAAATTGTGGAGGAGAAATTCAAATTCGGTTTTGTGTGAATGAATGATCGTCGGTCGTGGTGAGTGGCCTTAATCTCACAGTAGGCAAAAAAAATCGTATGTTACTATATACAGACATGTTACTATACAGACATGTTACTTACACAGAAATGTTACTATTCCGGTGGAAACCTAAGGCTTTCGATATATGTAAGCTGTAAAGCATCTTAAACCTAATAGTTTTTAAGATCGAGATTTTTATATAAGTATATCGTCTTCTAAGAAAGTTTGACCGCATCTTGAGTTTAGCGCGATCAAACAGACAACTAGAGCTGTCAACTACAACGGGCGAATCCATCACCTTAGGAAGTTTTAACGATATCTGATCGTTCCGTCTCCCGTGAGGTAGGCGCAGAAGACTTAGGGACGAAAAACAATCAACTGTCTAGTTACGCCACTTGCGCGTCAGAGGGCAACGCCTTACGGCAAGGCGCCGGTAAAGGTAAACAGCGAGCAGCCTCGCCACCTGACTACCAGTTTGGATGGATATCTTCGTTTGGAATTAATCTTCAGGATACCTCCTGCCTCTCGACTGGTTACAGGATCGAGGTCGCTTGCGTGGTCGTCGCGGTGATACGGTATCTACCGAATCTATCGCGGACCACGGCATCCTTTACCTGGCCTATTCACCAGAGATCAGGCGGCCGAATGGTCGTTTCAAGAGCAGTTGCCGTTAGTCCGAATGCACAATCGATTGGCGCGGTGCGCAAACCGTCCAGGAGCGACGGATGGTTGACTCCTTGGGGAGACTGGCCCGCAGGCCAGCGTCCTACCCTGGCTGCCCCTTCTGCTTAGATGCCGCCGGATGGGTGTTGTGTGACCCGTGCATTTGACCGACCCTATACAACTGGGTCTTAGTGGCCAATCTGCAACAGGGCCCATTAGATCAAACAGACAGACAGACAGACAAAGGATTTTTGATGGATTTGTCTTATAACTGTTACCATCTACCATCTATTTATAAGAGTTTGGTTTTTTAGCACAATAAAGTTATTCTATTCTGATATATTCTATTCTATTCTATATTATACCCATAACTAAAACTGTAAATTTCAAAAAAAACTTTATTCGAGCTCACATATTGCCACATGGCAATATCTTGCAATATCTTGCAACCAACCTAATGATACAGTGCAGTGGTACATGAGCGAGTTGTGAAAATAAAGATTATCGAATAAGTAAGTTATTCTGCTTAAAATACCAACTCTTATACTTAAAACCAAAAATTCCCGAGGAGAGGAAATTGGGAGAGGAAGGGGAGAGAAAGATAAGAAATCGTTGCATCTTAGAATGTATTCCTTTTTAGGTGAGTATTGAACGATACGAAAAAAGGCGAGTTTCGTATATTTCGTGGGCGTAGAACCAGTATTATGGCAAGAAATTTAGAGTAATTTGTCAGAGGCTTACCGAAGTACGAGATCGTGGAAACTCAATGGTTCGAAAAGCTTGTGGAGGTAAGAAAGGATTGGGAGCCTATACGATAGAGGAGAGCAAGTATATGAACATTTCTCTTTCGCCTTCTCTCTCCCTTCCATCCCTGGTCACAGCACTGACTTCTTCTCTTTCTCTTTCAGCGTGCATGTAGCCGTGCGTCTTAATATGCTTTGCCGAAAAATGTAAGAACCGCGCAAAGCATAACATATTAGCATAACATAACAAAGCATAACAAAGCATAAGGAAAAGGGTTTACAACAGCGTTGAAAAAATGGCTTATCGATAAAAGCTTTTACACATTAAACGAATATTTCTCATAATATTATATTGTAGGCATGCATTTTTCATTTTGTTTTTACAATAATTCAATTAGGAAGATTACAAATTTTCAATTATATACATTTCGTAGTTATAGGCGGATTTTTTATTATTCCTTGATTTTGTTTTTTTTTTATTAATTGTTTTCTACTGTTACATTTTAAATTATATACATTTCGTATTTATAGGCGGAATTTTGATTATTCCTTGATTTTGATGTTTTCTTTATTTTTAATATTATTTGTGAATTATTTTTTTTAATTGGCTTCTACTGTTAGTTCTACTTATCCGGTCTGTTTAGATTTTTTCATGTTAAACCAGTGAAATAATTACATTTTTTAATAAGATATTATAATTAGCAGATAAGTCAATTTAGCAGATAAGTAAATTTGTCAATCTGTTTTAATAACAGGTAATTGTGAGATACATAGTTTTACGCATTATCACCATAAAATGTACCACCACAATTTCGGACAGTAAAAATATTTCTATTTCTATTTCTATTTTTAAAACAGACTCAGAGAACATCTGTAATCTTTCACATAGATTCCCTTTCCCTTATTATTCTCCTCTTTTTAAACCTTTGCATCCATGTATATGTTAGTTTATTTTGGTGTGGCACATTCAGTGCTCACAAACAGTTAAATATATATTTTTTTCCTTCACATTTTTTTTGTATTTGCCAAACACTTTTTTAGCATTTACTCGCAAACAATGTTCATACGATAGTATATGTTAGCTGTAAAATATTGCACGTCTGCAAAAAGCTCGCCTTTTTAACCGACTTCATTAAAAGGAGGAGGTTATCAATTCGGTTGTATTTTTTTTAATGTTTGTTACCTCAGATCTCCGTTTAGTTACTTAGTTATGAACCGATTTGGAAAATTCTTTTTTTATTTGAAAGGATATACTTCCAGACTGGTCGCAATTTTATCAAAATCCTGTTCCGATGATGTGATCCATGAGGAATTGAAGGAACTCCTCAAATATTATCATATGAAGTTGAAAATGTACATTGGTTCAGTTCCGATGACAACGAATTTATTTATGGTAAACATGAGCTACATCTTGCGGTGTCGACTACAACGGGCGAGCCCGTCACCACAGGACGTTTTAACGATTAGTCGTTCTGTCGCCCTGCAGTGAACGTAGAAGACTTTGGACAGTACAATTCTACGTCCAGCTACGTCACAACCCGTGAGAGTCCAACGCCTTACCGCGAGTGAGCCAGGAATAAACCCGGCGGGCTCGAGATACTCGCGCCCTCACTTCCAATTGTGACCAGATTTCTCCGGTCTCTCGATTGGTTCCGAGTTCGAGGTCGCTTGCGCGGTCCTCTTCCTTACGAAGCGGTGAAACGGAGTGCACCGAATCTGTCGCGGACCAAGGCGTCCTTTGCCCGACTCTGAACCGGGATCGGATGGCCAATGGTCATTTCAAGAGCAGTCGCCGTAAGGTAGACAACTACCCCCGCTCTATAGGAAACAATACAGTTCCCAGACTCCCCCGATTGTTAGTCGGAGAGCACAATCAATTGGCTTGCGCCGCTCGGTGCGCAGACCGTCCAGGAGTGCCAGAGGATTGATTCCCAGGGGAGACTGGTTGACCCAGTGTCCTACCCAGGCTCGCACCCCATGCGTGGAGGCCATCGGATGGCTGTTGACCCGTGAGTGTGACCGACCCTGAAACAGAATGGGTCTTCGTGGCCAACTCAGCAAGGGCCCATGAGCTCTACACCCAGGATTGGCTCCCGACGAGGGGACTACTTAACGGTCAACAGCACAGACACAAAATCTTGTATACGCATTCAGTTATGATAGCCCGTTCTAAGTTTTACGGTGACATGGCTACTGCACTTATTTAATAAATGGAGTCGGTATTTTTTGGTATTTTTTTATCCTAGAAATATAGCCTTTTATCATTATTATTATTATTTCTCCTTTGCCATACCGTTGCCATACCGTTGGGAGTTTAAAATTATACGCGTAGTCAATAAGTCCTACCATTGATTATACTATATGATATTATCATTTGCATTAAAGATTTTATTCGTTCATTGATTTATTTATGTATTCATTCATTCATTGTGTAGAAGTTACGGATCCCTGCTCTAGCTGGTATCGCACCTCGATGCTTTTCATTAGGGAAGTGGTTTGATCGATGCTTTTAATTATCGTAGTAGTTGGAGAGGATTGAGTGAGAGTGCCGTACGTTACTGCAAGCGAACGGGTCTCCGACATGTTGCGGATTGTCGATGGACCGGTCTGGTCATTATGCCAATTATCAAGTAGTCAGAGTGCATCGTTTGGCCCGGTGTAAGACCGTCCGCGAACATTCGCCAATTATCGGGAGTCACTTCGCGTTCGTCCAAATGATAATGGTTAAAGTCTCGCGGGAGGAGAGAGAGGAGGGGGGGGGGGGGCACTAGGTCATCGAAATATCTGGACCCTAAAGCTTTTTAACGCTAAAGGACTTCTGTTCATGGAATATCCCCAAAGAGGATTAGTTTTTGTGGCATTTATTTATTAGAAGTTCACGCTAAATAGGTAACACTTCAAGAACTTGATGTAATGTTATATAACAATACGAAACCTTTAATTAACTCAAATACGATGATGATGATGATGGCGAGGATGCTCATGTTTGTTATAAATAGGATAAAAACGAATTTACCGCAAGAACTTTGTAGCACCCGACGTTTCGGCGACGTTGCAGCCGCCGTTGTCTAGGGTAGACTGTCTACCCTAGACAACGGCGGAAGGTGCAGCAGCCATATCATGGTAATACTAAGAACGGGCTATCATAATTGAATGCGTATACAAAATTTTTTGACTGTGCTGTTGACCTTTGAGAAGTTTCCTCGTTGGAAGCCAACCCTGGGTGCCACAGTCGTGTCTTCGTGAAACCTAGAACGCTCTGTCGTAATTGAATGCATATACAAAATTTCGTGTCTCTGCTGTTGACCGTTGAGGAGTCCCATCGTCGGGAGCCAACCCTGGGTGCAGCAGCCATGTCATGGTAAAACTTCGAACGGTCTATCATAATTGAATGGGTATACAAAATCTTGTGTCTGTGCTGTTAACAGTTGAGGAGTCCCTTCGTTGGGAGCCAACCCAGGGTATAGTATCAGGTCATGCTTGCCATAAAAAAATGCATTGTCATCGGAATTGAACCAAAATGTAATTTTTCAAACTTCATACGATAATATTTATGGAATTCCTTCAATTACTCATGGATCTTATCATCAGAACAGTATTTTGATAAAAATGGGACCAATCTGTAAGTATCAAATAAAAAGTAAAAGTATCCTTTCAAATAAGTATCCTTTCAAAAAAGTATCCTTTCAAATAAAAAAAGAATTTTCCAAATCGGTTTATAAATGGCAGAGTTCTGAGGTAACAAACATTAAAAATAAAAAAAGATACAACCGAGTTGATCTCCAGGAGCTTTTTGAACCACTAAGTTCCCACGGTCTCGTACTTCGGTCAGCCTCTGACAGTTTATTAAAAATTCCGAGTCATAATAGTGATTTCTATTCCTATTCTTTCTGTGTCCCATGGTGCAAGACTCTGGAACGATATCCCAGCAAATATACGAAACTCGCCTTCTTTACCATCGTTTAAGACTCCCCTTAAGGATTACTACCTTGCTAAGAAGTAACCAGTTCTTCCCTTTCTCTCCTGTTCCTCTCCCAATTTTCCTCTCCTCGGGCACTATTAGTCTTAAATTCTTCCACTCGTCTGTATGTTATGTAATAATCTTTATTTTCACAATGCGCGCATGTACCACTATGTTTAGGTTAGCTGTAAGACATTGCCATGTGGCAATAAGCTCGCCTTTTTTGTATACTTTTTAAGTGCAAATAAAGAGTTTATTATTATTATTATAACCTCCTCCTTTTTTTGAAGTCGATTAAAAAGGTGAGCTTATTGCCACATGATAATGTCTTACAACTAACATAATCACAGTGGTACATGAGCGCAATGTGGAAATAAAGATTATTAGGTTGGTCTGCATAAAATACAGACCAGTAATATATAGCTAAAGTAGTATATAAAAAATATCTATTTGTTGAAATAAATACCTATTCTCCATTGGAGCACTAGGGTTTCCACTCTTTATTTTTTGTAAAAATAAAAAGTTTTTTAAAAATATTAAATAAAACATTTATTTGGATTCTATAATGATCAAATAGTCAAATTAAATAACTAGTTTAAAAATAAAATTAGGTAAAAACATTAACATTTTTAGAGGTCTATCAAAAAACTTAACACCCATCAATTTATACTTAATAATTAAATATTTTTATATATCAAAACTACTGATTGCACATCAAATTAACCAGGGCATATGATACTGTAAAAGCCCGAATAAACCGCAAAGCGTAATCACTCCTCTCGAGGCGACACTCACGACTAACATTATTGCGACAATCGCTTAGATTATTGTTGAGGCGTGCGTCTGTGTCAGTGCGTTCGTTTCGAACGTTTGTACGTAGCTTCCATGCTGCTTTAGCTATATATTGCTGTACCTATACTGTAAAAAATACTTATATAACAACAAACTAATGTTAAGGTCATCTCTAATTATTTTAATATTATTTAAGCAAAGTTGTCAATTTGTTATTTGGTATACAGGTTTCAATACGCAATAATTACGCACTTTAATGTTCAATTAGCCTAATAGACGGCATTCTATCTCCCCGTATTCTATCATACTACTTTCACCGGACAATACTATCAGAGCTACGCTGTATGTCGCTAGCGTAGATGGTTTGCCAAAACGTACTATGGCATTGAGCATTATAATTTATAGGGTGCTGTATTAGTTGTGTTAGAACGCGGTTGTGTTAGTACCACGGTTAGTTGTGTTAGAACGCCATTCCTGCTAACTCCCAGCCAATCACAGTGCAGTGTTCAAAATTGTCCTGGTGTTATATGTTTAGTTGCTATAGTTTCTGTTATTTTTGTATCATTTGGCTACAAATTCTTTTACTAAGAGAGATTTGCACCAACCGGCCTGTTGATAAACAATTTAACAGCCGGTTAAATTATGTCGGCATGCACCAACTATTTGGACATACTGGTTAACTAACGCTGGTCCATTTCCGCAAAAACCATTTTTGAGCATTAGAACATAGCCATAGACACAACTGAACTCGAGATTGCTCGCCTCAGCCCATCACAGCACAATTTCTAAATGGCGGACGGGGGGTTTTAAGCTCATCAGCTGTCCTACTGCCACACGCTTTTAAACATGTTTCGCATTCGCGTTTTTCCCGATTAACATCAGATAAATCGGAAAATCTATAAAACATCTCACGACTAGTTACCCAAAACTGCCATATTCTACACGTGGGACCTAATGGGCCCTGTTGCAGTTTGGCCACTAAGACCCAGATGTACAGAGTCGGTCAAACGCACGAATAAACACCCATCCTGCGGCCTCCACTCAGAAGGAGAGCCAGGGTAGAATGCTGGCCTGCGGGCCAGTCTCCCCTAGGAGTCAACCTTCGGGCGCCCTTGGATGGTTTGCGCGTCCGGGTCCCAGGCCTCACGGCTGGTGGATCGGTTTCCCCTGGAACGATTGCCTCCCTGCGATACTGGACGGCTTGCGCATTCTGCATCTTGTGCATTCTGACTAACAGCCGGGGGAGTCTGGAAACAGCAATATTTCCTATAGAGCGGGGTTAGTCGTTAACCTTATGGCAAGTGCTCTTGAAACGACCATTCGGCCATCCGATCCCGGGTGAATAAGCCGGGCAAAGGATGCCGCGGTCCGCGATAGATTCGGTAGACACCGTATCACCGCTTCATAAGGGAGAGGACCGCGCAAGCGACCTCGATCCTGTAACCATTCGGGAGGCAGGAGGTATTCTAAAGGTTAATTCCAGACGGAGATATCCTTCCAAATTGGTACTCAGGGGGCGAGGCTGCCCGCTGTGTACCTTTCTCGATGCCTCGCCGTAAAGCGTTGGCCTCTGATGGGTAGGTGGTGTACCTAGACAATAAGATGTTTTTCATCCCAAGTCTTCTGCGCTCACCTCACGGGAGACAGAACGATCTAATATCGTTAAAACTTCCTGAGGTGACGGGATCGCCCGTTATAGTTGACAGCTCCAGTTGACCTTTTCTACGGTTTGCATGATTCTGGTTTCCATGATTTATGGTACTCTATGCAATAAATCGTACCAGCTATTAATTCAATATTATACGCGCAAAATGTCATCGGATTACAATAATGGCTTTTTAAGTCTATTAAAAGAAGATAACATTCATTTTGCAAGTTCGATTCCACACCGCCGAGGGACACCTGATTTTCTTGTTTGGCCGCTTTTGATCCAATCTAATTTTAGATTATTTCAAATTATACTCATGTGGAAGTATTGCGAAATCAAACGGAAAATGGGTGCGCCACAGATTCCAAATAAGTCTAGTTTAAATTAGTTTATTCATTATTTTAAAATATTAATCATTTTTACTTGTTTATAGTTGTAAAATTATTTTGGTGTAGTGTAAATTTCATTTTAATTTAATTCAGATTTTTACTTTATTTTGGAAGTTATGTATTTTATAATCATTTGTATTGGTGCTCTCCTTAGAACAGGCCCTGCCTAGTTAGGAGCAACACAATTTATGTGTGCTAACGGTGTATTTTTTTGTGGACGAATAACTAAATAAATAAATAAATTCCCATACCTACAAATTACAAAAATCGGTTGTGTCACCCCGAGACTTTCCCGGCAAGTAGACAAGTAGAAGCTCCCTCCGCGTCAACCCAACCTCCCTTTGCGCGCCAATTCGTGGTTTATTTATTTTATTTTGTAATAAAATGGCATTTTTCCAAAAAATATGTAGTATATGGCGGGCTTCAAATATTATTGCGACTAGAGGAAACATAAAAAACCATCAGGCCCAAGCTGCACGGAACCGTTAAGAGCCTCGCAAAAGAACACTTGGAGATATCGACTACAATGAGCGAACCCGTCACCCAAGAAAGTTTTAACGGTAATGATCGTTCTGACTCCCGTGACGTGAGCGTAAAAGACTTGGGGACGATACAAACCTTCCGTCCAGCATAGCCAACGCCTTACGGCGAGGCACCGGGACGGAGACCCAGCGGGCAGTCTCGCCCCCTGACTACCAGTTTAACAGGATATCTCCGTGTGGAATTAACCTTGAGAATATTTCTCTACCTGTCGTATGTTCAGCGGTTCAGTTTAAATCTATCGCGGACTATGGCATCTTTTTCTTGGCTCTCAACTTAAGATCACGTAGCTGACTGGTCATTTCAAGAGTGGAGGACGACAGGTCAACATCCACCCCCGCTGCTTAGGAAAAAGTTTATTTCCATAGTCTCTCGACTCCTTCAGTAATTAGTCAGAGTGCACAAACCGATTGGCTGTCGCCGCACGGTGCGCAAGCCGTCCAGTAGCGCAGGGAGGCAATCGCTCCATGGGAAACCGATCCACCAGCCGTGAGGCCTGGAACGCGAGAGTCCTTGCCGGGGTAGTCCTTCAACCGAGAAGGTTACTGAATAGGAGCTGTATCGTGTGTTGGGCCGGCAAGAAAACAAAGTGGCTCTTATGTCCCAAGCTGCACGAAACCGTTCGCTACCAAACGCAAAATAACAATTGTTTTACACGCGAATGACCAGGGAAGCAAACGAAATCAGAAGAAATCCAAACTTAAATCAAGATGAATGTTTCGAGACGAAGGCTGAATTACCAATCAGGAAAAGCATCAACAAAAAAACTAATTCTCTGAAATGTTAACATCTCCAAACAGGATGTGTATTTCTATTTTTTTATTGATAACTAAACGTATAATACATAGATTATATACTATATTTTCCAAGAAGAATAAAAAACATTTACTTTCAAACTGAATGGAAAGTAGTATAATAATATACGTCATCTTAATATAGCTTATTGTCAGGCTTAATTAACATATAAAAGCACCATGACTACGTTGCTTAGAACTAACCATGAACTAACACTGTAAACGCAAACAAGGCAATATCAGTAATAATTTACCCGAACGGCAAAGTAACATAATTTCAATAAGCCATTTAAGCACAATGGCTATTGTGACATGGCATAGCGCTGTGGGGAGGAGCTGTCTACATCTAGTAAAGTGGCCGCCCACTTCCATTAGAGAATATTTATTTATTATCGACCTAATATGTCAACTGCATTCTTTTATCATTGCGATTTCGAAAAAAACGAAATAGCAATTAGAACATTAAATATAATATGTCAAAATCGAGTTTCACTCACGCACCATTACTTTAAATGAGTACATCTCATTTAAACCTAAGCATTTCCATTTCCAACCCGGAAAGTTCTTGGCCGCTTGCTACCAAGTAGCTTTTAGTAATTTTATTATTACATCGAGCATCATTCTATGAACTGATTCCTTTACAAACCTAATCAAATAATTTTATTCTATGTTTCTTTATACAATTTTGTAATATACAATTCATACAACTTTATCCTATTTTGTTAGTATTATATAGTCTAAGTTTAGTATAAACTTCTGTGCTAGTAATGAAGATTTAAATATCTTCTTTCATTGCAGCGAGAATATAAAGCTTTTTTAATTTTATTTTTGTTTTAATGGCTCTTTGATAACGAACGCAGCTACCTTGTGTCATATTTTAAATAGTGGAAACATTCGAATATTTTAAAATTTTTCGATATGTCATTCTACATTTAAGAAACGGCCTTTGTCGAATTAATCAACGGTTTTTTTTTAATATTGCTTTTTCCTTTAATTCGTCTCTATTGAAGACATTTTGTTTTGCAAAAGGCAGTGGCGTAACTAAAAAAATGGGGCCCGGTGCAAAATTCAACAAAAGGCCCCACCCCCCCCCCCCCCCCCACCCACTTACTTACATTCGTTATGGCATATAGGATGTATGTAATTACTGTATACCTAGCTACAATAATTATTTATATTGAAGATACATTATAAATCGGCGTTATAATTTAGGGACATTGCCTCGAACATATTACGGATCAAGTTCCCAAGAACTTAGCGGGACTCGCGAGATTAGAAACATTGATGTGGGAGAATGTTCAAAACATTTGTTTCTATATTAATATGGCGCTTTGCTGAAATAAATAAAATAAATAAATAGATAAATTGCATATTATTTTATTTTGAGTAGAACTACCAAGTGGGGAAGTGAAAAAAAATACCAAGATAATATTATTACATATGTAACAATTTTTGCAAATCCACATATTTAAATTAACTCCTATACAAAAAATATGAACATATACATTTCTATAATGGTTTTCGCATTGATATGAGACTTTTTTTTTGTCAAATCAAATCAAATCAAATAATTTATTGTCCTAAAAACTAATACATAGTTGTATAAACCATTGTATTACACATACAATGATCAAATTCTTCTATTAATAATCAAAACATAAAAGGTTACTCGTAAGAATAAAGAAGGTGTTATTGTAGAATTAAATCGAGTCTCACCATTTAGTTTACCAGATAAAAAACACAGAGTATTATATGTAGAAAGTTATAGAGATGTAAGATATAGAGAAGATGCGTAGAAATTAACTCAATAAGTAGTGCTTCTATTACATTGAATGAGAAAAAAAGAAGTTTATAGTGAACATAATTAATTCTTTAAAATACCGATAAAAATAAGTTTTTTTAGTATACAATTAATAAATGTAATGTCAAAAATAACAAAAAAAATGTGACGATTGTCTAAAAGTAAAATGAATGTCTTAGTGCAAATAAAAATAGTCAAGATATAATTAATATGTGCCTACCTAATAATAGAAATAGTCAATACATTTTAGTCAAATTGAAAATCGATTAAAAACCTATTACAGAGAGATATAGTCGAGATGCATACAGTTTTTAGAGATCGTTTATGTCGTACAATTCTCTTTCAATGAGATATAATTTGAGTTTATTTTTAAATCTTATTGTAGCAAATAATTCCGACGTAGTTCGGATCCCTTTTAAAAAGCTCTAGATTTGGACGAGGAAGAATCAGATTATTTCTCCCCCTGGTAAAGTGTTTATGGGTATCTGATTTTATCGGCAGCTGAGCTAGGTTTTTATGATCAATTTAACGCATTCTAAAACGTATAGAGATGGAAGGGTGAGAATTTTAGGCCTTCTGAAATGACCACGGCATAATTCTACATAACCCAGATTACTTAAAATTCGAATAGCCCGTTTTTGCAATGAAAAAATATGTTGCCTTAGATCGATGGTGCATTGCACCCAGAAGAGAATACCGTAACGGAGAAAAGACTCAAAATAAGTGAAATAAATTGTTTTCGTGTCCTAAAAATCAGTTTTCGTATTTGGCGCAGCAGAAAACAGGCACTAGAAAGTTTGTCTCTTAATTGTTCTCCGCGTGCATTCCATCGCAAGTGATTTTCTTAGCTTCCTAGCAAAGTTGGATGAAACGTGGATAGAAGTTACATTTTGGGCCCCCGAGCTACCGTGGGCCTCGTTGCGCCGCATCGACTGCACCGGCTGCACCGGCTGCACCGGCTGCCACTGGCAAAAGAATAAGTTTGGTTTTTGAGATGTATGGGTGAAGGTAATCGTTCGCCGGCGATAAAGGGACTCCTATTAAACCTACATGGCACAGTCAAAAGTCGTGCACATCCATATAAGTACATCTCATTTAAACCTAAGCATTATCCCTCATTTGTCATTATTTTCATCATTAGCTATGATATTATCGTGTCATCGGTTCTTAAGAGCAGAAACATCAGATTTCCGGATTACTTTTGCTCATTGCCCTACCGTTGAGCTCTCCTGGACACTTAGTGACACATAGGGCCCGATTGCGTTTCTTTGTGAACTAAAACTAAAATTAGTCCAAGCGAACGAGACAGAGCAATACGTTAAGGCGACGACTATTGTCAACGGCTTTGGGCGATTGGGCGGAGCCAACGCGTGATAAGAGAACTGGAAATGCCGCGCGCGCCGAGAGCGGCTTGTAGAGTGACCATACGTACGAAAATAGTGTACCTTCAAGATTCAAAGGTATTAAATAAATAAAAGTACGTATTGTGAAATAATAATCGGATTTGTATTGTAATCATTTTATTATTGTTAGAAAATTTGGTAAACAAGAATTACGTAATTACGTAAACAAAAACGCCCGCAATTAGCAAAAAAACATAGCATAAAGGTAATAAAAAACATAGGATAATGAACTAGTCGATCCTAGGCATACGAGGAATATGATCATTAGAGATCCCTCTTATATAGTTAGTGCTATACAGGGGCGCAAATAGAAAAGGGATGAGGAAAAAAAAACAAGACGCGAAAAATGACGATTTTGAATGAAGTCAATAAAGACGAAGACACGCTTCGTAATCAAAGTCCTGGTATAGTTGCTGAATCGGCTAAAGGTGTTGTGGCACTGCGTCTCTGGTCATCATTTTGGGACTGAGGCCTTGTGAGGCGGATATTCATCCCCAGTCGAGAGGGTCCTGTCCGGCTCCCAGCCATTTATGCACCTGGAACAGAATTGACAGTTGAAGAGAAAATGACGAAAGACAATTTATATGTTTAGAAATATAGAGTAGAGCTGTATACGAGCTGTATAAGAACGATTTAATTTGGTACCTGATAGCTGGTAGGTGCGGTAGAATTGACGGGTAGCCTCTCTTGTACTCAACCTGGCGAGATTGAAGCTCGTTTTGGCTGCAGCCCTCTCGAATAGATGATACCGCAGCTCATCAAGGCTCTGGATGTCGTATTCGGGGTTGCCACTGTACAGAGAAACTACCAAATCTGGTCCCCTGCTGCTGCTATCTCATCAGGTGTAGAGGTGGTGTCAAGAGAAATAGCAGCTTTCTTTCCGAGGTCCGAGTGTTTTTGGAGTATGAAAAACATTTTTATCTTCCCTTGTCCGAAGAAGCAAGATGCCGAGTCACACCCACTGAAGGTGTGGATGAAAAGAAAAATGTCCGGTTTTGATGTTACGTTGAAGAGGTGATTCTGGAATAGATCACATCTGCAGCATTGTGTATTACACGTTTCTTGAAATAAAACGTCACGATGGCGTGAGATCCCAGTGAGGATTATAAACAAGTCCATGTCCTCGCCAGCGTCTAACACTATATCATAGGAAGAGACAAAAGTGACAGCTGTAGTGATTATGAGCCTGTCAGCATCTTCCTTAGCATGCAGTACCCGAATATGTTAAGCTTTTCCATTCTCGTTTTCAGCAGGTCGGTGAAACGAATTTTACTTTGTCGTTTAATAAGAAATTCTCTTGTGAAACCTGAGCCTTAGTATTTTTATCAAATATTATTTCCGGAGATTTCAGAGCTCTTCGTGCCTTTTTGTGTAGGATCTGTTGGGTATCCATCGAAAACTACTGCCACGATTGAACCGTAATAAGCAGTGGTGCACTGGGTGTATTTGTCAGCTATTGAAGCAAATGATGAGCTTCGACACACGTGTGTGGTGTGTGTGCGTGTGTGTGTTTGTGCATGTGTTGGTGTGTGTGTGTGTGTGTGTGTGTGTGTGTGTGTGTGTGTGTGTGTGTGTGTGCGGTGTTCGTGTGGGTTTTTCGATTGGTAACTGAATTTAAAACTCATCAAAAATCAGTACTTTTTCAGCAGCTATACTAGGACTTTGATCATGAAGTGTGTCTTCGTCTTTATTGACTTCATTCAAAATCGTCATTCTTCGTTTTTTGTCTGTGTTCTTTTCTTTTCTTTTTCCTCTTCCTTTTTCCTTTTGCGCCCCTCTATAGCACTAACTATATAAGATGGTTCTCTAATTATCATATTCCTCGTATGTCTGGGATCTACCAGTTCAGGAAGCATGCAATCTGTGTAGAACTTAATCAACTTATTTTTCATTTTAGTTTCCCAAAAGGTGCAATCCTTGTAAATTAATTATATTTTTACAGGAAACTTATCCCCAGACCAAATACCTAGCATACACTTAGATCTTCTTGTTACATGCAATTTCCTCTGTATTTGATACCACCAACTATGTTCTTTGTTTATTATATAATTACCGTTCTGTATTTTTTTGTAGAACGATATCTTTTTTTCATGAATAGCTTTTTCTAATCCTAGTTTGTAAGCTGTGATTGGACATTTTATTTTAACAATTGTATTTTCATCAATGATACCGTCTGGTGACGCACCAAGAAATGGTACTTCCTCATCAAGAAAAAGTCCACTCGGGTCTATTTTCACATTCTCTTGTTTTGACAACTGTTTTTTTGCAATATTTTCATTGTCTGAAATTATCGAAATTTAACCGAAATTCCGAATTTCAAATGTCAAAATGTCAAGTGCGAAATTCGAACTTGAATGTTAAATTCGTAATTCGAAGTAGAATGTCAAGTTCGAAATTCGAAGTAAAATGTCAAGTTCGAAATTCGAAGTAGAATTTCAAGTTCGAAATTCGTAGTAGAATGTCAAGTTCGAAATTCGAAGTAAAATGTCAAGTTCGAAATTCGAAGTAGAATTTCAAGTTTGAAATTCGTAGTAGAATGTTAAGTTCGAAATTCAAAGCACAATTTCAAGTTTGAAATTCGAAGTACAATCTCAAATTCGAAATTCGAAGTAGCATTTCAAGTTTAAAAACTGACAAATTTAAAAAAATACTGTCTTTACCTACAGCGTTACAAAATCAGTCAGTGAGTCAGGGATGCGCGTAACTATGTTATAAGTAGGTTTATTATTATTACTACAAAATTTTTGGCTAAAAACCACAATTATCTTTTTGCAACAATAACAACCCCTTCCAACCAAAGTATAATTTACGTCATACTACGAAAACCCGAATTAAATTTTGTCGCTTTATGAATGAATTTACTAAACCGATGGTTCAACTTATATTTGTACTTCAGGTTTCATATATAAATCGGCCCTAAATCGATTTTCAAATTCAATATTCAAGTTTGATATTTGATTTCAAAATAATATTCTGATTCCGACAGTTCTGATAAAACTTTAAAGTTCTGATAAAACATAATTATTGTTCGAATTACACTAAAATCAAAATATTAAATTAGGTATGCATTTACCTGTGAGCATTACCTTTTCATGTAGTTTTGTTTACCTACACTGTTTACTCACCTCGTCTGTGAATTTACATCTTCAGAATTAGTGTTGTTTCGTATTCGCCTAAAATGAAAACAGTAATAACGTCAGTTTATAAAATAAAAGAAGTAATTTATTTTATGTGTTGATTAGTTAAATTGTTGCACGAATCCTATTCGTGTGGTCACCCCAATTTGACGTCAGGCAAAGAGCATCAGAGTAGACAAATGGTAATAATATACACGTAATAATACACTAATACACGTTACTTACCTTAATAATCTATTTTTCTCTAATATACTGCGATTAAGTTTTAAAATTTTTGAGTTTCTGGCCATTTTGTTTTTAATTAACGTATAATTTTTTCGTTCGGAGCGCAGCGTCAGCATCCACCCGTGACAGTGGTCGCAGTCGTACTGAGTGTCGTCGCCGGCGAGGCCCGCTTTATAACTCGCGTACCAATTTTGTTCGAATAAGCAAAATCGGATATTATTCTTTGACTTTTCGAAAAAAATCACAGATAACAAGATAGATAATTAAATTATCTTTAAAATGGTGCAGGTTACATAATAATACACTAGATAGTAGTTGCGTAATTATCGTTCTTGTGTTTGGTTAGACCTCATTTCCCAAATTAATTACACTATGTAATATAAACAAAATCTAAAATATTCACAGATTAGAATATTGGGTATATATTCTTGTTTAACATATATTTTTTTCTAATCGTAAGCAGTACTCGTTTAGACGTAATTATCAGTTTAAAATCATTAAAGTCGTATATCAGCGCCTTAAAGCGGAATATGACACGAACGATCGTCGATAAATACTACCTGCCGAACTTATACTCGTCCGAATAAATTCAAGCGTAATTCGTGCGGTGTAAGATTTGACCTTGGCGCGCAGTTTTAATGCGAAAAAGTGACAACCGGTCATCTCATACTCCGCTCTAGCGTATTGCCCTGTCTCGTTCACACGGACTAATTTCCGATTTTAGTTCACGAAGAAACGCAATCGAGCCCATAGTCCACATAGTCCACATAGTCAGTCATACCTCTGCTATTGGTTTGTCTCAACATTCCGTCGAATCACCGGAAGACTAAATCTAAACATGTATCGACAAAGAATATAAATGTTGTATACGTGATCCAGACTACTATTCTCGTTGTATCCGCCATCATTTGCTACCATTGGCTTTGCGAAGAAACATAGCTGACATCTCACTTTTACTACGAATTTTAAATGGCTCGATTGATTGTCCTGAACTACTATCTAAAATATCTCTCCGCACTCCTAGCCGGGCACTTAGAAATAGGGCTCTCCTCTTGTACCTGACTTTAAAACCAATTACAGGCGTAATTCTTATTTTATAAGGGTATGCGAAACTTTCAACAACCTGAATGCTGACATTGATATTGACTCCTTTTTCACGAATATAGATACTATAAAGAAGCAGGTTGTAGGGCGATTTTGTGATGACCAGGCTTAGCATTTTCTTCTTTTATTACAGTTCTCAACATGTTTTCTACTGTACAATTTAGTATCTTCTTGTTTAATATCTTCTTCATGCTTAATATCAGTTCTAAATTCACGTTATTATTATTGTCGTTATCAGTGGTAACTTGTAAATGGCTCTAAGCTTCCTATTTTTGTTCACTACAAAATTATTGGCTGTAAGTTATCCTTAAGAAAATCAAATAAAATAAAATAAATCCACCTGTATACACATACAGGTGGATCATCCGATCATTGGCCATCCGATCCCGATTCAGAGTCGGGCAAAGGACGCCTTGGTCCGCGATAGATTCGGTTCACACCGTTTCACCGCTTCGTAAGGGAGAGGACCGCGCAAGCGACCTCGAACTCGGAACCAATCGAGAGACCGGAGAAATCTGGTCACAATTGGAAGCAAGGGCGCGAGAGTCGGCCCGCCAGGTAACTCTGGCTATCTCGCGGTAAGGCGTTGGCTTCTTGCGGGTTGTGACGTAGCTGGACGTTGGATTTGTTCTGTCCAAAGTCTTCTACGTTCACTGCAGGGCGATAGAACGAGAAAATCGTTAAAACGTCCTGTGGTGACGGGCTCGCCCGTTGTAGTTGACACCGCAAGTTGTATACACATACATGGTAAATTGTGTCAATTTCTCGTAAGCCAAAGCGGCCGGCAAACGAAGCGTACTTAATAACGACCGCTGCCATTGAACATAATCATCATAATAAAAGTTGAGAAAAAAAGAAGCAACAAAATTGTGGATGTACACGAGACATAAAAGGCTTTCTATTGGTTCCGGGCTCGCATCGGGGCACACAATGTAAAATTATAATTGGCGATTTGCCGCGGCGTCGGACAATGGAGCTGTGATTGCTCGGCCCGGACCACTTGGACCACTTGGACCACTTGTACTACTATATTGCGAGAGACAAGACAAGTGCGGCCGCCCGAGCGGGCTTTGTATAGATTACACGGCAGAACGGACACAGACTAGTCGAGCCATGTAGATTAATTATGAGAATATCAGAGAGAGTGCATCCAGTCGGTCATCGCTGAGCGAAACGTTTAGTAAACTTCCGAGTGACGAAGATGAATCTAATGTTGAGGTCTTCGATTATCTTTTTATTTTATTCGTTACTCAAACAAAATATTGATGCATACTTCAAGAGCTAAACAGGGCAATGCAGCTTGGGCCTTATCGTCATATGGAGATGTTAACTACAACGGGCGAACCCTCCACCCCAGGAAGGTATATGAAATGTATACAGGCTGAGTTTTCAATTAGCGACACTTTAAAGTGGATGAATCAGTACGAGCAAACAAGCAACTTTTTTTTTTTTTTAAATACATTTTTTTATTTGATTTTTTTTATTATTTGAAAAACTTGACCGATAAATAAAAGTTTGACAAGCTTTGAGCGCGCTGCGCTAGCAATAAGTAAAATATCGCGAATGACAATATTCGCGATATTTTACCTACCGTTAGATGGCACAACGTGCTTAACTCTTTTTATACTATTAAAAAAAACTAAATTTTTCAAATCTAAAATAAAACGTTTTTTTGTGTTTTTTTTTAAAGTTGCCTTTGAGCTTGTACTGATTCACCCACTTCAAAGATGTCACTAATAAAAATCGATATTTTACCTACCGTTAGATGGCACAACGTGCTTAACTCTTTTTATACTATTAAAAAAAAAAAACAAATCTAAAATAAAACGTTTTTTTGTGTTTTTTTTTAAGTTGCTTATGAGCTCGTACTGATTTGCCCACTTCAAGGATGTAACTAATTAAAATCTCACCCTGTATACATCTCAAGAAGTAATGTATATACAGCTCAGAAAGGTATATACAGGAAGGTATATATGCAGCTCAAGAAGCGCATGATTAGCGAGGAGAACAATGATTTTGATTTTGTAGGATATTTTTTTATGCATTCTCATCACCATTTATGATTTTTAGATAATTATATTATTGCAAGGACCGTTTTAGTGCTTTTTGTTAAATAATTCTCTTGATATTCTTTTATTATTTTTGACTATTTATAATTTCTGACAATCGAATACCATTTATTATTATTAGCTATTTTATTTTTCCAGTCACTACCTTTTGGTTAAATTGTTTTTTTAAAATATTATTTATGATTATTATATTACAAGTTGATTAATAATTGATTATAAAGTCTGCCTTAGAACAGGCCTAGGCCTAGTTAGGCGACTGTGTCAAACATTAAAAATAAAGTCGCATCAATTTCTTGCTAACATATTACTTACAAATATGACATTAATTATTTACTAGGTGTGTTACTAAATAAATAAATAAATATAAATTGTATATTTTTTACTCTATTTTTTTCATATTTTTGATAGTTAGTTAACGTGTCCGGGCCAGTTTAGGACACATCTATCCAAAAATATGCCACCTGAATTATCTTGTTGTTCGTCTCTTGTAGGTCCTGGTGTGTGATGAGGGTTAACAGCTGCGGGCAGGATAAGAGGGTCTTCATCCTGCAGCGTTTCACAGTGTATGTTGGATTCGCTGTGTAGCCCCAGGGGGCGAGATTGGCTCGGCATCTAGTCACAGTGTCCTTTGGCCCGGTGGTAGAAAGATTGGCCGGTGAGTTTAGGCTCAACTTTTCCAGGGACACACAATTGTTCATGTTCGCAGACTTAACAGTCGAAAATGTGCACAATCTTCGAGGAGACTCCTTCTGTGTCCCATTTTATATTATACTAGCTGACCCGTGCCCACTTCGTTGGGCGGTAAAACTTTTTACTTGTGATGAAATTATGAGTGTGGTTCGGTTAGTACTGAGTGCTATGATTTATTTCCTGACTGCCAAAAGAAGGGTTATATTTTTACTGCATATGTATGTATGTACTTGCATGCCAATTTGGACTATAATACCGTTATTTGTGAGTGTCTTATTTGTGAGCGTATTATCTCTTTAACTATTTATGCAGTAAAAAGTGGAAATTATATGCAGTAAAAGGGAAAAGTATTTTGTTTTAAACACTTGAGACGATAAATTTACTTATTTTGATAAGAATTCCTAATTGTTGATAATATGACCAATAAACATGACCTAATTATGACCCATGACATAATTATTATTTTAATATAAAAAATCTACTTTCTGAGACTTAAATATAAAAGTTAGACATATGCTGTCGCAGACTTTTTTGTAGGCATTATCAAGCTCTACAACTTTTCTCTAGAACATAATCATATATCTCTCATAGTTAAGGCAGCGTTAGTTAGAAACGTTTTCGTTCGACCGTTTTTTTCCCGACTTACTTTGCAAATCCGACTACCACGAAAAAGTCTTTTCATTATTCGGATTAATATATAGCCTATGACACTAACAAATAACGTGAATTTCTAATGGTAAAAGAATTTTAAAAATCGTTTCAGTAGATCCAGAGGATATAGTCTTACAACCTCACAAACTTTTCCTCTTTATAATATTAGTATAGATTACGATTGTATTAGGGAAAATTCAAAATTAATGCTACTGTCACTTGGAATTTCGAATTTTGTAAATATTTTTTATATTAAACCTTTACTAGTATAGGAAAAAATATTTTCGTGCGATTCAGCGTGCGAGTGAAGTCTGTAAACCTCTCGACCAATTGCAATTTTATGGTCAGTTTAACTTGTATATCTTTCGTTTGTGAGTAGTTAAGAAGAACTGTTTTTGCATATATGATAACTAATAACTTTAGGCTCTGCAAACATCGATATATGAGCCCTAGATATATATTCCCTCAGATACAAATAAGTTGGCTCTGTATCCTGTGCTAATGAAACATGTGACAGAGAGAGCAATAAATTTAACAGTATGCGAGAGAATAGTACGCCAATATTCTTCGCGGGAATGCTCACACCGGAAACGGTCGGCTGAAATACAAACCTCACGAAATCGACTGCAAACAAACTACTACTGGCGGGCTTTCAGTAACGGTTTTGGAGTGATCATTTTCGAGCGCGAAAGGGTAATCTAGGGCTCATATATTGATGTCTGCAAACAAGTCGTTTGAAAAGTAACTTCGAGGCTTTTTGGCAATAACTCGAAGAAAGAACTCTTGCGCTGTCATAAGCGGATTTAAATCAGTGTAGATTCTATCCAACCTAGAATACCGTATGAAATTAAACTATCTGCTTGGGCATGGTAGGCATTTTTGAGGGATTTCAAATCTAATCAACCGCCACCGTTTTTGGACATCATGTAGCTATGCGTAGTACACAAATCACGCAGAAGTCACTGCCAGCGGCGCGCATTGGAAGAGATTGACTTTCGAATTTTAACCATGTTCTCTTTCGCTTGTTTCAGATTGACAACTATCAATCATGAAAAACAATCCGAGCGGCAGTGTCACCGCCTCGTGATTGGGGTGTTTCGCGATGGCTGCCCTCTTTGGAGGAAAGCTCGATACAAGATAGAAGCGTCGCAATATGGAAGTGGATTCGGCTCCGAGCAAAGGACCGCCTGGACAACCTTTGGTCCAACTCCAGCGCCTCTGAATCAGAACGAGACCGCACCGCACGCGAACCGCCGATACGACGCCACTACTACAAACGGTATGTATAATAATTTAAAAGTAAAAAAGTTTTATTTTTTTAAAACAAGCTTTACTATCCATCAGGGAGTTTTATACTGGTAATCTCCCGGCTTCATCTTTACACCCTCGTAGTCATGTGTAATGGAAAGTACTCACGACAACAAAATTACTATGAATTGAACTGGAAAGCTCATGTCGAAGATGTAAAAATAAAAATTTTGAAATTATGCTACGCGCTAAGAATTCTAAAACGAATGTAGTTATTTATTGATTTATTTACTTCAGAATTAATTACCATAAAACTTTAATTTTGCTTACAATAATAACAGGAACCGAATGGCAAAACCTTAAACTTTTGCTTATTTAGCTTATAGGTTAGCTCTAAAATATTGCATGCAGGCAATAAGCTCGCCTTTTCTTAAGAATAAAGCGTTTTATTATTATCATTATTTGATTATGACACCCAACTGAAATTAGCCCGTTCTAGGGTGAACAGGTAAACTATAGATAAAACAGCAGATAAAATAAATTAATAGTTTAAAAAAAACACTAAAAACACGCTTTTATAAATGCACGTAAAAACCAAAAATTAAATTATGGATCATTCAAGTTTTCTCTATGACCTTTCTAACAAGTCCAAACACGGCTATGATACGATATTCCATCATCGAATGCCAGTGCCTATCTTCCGGCTTCATCATCAGAACTTGAAACCTAATCGTGGTCAAAGTTCATTCCAAGACTTTTCTAACAAGTCCAAACACAGCTATGATACGGTGTTCTATCATGAAGTTCCAGTTTATATCTTCCGACTCCATCATCAGATCAGTTCGACAGTACCATATTATTGTATTGTCATCAGAACTACATACAGCTGCCAATTTTAATGACGCTACTATCCTTGAAAGATGGTTAAATTAGTTACCTTAGATTCCATTACATAGTTACATACAGGTCGACCTAATAAAAGCGTGTTAAAAACAGCCTTATGGTATATTATGTACATTGTTACGCCTGTATGAAATATGGAATTACGCTTTGGGGTAATTCGGTAAACGCAGAGTAAATATTCATCATGCCAAAACGATGCTTACGAATTATATGTGGAATTCCGAGGACTGAAAGCTGCACACCACTTTTTCAAAAGGAGCTTGTGCTAACGTTCATATCCATATACATCTTGGAAACCTGCAAATTTGTAAGAAACCACGAGCAGTATTTCAACATAACCAATTTAGAACACGGCTATAATACGAGAAATAAACATGAGCTCCATGCACCCAAGCCACTTTTTAAAAAAAAAGAATGTTATACAACTCAATCAAATCTATGACCACCTACCTGCAAATATTAAATAGTTAAATGGAAAAGGGTTTACCACGGCATTGAAGAAATGACTTATCGGAAAAAGCTTTTACACGTTAAATGAATATTTCTCTTAATACAATATTGTGGGCATGCATTTTTTTGCAATAATTAAATTACAAAGATTACGCATTTTGAATTATATTCATTTTCTTTTGATATGTGGATTTTGATTATTCCTTGATTTTTTTATGTTATTGGTGAATTGTTTTTATTTACTTTTTATACTATACGTGCTACCTATTTAATTCGGTCTGTTTCGATTATTTCATGTTGTATCTTTTTTTTATTTTATTTCAGGCCATTTAATGAACAATTCGAATTTTATGATTTAATTTTATTGTAATTAATGTCATTTAATAGATATTTTAGGTAGAATCCTACTAATATTATAAACGCGAAAGTTTGTATGTATGTATGGATGTTTGTTACTCTTTCATGCAAAAACTACTAAATGGATTTTGATGAAACTTTACAATAATATAGCTTACACATCAGAATAACAAATAGGCTATAATTTATAAAGATATATGGTTTTCTATCATCATTATCACAATTTTCCATCACCACGCGGGTGAAACCGCTGGGCGCAACTAGTAATAAATAATGCTATTAATTATTTGGTTATTACAAAACTTAGAAAATAGGTTAAATTGACAATCATATGCAATGACAAGGAGTTATGAGAGATATAATTTAGTGCATTATCACCACCATGTAACACCATAATTCAGACAACCTTTGAAACTCTTGCGATGACCGAATGATGCCTGCATGCCAAATTTCAGCTCAATCGGGTGAAGCGTTTGGGCGCTATCGTGGAGTAATACACACAGACACACATACACACACAGAGACACAGACACACAGACAAACACATACAGATAGACTTCAGTCTGGAAATGGTCTAAATCGTCTCGGGAGGGGTCAAAATGTATGTATCGAAAATGTATATTCCCTCTGTCGAGAAATTAAAAAACGGTTGTGTTACCCCGAAACTTTCCCGGCAAGTAGCCAAGGACTTATGGAATGATTTTTAGCACGATGTCCCCTCGAGAAGGGGTTTTGTCACAACCGTAGTAATGACGGCAGTGGGAATAACAATAATAATAATACTTTATATGAGAGAAAGTAGGAAAATGTAGACAAAAAAGATAATACCCGTACCTATGTAGAATTGCAGTGGAATAAAAAAAATACAAATAATATTTAATTATTTATTTAAAGTAAAGCACCATGTATACATATTACTGCAGCATTACAAATTATTCGTTCTTGGACCGATACCAAAAATCAGAGCACAATGCAGCATCTTGATCACTTTGTCAAAGTCGCCTTGCTAGGCCTAGGCCTGTACGAAGGCAAACGTATCAGGTTTTTTTTACCTGTTCATACGTTTAGATTTATTTTAAAGGAAAAAACAAATATTTCTAGTTAGACCTTATAAGTATTTAGGAAATCATAAGGTATTATTAGAAAAAATAGATTTTAAATGGGATTAAACGTAGTAGAACTAGTACTCTAATTTTAAAGTATAGTAAGTTGTATAGTAAGTATAGTAAGTTGAAAATGGTCAAAAGTAACCACATATAATAAATATCTCAAATATAATCCCAAAACTATCATGTTAGTAAAAATATTAAAATTTTGACAAAATTAAAAATTAAACCATCAATAGTCAAACAATATAAATCTAAGTCCTACTCAGAGTTTTAGAATAAAACAAAATAATATAGGAATAGGTCTCAAAATACTAGAAATATAATTAAAATTATCATCGACTAAATATATAAAAATCGACATAATAATAAAGTGACAGACTGATACCTACTCAAACAAATACAATAAAATTCAAGCTACTTGCAGATAGTTAAATAATTTGTGGCTCTTTTCAGGACCTCCATTAAATATCCACATATGGCTCAACTTCTTGAAGATGCCTTTACTCTGTAATCAATAAAATATACTACTTATATATGAATAAAATTGCAAGCACAAATGACAATGAACTATTATATTCTTACTATTTATGACAATACAGTCGCATCACAGATTAGACATCACTTCCGCCGACCGTATCGATCACAGTTTTCCATGGGCGGCTTATTCTGGAGGGTCACTCACTCTATTAATTGTACCATTGCCCGCAATCTGGAGTCTTGTCCCGTAACTCATCATTTGCTTCCCGGTCTTGTCCTCTATGAGTTGAGCGAATTACCGCGCAGTCAATTCGCTCCACTAGCAAGGCCTGACTTCTTCATATCTAGCATCTTCTAACCCAGTCATGCCAGTGATAAAAGATTTCGCTGCGACTGTCAGTTTACTTCATCTATTGCCAATTTGTGGCTCTTCGTCCTGCTCCTACTATGGGTAGTGAATAGTTTTTTTTTCGTTGTTGCAGGTCTGTCAAATGCATACCGAAAAATCGCTCGCGATGGACGTGAGCGACACCTTCAGGCAGGCGCCCGACGTCACCAAGGCGGACTTCTTCGACTTCGTCACCTCGCCGGACTTCTCCGACGCCCAGTTCAAGCAGCAAATGAAGTCTGTCAACATCTACATGGAGACTGACGACACAGGGTCGAACCCCCTCCTGTCAGACGCGCCCAAGGAGCAGAACAACAACGTCGTGCAGACGACCGGCGCGCCGCCCACCTCCGCGACCACCACCCTGCAGAGCTTCGACTCCATATGGAACGTGGACCGGGACCGCGACCGCCTCGAAAACTCCATATTGGAAGACCTCAACAAGTTCTACTGGAGCCAAGAAGGCGACTTTGCCGGTTCGCAGATACCACTCAACGAACCGGCCACTTCTAACAAACTAATCAGCAACAACACCGACGGACACATATACACTCTCACCGTCCTAAACGGTGAACCCGTGGATGCGAACGCCAGTAGATACTGGCAAAAAGAGGAAGAAGTCTCCATATCGAGCCCCAGTACAATGGAGCAGATCCAGCAATCGAATCTCGACTTAGAATCGATCCTAAATATAATCCCTAATCAGATGAATGGATTCAGCAACGGTTTCGGAAGCGACGACCTGGCCAGCGACGTCGTTATCAAAACGGAAAACTTCAGTTACGACGAACCGAATTTCGAAGAGGTGAAAGACGACACGACAAATACATACGACGGTATCATCAAAGAGGAGATCACGGAGTCGTTGTCGTTGGATCAAATAGAGGTGCCGGTCGAGTTCAATGACAACAACAACGACTGGAAGCTAACAAATCAAAATAGCGAAGCGAACGATTCGTTACTGAGGAGCGCGCTGCAGGGGAAGACGTTCGTTCGGTACACGAACGGTGCGCCGAAAATCAAATCAGACACCACAAACCAACAACTAGACAAAAGACTCCCTAAAAATGTTATATACAAAGACGATCAACTCGTTTTAACACAAGAAGACAACCCACAGGGCGTAAACATCGTGCTGTTCGAAGATCCTACTTCGACAATAATGCAAGAAAACGAAAACCCATCCACGGCTCACAGCGTCGTTGATATTTTACTCTCTCAACTAAACGCCACTTACACAGACGACTACGAAAAACTTAAACGGATATCGAACGAAGTAGCAGAATCAGTTCAACAGTTTTGTACCGTAGAAACTGTCGATCCTAGCATATACAACATACACCATTTGAACGGCACAGAACTGGTTACGATGATTCCAGAGGCTCATTCATCACAGAACCATATACAAATAGTAACCGCGTCTCCGACAGTGAGCAGCACTAAATCAGTATCCAAAAAATACAAAAGGGTACAGAACAGAACAACGACAATCACAAACCCTACATTGTTGGCCACGAGCGGGTCAAACATTCAGACGGCCACGTCGACATCCAACGGAATTCGAAAAGAGCGATCTTTGCACTACTGCTCGATTTGCTCCAAGGGATTCAAGGATAAATATTCAGTGAACGTCCACATCAGGACGCATACAGGGGAGAAACCGTTCGCATGTTCCTTATGCGGAAAAAGCTTCAGGCAGAAAGCGCACTTAGCTAAACACTACCAGACCCACATAGCTCAGAAGAACGCAGCCGCCAATGGCACTACGAAGACAGTGAAACAAAGATAGAATAATAAAACAGTGCGTGTAAATAGTAAATTGTAAACAGTATTGATTATATTTATATATATATATATATATATATATATATATATATATATATATATATATATATATATATATATATATATATATATATATATATATATATATATATATATATATATATATATATATATATATATATATATATATATATATATATATATATTATATATATATATATATATATATATATATATATATATATATATATATATATATATATATATATATATATATATATATATATATATATATATATATATATATATATATATATATATATATATATATATATATATATATATATATATATATATATATATATATATATATATATATATATATATATACTGAGAAAACTACGCTGTGGTAAGTCATGTTTTTTGTATATATTTGTTTGTAATTCTTGAAGACTTGTTTAGTCGCTGACGCATATGGATGATATGATAATTTGGTAAAACTTCAACATCTTCTCATGAAACACTCAGTTGAGCGGTATCGACTACAACGGGCGAACCCGTAACCCCATGCTGGTATAACGATAAGTGATGGTTCTTTTAGCCGTAGGATTTACTATCTAGCTCCGCAAGCTCGCCCGCGAGAGACCAGCCCATACCGCCCGGCACCGGGTAGTTAATCGCTACCAGTTATGGCCAGATTTCTCCGGCCTCCCGACTGGTTACAGGTTCGTGGTCGCTTGCGCGGTCCTCTCCCTTACGTAGCGGTGATTCGGTGTCTAGCGAATATATCGTGGACCACGGCATTCTTTGCCCGGATCTTCACGCGATATCGGGTAGCCTATTGGTCGTTTCAAGAGTAGTTGCCGAAAAATTAACAACCATCTATAGGAAACAAAGCCGTGTCCAGACTCTCCCGGTTATCTGACGGAATGCTCAGTCGATTTACTGGAACTGGCCCGCAGGCACAGAATCCTACCCGGGCTCCCACTTCTGCTTGGAGGCTACGGGATGGGTGTTAACCTGTAAGTTGGGCCGACCCTAACACATGGTCATAATGCCCCAACTGCACTGGGCTCATTAGCTCCCCAATTAACTCCCGAAACACTCAGTGAAAAATCCCTCACATCTAGCGAAACCGCAATTAACTGAACGACAAGAAAGACGCCCGTTTACAATTACTTTACAGAGAGGTTGCCTTTCTAGCCTTTCTTTATTTGAGATGATCAAGATCGAGTCCAGCGATCTATCGGTATCAATAAAGATCTCTTGTCCGTAGAAGGGCTTCTCTTTAATGACAGTGCTGGGATATTTTTTTGCGGGAAAAATTATGTCGGTAATGGCCTTGAGAGCGGAGTTCGCCGGACAAACCTATTATGTGCTCAGTGTCGTTCCGAATACCCGCAGTGCTGCCAGCTTTTGCTACTTAATCAATTAATTTTAATTTTACATTCAATAAATGCTATGCATGGTGCATTATATTATGGGAGAAAGTTCAACCGCTAAGTCAATGCGAACGGATATATAAAATCTTTATTGTGCATACAATGTTACAATGACGCTTGCTGCCACAAGAATAATAGATATATTATTTTTCCATATTGTATGCGCACTTACGATTTATGTTTTGTTTATAAAAGAAAATTATTATTACCTAAAATGAATTATTACTATTTAAATATTCAAAAATTAACAGACGAGTAACTTAGATAGCGGAGTTGTTTTCCACCATAAAAAAGGTTTATTTCACGACTGCCCGACAAAACAGGAGTGTAATGTGTTTAGGATTTTTTTCCGTTTCTTTATTCCACTATAACTTATATTCATATTCATATTCATTTTATTAGTATACTGGTATACAAGTCAGATACATATTAGCAAACATTTATACATATTAGCAAACAAACATTTATTTTTTATCGTAAAGAAAAGATAAAATAAACAAAACAAAACGAAGAAACAACACAAGAATAATGTAAAAAGAAGAAATACAAGACAAAATGCAAAGAGATCATTAAATACTTTAGCCACCAAAGCATTTTAGACTTCACTCGAGTAATATTCCTCCAGTGAGTAAAACGCCTTATCTGTAAGGTATCTCTTAAGGCGTCTCTTAAACACGTCAAGAGGTTGCGCCTGCCTAATGTGCTCGCTGAGTTTGTTGTAAACCGATGGGCCGGCGATATAGGCTAGCCTCTCCGACTTGGATAATGCATGACTTGCTATATACGCTTGAACCGATTTGGAAGTGTGTGGTTATGTTAAAATCATTGTGTCACTTGGCGACTAGGAAATAGGTATAACAACACATGATCGTTTAAGATTTAACAAAGCGTATCTCATAAAATTCGATTGTATGATTTCTATATCACTGGATAGCTACTCGCGAGGCGCATCGACTGAGCCAATGAAAACGCAGTATTTCTAATCAATGAGAGCAGTTTATTTGTATATTAGTAAAACTGCGTAAATCACACTCTCGCATCCACCGTGTCAACACAGCGTATGTCAGTCGGCCGCCATACTTAGTAACATTATTGTATTTGGAAAACACTACGTAACTCACTAAAAATATATAATAAAAATAACTAACAAGATATAAAATAATATAATTTTATTTTAAATCATTTTAAAGCATTAACATTTTTAATTTTGTTTTGCTATTAACCCCTCGCGGCCCGCGGTTTGAATTTTAATGTGTGCCTTACGGCCCGTAAGAAATTCGCGAGTCTCAAAAAAAAGATGGCGTTTCAGAAAAAAAACGATTACTCCGAAACTGTCACACCGATCGTCTAAAAAAGACCTGTTTTATGTTCCTATTGAAATTTGCTATTAGATATTTGTAACGTCGTTATGTAAAGCAATAAAGATTATTCATAATTATCAGTCAAAGTTGTACTAACATAATTAGCGGTCGGCCTCGCCTGGCCATTTCGGGCCGTCTGGGGTTCGACGGTAAATATCAATTCTGGACGTTTCGGGCCGTCTGGTACGCGAGGGGTTAAAGGAAAAAAAACAGTTTTGTCTCTCTCCTGAAATATTACCAAAAATGAGTCACGCTATGTTAAATCTTAAACAACGATATGTATATAGTAGACTTTGAAAACAAACAGGGAAAGCAAAACCAAACAATAAACTATAATATAAATATGTACCTACAGGTATATTCTTGCTATCAATTATCGAACTTGCAACTAAAATATAATGTACTGTTTCGATAGTAATTCAGTTCAATTTCTCATATAAGGAAATACTGTAAGACACTGGAAATACTGTAGAAAACCATTAATCGGCAAGTGAAATATTTTACCAAGATAAATTGTCATAACGAATATGTTTCCCGAAGAATAAATAAATGAAAACAGAAAAGTAAATAAATTATAAAGAATTTAAAACACGACTGCTGTTACAGAAAGTGAACTATTGCATTTATAAATATTTTTATTACGGGTTTTTTAATGAAATATTTGTGGTTTATGTATATTTACCCATATAGATACATATATATTTTCGGAATGTACTTAATCAGACCTTTCATTTGACACTGTACACGATATGTTTATGTTAATTTATTGACATTTGGACATATAGATAACTATTAACTTGATATTTAAATAGTTAAGGTACTCTATGACACTCAGAATGACATAATGATTATAACAATACCACACACTTCTGAAGTGGTTCAAGCGTTTAGAATTATGGTGGAATAAAGAAACGGAAAATATATATAGATGAACATTGAAAACATTACACTTATTTTTTATTGGGCAGTCGTGTAAAACGAGGACATACTGGTGAGGGCGCTCACGGGGCATTGTGGCCTGAACAAACACATGTTCAACCTCAAGCTCAGAGACACAAAAATGTGCAGGTTCTGCCAGGGGCAGAGGAAACTCCCCAGCACCTCATGTGCGAGTGTGGCCCGCTGATGCGTAAAAGATACACCCACTTCGGTGGTCACTACCTCCAACCTGAGGAGGTAAAACAATCTGGCGCCAAAAGCCTGCTGCGGTTCTTAAATGACACGAGGCTTAGCGCAGAACTATTGTAGGTGGCGAACACAAAGATCAGCAGTGGTCGCAGTGTTACAAGGCTCATAAAGACCTTAGAAAAGCCCCACTCAACAAATAAAAAAATAATAAAAAAAAACGAGGGCAGAAGGTCAAATTTTAATTTTGTTTTGATGAGTGTGTAATGATTACTTACAAGGAATGTAAACAATATATAGTTTTTATGATAAGTAATACACAAACTTTTATTTTGCATATAATCTTTAAATACCACGGCAGTCCACCTGTTTTGTCGGTAATTCCATTCGCGGCCACACGTAGCACTATCGATCAGTGGCCCCAACCGAATTAAAATGGCAAAACGCTTTCTCCACAACACAACAGCAGCAAAAAAGCAGACCGGGCGAAATTTCATTGTGCTACGACCGGCGAATAGACAAGAGAATAGACACCATAGACATTTTATTAATTTAAAAAATAAAAAGAGCGCCGGTACAAAAAGTATACTTTTGTATTTCTTATTATTACCAAAAAAATGCTGGCGCAGAAAAGCACGTTTTAGGGAATAAAGTGCTTCATTGAAACGATATTCATTACAACAAAATTCAATTTACAGATGCTCCATTTCGGCCCCATTGATGCGTGTTATCTCTGTAAACATCCAGTGCTTAAAGATGATTGCGCATTCTGTAATAATCATGATGTGCATAATCTACTCAGACAGACCTTTCATTTGATAATGAACACTTTGTATTTATCTTAATTTATTGACATTTGGACATTTAGACAACTGTTTAGTTAATATTTGGACAGTTTAGGTAATATATGACACCTGGATTGACATAACGATGCTAACGATACCAAACACTTCTAAATCGGTTCAAGCGTTTAGTAGTTACGGTAAATTAAAGAAACGGAAAACATACATAGGTACGAGTACATGAACCCTGAACACATTATACTTCTCTTTGTTGGACAGTCGTGTAAAAATGAGGCGGGCACACTATGTTGGGAGTTCTTAACTACTACGGGCGAACCCGCCACACCAGGAAGTTATAACGATGTTAGATCATTATTTCAATGATGGGATGAACGAAGAGACTTAAGGACAACACAGTCCACGCGATTTGAACATATCACGAGCCGAGGTGCCCTTTGCTCGTAATGGTCACTCGAGATCTACATAGTGGCCAATGGATCGTTTCAAGGATGAATGAGGTCAGGTCGACGACAACTATGCTTTCTATAAAACATACCTCACCAGATCCCACTTATTATTCGCCGGATAGGCAGCGTGGCCTAGCAAACTGGCCCACTAGGGTTGTCAACTACAACCGGTGAAACCCGTCCCCTCAGGAAGTTTTAACGATAGTGATCGTTCTATCACTCGAGAGGTGAGCGTAGATGACTTAGAGACAATACAAATCTACTGTCTCGCTAAGTTAACACGCCCGACAGAGGCCAACGCCTTATGGCGAGGCACCGGGAAAGGTACCCAGCGCACATCCTCGCCCTTTGTCTACTAGTTTCGGAATGATATGTACGTCTTGAATTAACTATTAGGATACCTCCTTCCTTCCGACGGGTTACGAGACCGAAGTCGCTTACGCGGCCTCTACCTGTTGTATTTTAGCGGTAATTCAATAAGATAGTGCCATCTATAGAATTTTTCTCGCATCACAGAAATAATAAGGAGAGATAACAGCCTATCTGAACATTAAATTGCATAATTATTACGTATTGACACCTATAAACCAAAATGAAAATTGTCATTTTTATGTAAGTAACGTTAAAATAATAAAAACTATGATTTTGAAATTCATTGGCTGTTATATTATTATTTTATACCGTAATATGCGTGTTTACAGCGCCATCTACAGTGAGCCGCCTTACTGTTATACTTGAAAGACGCCATATTGAACATAATAATTAATTTTAGGAACTATGGGTGCCATCTACAAGTTGTGTTTCGTAGTAATGTTTCCAAATCGTAGTACGTTGTTGAGTAATCTTACAAGTGGTCACGGGTACGTCATTTTATTTGTTGTGGTTGAGATACATAGGGTACTTTGAGATACATAGGGTACTTTGAGATACATAGGGTAACGTAAGTTGCTTTGCAATACAATACAATTAACTACTCCAGTAGATAGGCATTCCTACACTTCCTACACAGTAGATAGGCATTCCTACATTCCTACACACTGACCACAAGATTCTAACTAGAGGTTGCGCGTCAGAAAAACACCTAATTAAAAAAACCAAAACTAAATTTGCACAAAGGCACTTTAGTTGTGTAGCTCCTAAACTCCACAATTACTTTCAGGATAAGTTAAAAAAATGCAAAAGCTTACATATGAAAAAGGGAAAACTTACTTTGTCGCTGTTTGAGACCGGCAGGGAAAAGGTAGCTGAAATTATTACACATATCCTCGTTTAAAACGACGTTATCAATTTAATCAATTATATATTACTAATAAATACATGTATGTAAATGCAAATGTATGTAAATAATAATAGTATGTAAATAATACAAGTAGGCAAATGTATATATTTATATATAAATGAGAATATTATATGTATAATGTTAAATATTATATAAACAAGTAAAATATTACTATAGTTCTATAATTGCAGTATAAAATTACGTGCGCATCTTAATTTAAAAGAAAAGAATCTACCCTAGTACGGGCATTAACCTAGTTGGGTAGTTTTTAAGGCATAATTTTTGTACTACTTTCTCTTAAATAAAGCATTATTATTATTATTATTATTATTACTTGGATGCGTCACAAAATTAAATACTAAAAAAAATATTTTTAAAAACATAACTATCGTGATAGTTGTCATGGCTGTAATATTATATTCAATATTACTTACATACAAATAATCAAAATATACTAATGTGATTTAAGAGTCAGGGAGAATAATATATTAAAATAGAAATGCAAATTCTAAATAGAATAATCAAAAAAAATATATTTTATTGTCTGTCCAGCAATATCCCTTCGTATTTTTTTTTAAAATGAATAGATGTATAATAAATTATATGAAAATTAGAAGGTCAGCTATCATAATACCATTATGTTTAAAACTTTACGCATTTCAATAATCAACATGGAAAATAAACTCAGAATTTTCAAACTTCCTTGTACCATAAACTGGGTTTCGTACCAAATTATGTAAGAAACCCAGTTTATGGTTGTATTCAAGTAAATGCTTATGGTGTAATTCAAGTAAATGCTTTAAATAAGCATTTACTTGAATTTATAATTTCAACTCAAGCCAAAGTTATCCAAGTTCGAAATGGCCATTCAGTAAAAAACGACAGTTGCATAGATAAGGACGTCATAATTTTATCTCCGAAAGCGACTTTATAATTAACAGTGTAAACGAAGCCTCTATATTTGTCTATGCACAACATCCGCAAAATGGCCGCCGCGCCACACCTTTTTGCTGTCTTTGTCAAGCTTCCGCGTTGTTTTTTCACGCCTGCGCGTTTTCAATTTCGTCGTTTTTATTTTTCTTTATAACGAGGTCAGTGTTATGTTACAACTTCGCTGAATTCGCGTAATTAAGTTTTGGAATCGTGTCACCGGCCACTCAATTAAGGAGTGTCTTATATGCGAACTAATATCATTCGGATAACAAGTAGATAACTAGCATTGCTTATATACGGCATTAGATTGCTCAATGCAGTACTACGTTTTAGCAGCTAGGATTTTACTACGAAACGCAACGTGTAGATGGCAATCATAATTCCAAATATTGATTAATCTTCTCTTATGCTAAATATGGCATCGTTTGTTGTATGGCAGTATGGCGGCGCACTATAGATGGCGCTCTAAACACACCTTATACGGTATCCTCTATTGAAATAAAATAATAATATAATAAAAAATGTTTCTTTTAAATTATAGCTCTTAATACTATTTACATAAGCTGTCAATTTTAAATTTTATATACAGGTTTCATTACATAATAATTACGCACTTTACGTACAGGTAGACTAATAGATGGCATTCTGTCTTGCGTATTATTTCTGTGATATAATCAGCCTATAAAATAATCGATAGATTGCACTTATTGTTCGCATTGGTTGAAATATTGGGTTTTTATAATCAATCAACTTGGGTTGTCAACTACAACGGGCGCACCCGTCACCTCAGGACGTTTTAACGATAGTGATCGTTCTATCTCCCCTGAGGTCAGCGTAGACTACTATATTCAGCGTATATTCAGCGGTAATTCAGTTTAAATCTATCACGGACCAATGACATATATTGCCCGGCTCTGAATTCAAGATCAGGTAGCCAATTGGTTATTTAAAGAGTGATTGACGACAGGTCAACATCCATTCCCGCCTCTTAGGAGACAGTATATTTCTATAGTCTCCTACACTTATCATACGCAGCGTTGCGTTGGATAAGTGTGTCTACTTTCATGCAAATTTAAGAGCTAGACGTCATAATGCGTTCGTACGTTGCGTACGTGGGACAAGTGTGGCGCTGGCCTTGCAGTATGTTGTAGCCCTAATAATTATTTGGAAGCTTCCGTACTGGCAACAATCGCCTGCACACTGGTGCTATTTGTCATTAAACTAAAGAAGAAAAAGAAGTAGGTACTTACACTAACCGCCGTTATTTCTTGGGCGCTATCTTATCTCGTTCCGTTCAAGGCTATAAAAATGAGTCATCACATCTAGATGCTAGACCCGGTAATTTAAAGTTAAAAAAAAGTCTGCGACCGCTGTCCGCGTCCGCGAACAAAGCCAGTGATTATATCCGTACGGAGAAAATGGCCACCACTCTGTAATATCGAACCGCGCCGGTGTCTCTTGAATTACTTTTTAAGATGGCCTTTTGCCGAAGAAAATAAAATGATAATGACGGGTACGGAACAAACGCCCCGCGCATAGACCCGATTGCTCTATATTAGTCGCGTGATTGAAAAGAAAAATGGCCACCTGTCAGAGTGACGTTTCTCTTTGTGCAAAATGGCCGGCTGTCAGATTCAGACTGTTGTTATTTTTAATCAGCCGCATTTTAATAATTGATCCGTTCAGCGTGAAGCGAAGGTAAAAAAGAATCATAGATTTGTTCAAATCTAGTGTGCTATATACATGGCCCAACGTCTTTGCAGTACTATTGATTATACAAGCTGGCGCAGAGCCGACTGTCATGTTTCAACTTTATTTATTTTATTTTATTTATTTAATAATTAATTACTACATTGATTTTGCCTACAAAAATAACAGGAACCGAATGGCAAAACCTTAACTTTTTGCTTATTTGATTCTGTCACCCAACTGGGACTAACCCGTTCTAGGGTGGACAGGATAATATCATATATTATATACGGAAGCGGGGAAAAATAACTAAATGTGTATGAATACGACCAAGTATGCCATTTATTTACCACCGATTACAAGGTAATTTTTGGAAAACTAAATACAGGCAGATGGCATCCGTTAGCTAAAATGCGAGGTTGCTGCCGCGCCGAACGGCGAGGATGCGTTCAAAAGCTTGTCTCACTATCTGCAGAATCTCTGGAGTTACCAGTTACTTCAAATTTCTTCACCGAAGCCAATATGGTATTGCAAGACGGTACGGGACCACGTCGACGAATATTGAACTATCTTCGATAGATACCCTGCACTTCCGTGGCAGAATTTGGTTTGTTATAACTACAAACACAGGTAAAAAGTTTTGACAGTTTCCAACGCTCCATTGCGACTGACTTACCGCAGTGACGTAATTAATGAAATGGCGTCTCCGCCACTACCATTTCCCCTCCCGCTAACCACACCAAGCTATCGCGGCGGCGCACAATTCACATTTGAAATGTGTCACTGTATATGGGGATAGATTGTGAACCGCATCACTCAATGGAGGGCTTCACTTAGCGAGGACGCAAAAGAAGAGATAGCACCGGGATCCCATCTCCCCTATACCACGTGGCGTAGTCTCAACAGACTGAGGGTGGGTGTGACAAGATGCTGAGCCAATCTCGTTCGCTGAGGCTACACAGAGAACCCAATATGCACCTGGGGACCGCTGCAGGATGAAGACCACCTCCGATCCTGCCCTCAACTGTCAACCCCCATCTCACACCAGGACCTACAAGAGGCAAACGATAAGGCCATCCAGGCAGCATATTTTTGGAGAAACGTGTCCTATCCTAGTCTGGACACGTTAACGAACGAACGATTAGATTTCTTAACTCCATAGTACAATTTGGCAACCTTCCTGTGCCGGCAAAATGCAAAAGGCGCAATTTATTTGACCATCAAAACATTGAGAGTGAATGATTTAAAAAAAAGGACTGTTTGATTATAAAAACCCAATATTTAAACTAATGATAACAATAATAACATTCAATCTTAGTGCCATCTATCGCGTTTTTATCTAGGCTGATTACATCAGAGAAATAATACGAAGAAAAAAAACGCCATCTATTTAATCTATCTGAACATTAAAGGGCGTAATTATTACGCATTGAAACCTGTATATCAAATTAAAAATTGACATCCTTTGTAAATAAAATCAAGATGAGAAGAGTTCTTATTCTTCTTCTCTTCTGAAATATTCTTTTCATATTATATTATTATTTTATACTGCATAGTCGTGTTTAGAGTGTTATACAGTGCGCTACCTTACTGTTGTACTACGAAAGTGGCCATATTGAACAAATAATTAATTTTAGGAACTATGAGGGCCATCATAGTAAAGTACTGGTTTTCAAATCGTAGTGCATCGTTGAGCAATTTAATATTCTCTATAATCAATGATGACGGGTGCAGAACTATTGACCGTTTAACTACTAGACCCCGTGACCATCCCGAGAATGAGTCAGCCGAATAGAAAGAGGCAGCTGCCTATAGTACCCCCTCCATCCTTGTCTAGTCGTGCATTCACGGAGCACGTACATATATCACTATGACAACGCGTTTATATCACTATGGCAACGCTTCAACGTCATAAGTCTGCTACGCTATTAGGGCGTTTACACTCTCGCGCAAGGCGCGAGGCGAGACGCAAAACCATATCAGTAAACAAATGGAACAGAGGCAAAGCTTCTAACGAGCGTACAAAATGTTTACCTACTTGCTAGAAGCTTTGCCTCTGTTCCGTTTGTTTACCACACATGGTTTTGCGTCTCGCCTCGCGCCTCGCGCGAGAGTGTAAACGCCCCATATGGATAAATGCGCATGCGCAACTAGACAAGGATAGAGGGAGTGTCATATGCCCCTATGTCTTTCTATTCGGTGAACGCATTCAATCACAGCCCGCCTTCGACTCCCGTTCTCTATGTTGTTACCTTATATGTGAAGAACACAACGCGATTGCATCGCGCATAGACCTAATCGCTCTATATTAGTCACGTGATTTAAAATCAAAATGGCCACCTGTCAGAGTGACGTATCTTTTTGTGATCTGACGATATATGTAGGTATTTGACTAGTAGATTGACAAAATTTGACATGAGCAAGAAGAACCTTAGAACCACTATCGGTTTCCTCACCGGGCACACGACCCTTAGAGCACATCTATTCATGATTGGTTTGCCTGAAAACGGCATACACATCGTTGGTCGCTGCGCAGGCCTCGCCGCAAAAAGACACAGTTTACTGGGACGAGCCTTTCTCGAACCTAGCGATCTGCCCAACTTGAAGGTCAGTGATCTACTTGGACTGGTAAGAAGTACTGGGCTACTAGCTGACCACTGACCTAACCACATAGTGGGTAGTTACAAAAGATCTTATAGATCTAGGTGACATCAAGGGCTGGAAACAAGCCCCCCACTCCGTCTACTACTACTAAGTCCCTCTTCGCGGAGGCTACTCGATGGAAGCTAAACTGTGAGTTGGCTGACCCAAGGAATCACAAATAGGCTATCAGGTCTATAGGTGTAATAACTAAGCCATTTTCTATGGTAAAAGTGGTTGCTATTCGTTCAGCTAATTATTAAATTTCTGCGATAATGTGGCTTTCTGTATGTGTAAGCATCACACACATCACAGCCCACATTTTAGGAAGAGTCGCCCTCTAGCGGAAGAAAATTACAGTCAAGATCCCCATGTAAAAATCAATCATACCTATATGTAATCTGTGTCTCTATTTTAAAGCGGCGCGATGAACGCAGCCATTATTGCCAAGGCTGATTAAAAATAACAACACGAATCGATGCGTGCCTAGAGACGTCAATTTGACAGCCCGTTATTTATTAGCGCGAAAAGAAACGTCAGTCTGACAGGTGGGCATTTTGCTTTTTAATTTATAATAATATGGAGCGATCGACACTGGGCGATCGCGTAGTGTTCCGCGCCCGTTATTATCATTTTCTTTTCCAAAGAAATAGCCTACGCTGTCATCTTAAAAAATATATAGGTACAGTCTGACCATTAAGAGTAGACATTAATTCGACATGGGGGGAAAATATTATAAAATTGCGTTAATTTGGTCATTAATTCTCGTTATTCTTCTTGCGTTAAAAATGAACAAACTATTCGAAGCGAAGCAAGCGAAGTCGTTTTCAGTGTCTCAAAATGTACTTCTTGGTACATTTAGAGATTATGTTTTGGTTGACGTATCGTATAGTTTAACCACAAATTATTGGTACCTACCCGTCTCAATCGTAGTCAAAATTAATGATTATTTAACGGAGGCACTATTGGCTACACTGTGAACTGTGTTATCGGCTCCGAAGTCGATTGCCGTCTGCCTGTCTCAGCTTCTTCCCCTCGATAGATAATAAACTTTTAAAAAAGTGGACTCAGCGATGGCGCACTTCCTCTAACACAAAGGGAAGGAGGTTCTCATTTATCCAGGCCGTAATCCCTTTGAAGCCATGTTACCATCACCAGCCATTTAGTCGGAAAGAGATTTCGATAATCTGCCGCATGAGGATCGGACATTGCTCCACCCCATCGCACATCCACCGTATCAATGTTCTCGCGTCTCCGCAATGCGATTGTGGACGCGGGGATCGCACGCTGGACCATCTATTGTTTAACTGTCCCATCCTCAATAATTATCCGACTTTTATCCCAGACCTTATAAAGTATAACATCCAACTCCCTCTATGTGTTCTCCACTTGTTATCCCTAAACTCTCCTAAAATATATAAAGTAATATGTAAATTTATTTCCCTTAATAATATTTCTGTATAATAGCATATTTCACATCCTTTCCTTGTTTGTATCATCCCCAATAACCATGTTTTATGCTATATGTACCTACATTTCTATAAATAAGTATCCCTTGTTTCAGTATTGTGCCGTCTTATACATAACAAACTAACTTAGATGCCCTCTGAAAATGACTTGGCAGAAAAGCAACGACTATCGGTGATTGCCATAAATTAACAAGGAGAAGAAGAAGAAGAACTGTGTTTTGTGTGCTCTCGGCGTAATCACCCCACGGTTGAAAGAAAGATTATATATATTTATACCTGCCTGGGGTGTCGGGTTCGCCCGTTGCAGTTGACAGTTCTAGTGCCGAGTCGAGTTGTACCCTACAAGCGCGCTAGTCATCTCTCCGGCATGTCGCCGGAGTGAAATGCTGTGTTTTTGTCTGCCAAAATGTGGGCCATGAAATGTCAGTCTGACACGGGCCGTTTTGTGTTTCAAATTGTGCGCCTGCGCAGTCGCCTCACGATCGTAGCAGCCGATATAGAGCGATCGTGTCTGCCGCTCTTATCGATTTGTTTACCATTGTCATTAACATTTTTTCTCGCGGTAAAAAATAACCACGGACGATTGTAAAGCACTTTAGATGAAGCTGTTAAAGATGTAGCTTTTCACTGCCGGGTGGCGGTATTTTGATATAGACATCGATTATATAGGTTATTGAAATGCTCAACGCCGTACTGCGCTTTGGCAGCTAAGATTTTACTATGACACGCAACGTGTAGATGGTACTCATAGTTCCAAACATTGATTAATCTTCTTTTATGTTCATTAGCCCAATAGATAGCGTTCTAAACACGCCTCTACGGTAACCTTCTCAAAAAAAAACAAACGATTTTTTAAAATTAAACCTCTTATTATTGTAATATTATTACACGACTAATCAACAATAAAGGAGTGTAATGTGTTCAGGGTTCATCTTAGTATGTTTTCTGTTTCTTTATTTCACTATAACTTCTAAAGGCTCGAATTGATTTAGAAGTTTGTGGTATTGTTAGAATCGTTTTATCATCCCGAGGCGATCTTTGCCCGTAGTTACACACGGGATCGAGTAACCCAAGGTCATTTGAAGAGTGGCATGACAACAGGCCAATATCCACCCCCGCTGCTTAGAAAACAGTATTTTATTTATTTATTTATTTAAAGAAATGCGCATTTTTTAAATCTACAGTACATTACATATTATCATTAGAGGTTCCGTTGTAAATAGTAGCAAAAAAGAGAGTACCGCAGCCTAGTCCATCTTTAGATCAACGCTGCCTAACTAGGCCTAGGCCCGTACTAAGGCAAGCGTGCCAAGAAAATAGTGGCTTGTGCATACTTTAAACTACATATGTTAAAAGAGAAAAAATATATAAAAATAGTATCTAATAATATTAGGACTTAAGGCAATAATTAATGTATGTAGAAATTAATCATTACTCTAAAAACTAGGTCATTGATATGTCAATGCGTCCGTCAGTCTGTCACTCTGCAAATTATATTATAGTATATTTCTATAGTCTCCAGACTCCTTCAGCAATTAGTCAGAATGTACAACCGATTGTCGTCGCCGAACGGTGCGCAAACCGTCCAGCAGCGCCGGGATGCAATCCCGCCGGGAGAAACCGGTCCACCAGCTTTGAGGCCTGAGACACGGGAGTCTTACCCGGGGTAGCCTTCCACACGACGAGGCTTCTGAATAGAAACTAAATCGTGAGTTGCGCCGATCCGACAACAAAGTGGATCATGGCCCAAGCTGCACGAAACCGTTCGCTACCACCTACTGGAGTACAACTTGGGTTGTCGACTACAATGGGCGAGCCCGTCACCTCAGGAAGTTTTAACGATTAGTCGTTCTATCTCCCTGGAGTGAGCGCAGAAGACTTGAGGACAAAACAGTCCACCGTCTAGCTACGCCACAAGCCCGTAAGAGGGTAACGCCTTAACCGCGAGATAGCCAGGAGTGTTACCCGGCAGGCCTAAACTCACGCCCTTACTTCCAATTGTGACCAGATTACACCGGTCTCTTGATTGGTTACGAGTTCGAGGTCGCTTGCGCGGTCCTCTCCCTTACGAAGCGGTGAAACGGTGTACACCGAATCTATCGCGGACCACGGCATCCTTTGCCCGGCTGTTCACCCAGGATCGGGTAGCCGATGGTCATTTCAAGAGCAGTCGCCGTAAGGTCTGCAACCACCCCCGCTCTATAGGAAACAGTATTGCTTCCAGACTCCCCCGACTGTTACCCAGTCAGAGTGCGCAATCGATTGGCAATGCCGCACTGAGCGCAGACCGTCCAGGAGCGCCAGAAGATTGATTCCTAGGGGAAACTAACCATAAGGCGAGAGTCCTACCCAGGCTCGCACTTCATGCGTGGAGGCCGTCGGATGAGTGTTGACCCGTGAGTGTGTCCAAACCCTGAACAGAATGGGTCTTCGTGGCCAACTCAGCAAGGGCCCATTAACTCCCCTGCTTAGGAGACAGTATATTTCTATAGTCTCCTTCAGCAATTAGTCAGAATGCACAACCGATTGTCGTCGCCGAACGGTGCGCAAACCGTCCAGTAGCGCCGGTATGCGATCCCGCCGGGAGAAACCGGTCCACCAGCTTTGAGGCCAGAGACACGGGAGTCCTACCCGGGGTAGCCTTCCACATGAGGAGGCTTCTGAATAGGATCTGAATCGTCAGTTGAGCCGATCCGAGAACAAAGTTGATCCTGTGGCCTAAGCTGCACGAAACCGTTCGCTACCACCTAGGTAAATTCTTAATATTGGAATGGTTTATTTACAAAACTAAAAGTGCGTCGCTTCGCGTTCGCCATCGGAGTCACGCTGAGGGCTAGCGAGTTCGCGACCTCAATCATTTAACATTTACTAGTAACATTTACTGTGCGGATAAATAACACAGTGTTCAGGATTTGCAAGGAGTGTCGCCGAACTGCAGTTAACAGGCTATGTGGCGGGGTGTGGTCTGCTCAGATCACGACACGACATTACTCTCAGCCATTCCATAGTTTCGAATAACAAACATTCGTGGGAAAATTAATTTATTTAGAGAAATGTATGAATCATAGCAACGTACCCTTTTGCGTCACAGGTTTTTGTCTAAATACTTAACTGACAAAAACTTAATGTTCAAAAAACTAAGTGGTCAAGTGTGCCCTAACTTAGCCTATTACTACTCAGAAACCATACTTAAAGAAAGTAGCTACTCTTCTTCTTCTTTTCCTTGTGGCAATTCCACGAAGCTAGGGTGCTTGTGATACATATGTTGTTGACGTAATATGTTGTTGTTTACGTAAAAGTTTATGTAATAGTTTGTAAATATGTTGTTAACGGGAAGATGGCTTCTGTTAGTATGTCAAACCTGCGAAAAAATATGAGACACAGTTACATACGCAGATTGCAACATAGAGACTAAAAACATAAACAAAAGATTAGGGTTTTTTTGTTGTTGCTCGTTATAGGATAGAAGTAAGATAGGAAGGGTTATTATAGATTAAGGCGTGCAAGCGAAGGAATAAGAAACTACTCGAGTATGTCATTGAGGGAGACATCTTATTCTTTTATTTGTTGAGTGGGGCTTTTCTAAGGTCTTTATGAGCCTTGTAACACTGCGACCATTGCTGATCTATTGTGTTCGCCACGTACCATAGTACTGCGCTAAGCCTCGTGTCATTTAAGAACCGCAGCAGGCTTTTGGCGCCAGATTGTTTTACCTCCTCAGGTTGGAGGTAATGACCACCCAAGTGGGTGTAACTTTTACGCATCAGCGGGCCACACTCGCACATGAGGTGCAGGGGAGTTTCCTCTGCTCCTTTGCAGAACAAAACCTGCACATTTTTGTGTCTCTGAGCTTGAGGTTGAACATGTGTTTGTTCAGGCCACAATGCCCCCTGAGCGACCTCACTAGTATGCGTAGATTGTTCCTATTTAGCGATAAGCCTTAAGGTCGTAAGCCTTAATTAGCGCTTTGGAATGATTCAACCTTGGCGTGTTGTTCCAGTGGTTGACGGATTGTTCTAAACATATTTGTTTGAGCATTCGGTTTGCTAGGCGTTTTGGTACGCCACAGCAAGGTTCAGGGCCGTATAACGTTCCCTTTGCTCCCGTCTTAGAAAGTTCAGGGAGACATCTTAGGCAATACTTGAGTGTCGAGGAAGAAAAATAGCCGACATTTCTTAAGTTTTTGCTGTGAAATTTAGGTATGGTCTCAAGCTCAAATAATATCAATTTTGGAGGTGGTACTTGAACGTTACTCCAGTGAGTCCCTTAATTAACTTAAGTATCAACTGTGAATACAGCTGTAAGTCTACATTTTAATAAAGCCCAGATCTATTTGCTTCATGACACTTTGTAACGTCACTGGCATCAGATCCCTATGTCGAAGCCTATCATAACTCCGATCTCCAAAAACAAATTTCCATGTTTATCCATGACTATTACAGAGTGAACAAAGAATTAAATACAGTTGCGATATATTGTATATACGTTGTCCATTTTTATCAGAGAGGTCGCGGAAGCGTGCAAGTAACCGACCGGCCGGAGAATTGCCCCACCCAGTGATAAAGGCGTCGATCGCCGAAGGTCGCGCACTGAATTTAATTGCAACGAGATTACTTACTCCGTTCTCAATAATAATAATATATCCGGATAATAATACGAAGCCGCCTGCACAACCTAGTTGTCATAATAAAAAGTTAAATGCTTTAATGGAAGGGGACCACTCAGAGATCAAACGCCGTATAAAGCGTACAAAACCGGTAAAGCGACAGGAGAGTGTTGTCATCTACAACGGGCGAACCCGCCAACCCAGGAAGGTATATATACTGGCTCTCCTATATCGTGTACTCACCCAATTAACACCATCCTATCTCCAGGAGCTTTTTGAACCACTAAGTTCCCACGGTCTCGTACTTCGGTCAGCCTCTGACAGTTTATTAAAAATTCCGAGTCATAATAGTGATTTCTATTCCTATTCTTTCTGTGTCCATGGTGCAAGACTCTGGAACGATCTCCCAGCAAATATACGAAACTCGCCTTCTTTACCATCGTTCAAGACTCACCTTAAGGATTACTACCTTTCTAAGAAGTAACCAGTTCTTCCCTTTTTCTCCTGTTCCTCTCCCAATTTCCTCTCCTCGGGCACTATTAGTCTTAAATTCTTCCACTTGTCTGTATGTTATGTAATAATCTTTATTTTCACTATGCGCGCATGTACCACTATGTTTAGGTTAGCTGTAAGACATTGCCATGTGGCAATAAGCTCGCCTTTTTTGTATACTTTTTTTAAGTGCAAATAAAGAGTTTATTATTATTATTATTATATCGATATGTAGTCGCTCTTTCAACCTGGACTGAGCGTAGAGGACTTTCAACTTTCAGAGGACCTCAACTTTTATGTCTAGATCTTTCGCAGTGCAGGCGGCCCGACACTAGAATTCCGTGCCTTTGCTCATAAAACAACTTGAAAACCTGAGCGGATTTAAAAAATCTCTAAAGAGACATTTACTCAACTCATGAATAACCCCTTCCCTCCCATCGCTTGTCCTTAAATTCCATTCCTACCTTCGATATCTAGTTGACATACGTTACTAATCATTGTGTTATGTTCTTTATTATAATTACTAGCTGGCCCGTGCTTACTTTGCAAATCCGACTACCACGAAAAAGTCTTTCCATTTTTCGGATTAATATATAGACTATGACACTCACAAATAACGTGGCTTTCTATTGGTAAAAGAATTTTCAAAATCGGTTCAGTAGATCCAGAGATTACTTCCTACAACCTCACAAACGTTACCTCTTTATAATATTAGTATAGATGAAGGTACTATGATCTAACAATATGCTGAGTTTCATGACACTGCTATTTTTATTCGAGAATAATTTGGATTGGCGGTGTTATATGAAAAAGTACCTAAGCGCACTTTTAAATGTTTATCAACCATTTTTTTTAGATTTAATACTTTATTCATTTATTTGTTTGTACATTTAGCCCCATTGTTATCAATGTTATAAGTAACTCGGAAAAATTGAACACCGAAATGCAGCTAATGCTCAGTGCCCACCTAACTAGGACTTAAATGTCCCGTATCTAGGCGGGTCAGAGTAAATAACTGAAATAAGTAAAAACAACTTACGTAACAATTAGCCTAATTAAAGGCTTGGATATTCATTTCGGTTCTCGTCCTTGTTGATATAGCCATCTCAAAAAAATCACACCTTTTGGTAGCGAATGGTGTCGTGCGGCTTGGGCCATAAGATCGGGTCGGCCTAACTCACGATTAAGCTCCTATTCAGTAGCCTCCTCGTGTGAGGGACTACCCCAGGAAGGACTCTCGTGTCTCAGGCCTCACGGCTGGTGGATCGGTTTTCCTTGGGGGATTGCCCGCCGGCGCTACTGAGATATTTGCGCATCGTGCGGTGTCAGCCAATCGGTTGTGCACTCTGATAAATTACTGAAGGATTGTGGAGACTATGGAAATATACTGTCTCCTAAGCAGCGGGGATAAATGTTGACCCGTTTTCATGCCACTCTTGAAACGACCAATGGGCCACCCGATCCCAAGTGGCATTACGGGCAAAGGACGCATAGGTTCGCAATAGATTCATATTGAATTACCGCTGTAATACGACAGGTACAGGCCGCGCAAGCGACTTCGTTCCCGTAAGCAGTCGGGAGGACGAGGGTATCCTGAAGGGTATCCTGCCAAAACTGGTAGCCAGGGGCCGAGGTGGGTAACCCTACTAGGTTATATTCATAGTGCCTCGCCGTAAGTCGTTGGGCTCTGGCGGGTTCGTGGCTTTGCTGCTGGATGGTAGATTAGTAACGTCCCAACACTCACCCCACGGGAGACAGAACGATCATTACCGTTAAAACTTCCTGGGGTGTCGGGTTCGCCCGTTGTGGTTGTCACTTCTGAGTGCTGGACTCTGTAGTTAATCCATTGAACACGACAGCCGATTGCGTTCTGAAATTAGCTAGTTCGGCGGCTAATAAGCTAATTTCGATTGCCCTCGCTATGCGGCGCTATTTTGCTGCGGCACTGCGAATAGCGCGATTCGACATGGCGCAACCACTAAATTCGGACTCATTTAGCACTTTAAGAGCCGTATTACAAAATAGCGTAGGTATTCTTTTAAAATGAGTTGAAAAAATGAACGCATTTTTTTTTGGGTGTAACTATAAAAGATAGGATAAATAAATAAATAAATAAATAAATAACTATTCAACCCTGGGAGAAAAACCGCGGCACTGAGCGCTCTTCTCTTGCGCAAGCAAATATATACACAATTTCTAATTGTTTTTTGCAGTGTTTTCTCCTTTCTAATGACAATAATTTATATTATGTCGTAATGCTAAAAGAGTGAACTTTAATATAGTATAAGTATTATATAAGAATCTTATTTTATTTCTGAGAAAATTAGAATGATACAGGAAGATTTTTTTTTAATTTTGTGTAATTGCAAGTAATGTATACCTTGGATATGTGGTCAAAAAACGAAAAAATAAAGCCGTAGTGTACATCAAGAATACATGACGGACATAAAAAAAAATAGTATACGGTTTTCGTTGTAGTGATATTACTGTATTAAGGAGCTCAAAGTTTGCCTTCCGAGCGTTTTACGAATAACGACTTTCGGAAAATGGGCTGAATAAGTAAATAATATTCGTTATATCTAAAATTAAAGGCCGCTATGGTCAACATCAAGAAATGGTCCAGGTAATTCAGTAATTAAAGTTTGTAGAAATCTCTTTATTTCTTGGAATTAGAACGCCAAAAATCCACTTTTCTTGCCTTTCTGGAAAAAATATGTGATACGGCTCTTAAGATATGCTTGCAAGCCGCCTTGACTTGTATCACTAAATAAATGCGGTACAAGCACTTAGGAACGTCAGAGCATCGATTTTATATGGTATTAGGTTACTTAACTCCATAGTACATTTTGGCCGAAATGCAGGTGACGATGCATTGACGGCAAAATTAATAGCAATATATTTGGCCATCTATAAGAACATTGATAATGAATGATTTTTTACAAACGACTGATTGATTGATTATGAAGGTAGCGAATAGTTTCGTGCAGCTTGGACCATGAGATCCAATGCATTCTCGGGTCGGCCCAACTCCCGATTCAGCTCCTATTCAATAGCCTCCTCGTCTGAGGGACTACCCCGGGAAGGACTCTCGCGTCTCAGGCGGTGTGGTGATGATGATGATTATTGTGTGGTGATGATTGGAAGTGTGGTCGATCCTCCTCATCGTGATCCGACGGCGGCGACCTCTTGGTTGACAGGACTTCGACGAAGATGCGCGCAGAAGTGACTCGTGAATCCCAGTTTGTTTTTAAAGGTCCGATTACAACAGCTACAGTAGAGTTCACCGCAGTTGTAAGTGTATGTGTAAGTGGGCTTCGGACGAGTTTTGCGCTGTTGGCGGTTTGAGTCGAGGTTTACAATCCGGGCTTCCTCACCGTCACCGTGGAGCGCCACTTACTGCGTTTGTGAACAGCCCTCTCCCAGCTCTCAGGTGGAATACCACTAGCCTTTTTAAGACATCCTTGTAGCGTAGGTGCTGTCCGCCGACTTTGCGTACGCCTTTTGAGAGTTGGGCATAAAACACGGCTTTCGGGAGGCGGTCGTCTTTCATACGCACTATATGCCCACACCACCTCAGCTGAGCTTTCATGAGCATAGCTTCCATGCCCTGCATTTTCGTCCGTCGTACCACTTCTGTGTTTGACACACGGTCTTCCCATGTTATCCTCAAGATGTTTCGGAGGCACCTCATGTGGAAGACGTCTAATTTTTAATCTCTTTCCTGTAGCGGCACCACGTGGTATTATTAGACTCTTTATGTCATCCCGGGTGTCATAGAATAAGATCTAAATGTCCAAATGTCATTAAATTACGATAAATATATATCGTGTTTAGTATCAAATCAAAAGTCTGGCAAAGTACATTTCGGAAATATTGCATAAAAACCTTTGTATTACTTGAGCATCGAGGGCAACCGACTAAAGTGCGGCGGCGGCACAGCGGCGCGCGATCGTTTGAAGATACCTGCCGCAGAGAGAGCGAACTTTATTCTCTTTCAAAACGTGCTTTTCAGCGCGAACATTTTTTTAAAATAATTTTAAATACGATAGTTCACTTCTGACAGTACCCTTCAAACCCCCAATACAGTTTGTGCGGGAAGTGATTCCCAAAGTGGTCTATATGGACCCCCAGGGGTCGATTTCGATTCGCAGGGGGTCCATGTCAGCAAAAAAAAATATCGGGGTGCACAAGATGTAAATGGGGGTCCACGTTAGTGGACTCCATCTAGGCAGGTCACCATAAGCATTCAGGCGATCCGTTAATGTCGTATCACTTCTTAAACAGCTTTTGTATACAGCATAGTATTTTAAAATTATAATAATAACAATAAACAAACGCGCGCGTCACAAGTATCACGGAATGAAATCAACACTCAACTCAAATTGCATCACTAGTCGATTGAAGAGGCCAGCGCACATGACTAGCGAGGGAAGGTGCAAATGAGATATGTGAAAAAATTTCGATTCAATTTTTTCTATCTAAAAATTCTATCCGTGCGAACGAGTAGGATAAACCGCGCCACATGAATGAGCAAGCGAGATAGTGCTACATGTGCACTTATGTGCGGCTTTCCCAAATGCTTCGTACTTCAAGGTCGTGGACGCTTAGAAATGAACAAATAAAAATTGTACATATTTTTAATTTTTTACAACTGTACACATTACCAAAAACCCTATGTAGGCGATCAGTACTGTTCCATGTGTTAAAAAACTTTTAATGTTAGTAAGTTAAGGAAAATTCAGGTAGGGGGTGGTACGGAAAACATCAAGGGGTCTATGGGTCAAGAAAGTATGGGTACCTCTGCTCTAAAGGCAAAAAACATTCTACTACAAAATCGAGAAAGCTTCAGATTGGATTCTAGAGGTCGATTCGGTCTCTAAGCAGTATAAATTCCCTGAAAGTCTCGGATGCACAGCTCTCCGTCCAGATATAACTCTTTACTATCTATCTTGGAAGATGGCCTTTATTGTAGAACTAACTGTTCCATGGGAATCAAATATTCCAAAAGACCACGAGTACAAACTAAATAAATACTATGATCTCGCAAATGCTGTCACCCGGAACGGTTTCACTGTTCCCCCTTACTCAGCGGAAGTTGGCGCTCGTGGCCTACCAGCCAAATCTCTGCTGTTTCACCTTTTAAAGATCTTGGTCTCTCCATGAAAACAATGAATGAAAAATGAATGAATGAAAATCTCTTTATTGCACAATAAAAATAAGGTACAATGGCGGACTTATTGCTACACTACAACAATATCTTCCAGTCAACCAACATGGTGGTGTGAAAAGAAGAGTAGGCAACGAAATTATAGCTAAAAATTAAATTTAAAATTACAGCATATAATATACATTGTGTGTGTATCTAAAGTAAAAAGTAAATATGTTGCGCCCGTTGCCCAACATATGCAGTGCCCTGTGGCACGGACCGACCCAGCGCTGTGTGAACCCAGGACTGTAAAAAGAGGTCCACCGCTTGGTCGCCGCTTGCCCCGTAACGGGCGGCCACGACACCTGCTGCAAGCCTCGATACGCCTCAGTCTGTCTATTACCACCGTTTTACTCCCCGTCCCCTGCACCAATAAAACACGCCTTCGACTCACTAGTGCCAACACGGCATATTATTTTTCGATGAACTTCAATGACACACCATAAATTTATAAACATGAGATCTTAGTCTAGGATGCATAACAAAGTGCATAAGGTGTATAACAAATACATTACATATCGGTATACATAACAAGTATACAGTTTTACACATCAGACATAAGTATATAATTAACCTAGGTACATAACAACGTTATTGAAATCTTTATTGTAAAGTAAAATCAGTATATAACAATTAATCTTATTTTCTAAGTGTCGCTATCCTGTTCTTCCCGGGCAGCGGGTCGAACAAGATCGGTTGTCGAGCGGCGTCTCTGTGCGCCTGCGTGCTCCTGAGTGCGCCTGAGTGCGTCTGCGTGTGCTGCGTCCGCCTGTGCTGCGTCCGCCTGTGCTGCGTCCGCCTGTGCTGCGTTCGCCTGACTGCGCCTATGTGCGCCCGTCTGCGACCGCGTGCGTCCGACTGCGCCTGTGTGCGCCGTCTGACCGCGTGTGCGCCGCGTGGGTGCCGCGTGTGCGCCGATGCGCACCAGACTGCGCCTATGTGCGCCCGTCTGCGCCCGCGTGTGTCCGACTGCGCCTGTGTGCGCCGTCTGACCGCGTGTGCGCCGCGTGGGTGCCGCGTGTGCGCCGATGCGCACCAGACTGCGCCTATGTGCGCCCGTCTGCGCCCGCGTGTGTCCGACTGCGCCTGTGTGCGCCGTCTGACCGCGTGTGCGCCGCGTGGACCCGGCTCTCCGAAGGTCCCAACTTGGACCGGCGCTCGAACTCCACGACTGGAGCGAGCGTCCCGTCGACCGTAAATCACGAGTCGGACCGTAATTCCCGACTCGGACCGGCACTCAACTCCCCGAATAGGAGAGAGTGTCTCGTCGACCGTAGTGTCCGTTACTTGGACGGGCTCAGTACTGCACGGTGCAGTAGAGCCGCTCGCGACTGGCTTCCAGACTGCAAGGGCAGTGGAGCGGTTCCAGGTCGCGGTCCTAGTAGTCGTTGGGGGTTCCTTCCTTCCTTCCTAGTCGGTTGACTGTTTCCTGTGGAACTGAGAGAGCGAGTGATTTGGTATGGCCCGGGGGCCCATATTTGTACTCACTTCCGCGGTTCTCGCCGTGCACCTGTCGTGCACCTGCTTTCGTGTCCACCAATGGACACGCCGCGGACAGCTTTCCGTGAAAGGTGGGGATCTTCCCTTTTCTATTGACCTCTCGCACTCTCCTAGGAGAAAAGCTATCTCCTCTCCTCTAAAAGCCGTTACGGTACGCTCCGTGTTTGTCCAGACTTCAGGGCCGACCAACAGTTTTTGGTTGGCGGCTACTGGCTCGTTAGAGCGCATTCCTGATTGGTCGGCAACCAACCAATCAGAGAATGGCTCAAAACCCATCCTTTCCTTTGGAGTGGATTCTTCGGGTTCCAAACATCATCAGAGTCTGGCCCGGTACCTCACGTATGCGTTCCCGTTGTTTTCGTGTCTGCTAGTATCTTCGAAATCGGCTGAGGGCAATTTTCCGGCAACGTAAACTTGAATCGATGATTCCTGTGTTTCTGTTTACTTGCCGGTGGTCGGTGGTGATGGTGCCTTGTTTTCTACTCCCCTATAACAGTTTTTCACTATTTTTGGGAGTAGAAAATACCACGTGTTTTCTCTCGTGTTTCACGGTTTCTTACTATAAACTCGTGAATTTTCACGGCAGGTCGTAAGAGGGGTGCTATATGCATGTACCTCCACTCTTATACAACTGTTTCGGGCAGTATTTCCCGCTTTCATTTCCGGTTTGACGCGTTCAATACTGTCCGTTTTCGGCACCAAAGTTCGTCTCCTAGCTATGTTAGAGCTGGCGGTCGTAGGGAGTCTCGCTCGCTCGGTCTCTGTGTGGGAGCGGGCGGCCGTAGGCCGTCTCGCTCGCTCGATCCGCTCTAAGCGGCGCCTGTGATGTCTATAAAGGTAACCCGAGACAATTTTGCCATTTTTCTCGAAAAAATGAGTTTTCTGCAAATTTCTTATGCTTCCTCGGGCACCCTCATAGCGGCCGTAAATCATCTATTTTACGGCCGGCGACGTCGCTACTGACGGCGTCGCAACATCCTCCCCCTCGACACGTCCCGTGTCTTCATTTTCGGCCTCTAGAATTACGGCCACTTTGGTGATGGGTCTTCGGCTGACCCGTCCTGTTGCGGTGCGGAGGTCGACCACTCGTACCAACCCGTCTGCGCCCGGGTGTACAGCGGTTACGACACCTCTAGTCCACGTCCCGCGAGTCGTGTTTGGTTCCGCCATGAACACGACGTCATTGATGGCTATGTCGCGGTTGCGCTCGTGCCATTTTGTTCGTTTGGCTAGAGTGGGAAGGTATTCCTTCACCCATCTCTTCCAAAACTGGTTCGCCAAGGCTTGGCTGAACCGCCACTGCTTCCGTAGGTCCACCCTTTCGTCTGGGGGGCATAACGGTAGCACTGGCTGCGGTGACCCAATGAGAAAGTGATTTGGTGTCAGACTTTCTTCATCACTGGGGTCACCAGATACGCGTGTGAGCGGACGACTGTTTACTATGAATTCCGCCTCAGCCAGTGCTGTCAGCAGTGTCTCCTCCTTCGGCGATTGCTCCTTGAGTATCGCGTAGAGGGCGGTTTTAACGGATCGCACCATCCTCTCCCAGCTCCCACCCATGTGAGGTGCTGACGCTGGAATGAAGTTCCACTGTACTCCTTTGGCTGATAGTCCGTTGGCCAGCTTGTCCTTGTCGACGTCTGCCCATGCCTCTCTGAGCTCTCTTTCAGCCCCGTGGAAGTTGGTTCCATTGTCTGAAAAGAGAACCCTGGGCCATCCCCGTCTCGCGGCCATCCTGACGATCGCTTGTATAGCGGAATCCGCTGTTAACGAGGCCGCGAGTTCCAGGTGTACCGCTCTGGTGGTGAGGCAGGTCATCAACACGCCGTATCTTTTTTCTCGGCGTCTGCCGATGCATACGTTGATGGGCCCGAAATAATCGATGGCACACTGCGTGAATGGTCTGCAGTGGTGTGCCAATCGTGCGGCCGGTAGTCGCCCCATCAGTTGGGTGCCGGGCTGTGTCTTCTTCAACCGGCACGTTCGACACTCCCTTGTTTCTCGACGTACTGCGGTGCGGCCGCACAATACCCAGTATCGCTGGCGTATGTTGTTTAGCACCGTTTCTTGTCCTTGGTGAGCGGCCTGTTGGTGGTGATGTTTAATGAGCAGCCGAGTGAAGGGGTGCTTCGGGCAGAGCACAACTGGCTCCTTCACCGTTCGGCTGACTCCCTTTGCAGCTCCTATCCGTCCGCTCAGTACGATATGCCTCTTTCTGTTGAGGCAAGGCGTGAGGCTGTAGAGGCGACTATGCTGGTCGACGATTTCCCCTTTGCTCAGGTGGTTACATTCCTGCGGGAACATCTCCTCCTGCGCCTGTCGAATCAGGACCTCCGTGGCCCTGTCTACTTCCTCCTGTGCAAGGGTGTCTCCCCCACGTGGCTGAGACCGCCGGCGACACATCTCCACAAAGCGTAGTGCGTATGCCATGCTCCGCACCAGCCGATTCCATGATGAGAAACGCTCCATCCTAATCAGCTGCGCGCCTTGTTGTGTACTATACACTGCGCGTACCTCTATGTCGGGTTTTTCCGTAGCCCATGTTTCTGCCGGCCAGTCTTCCTCGTCTTGCAACAGGAAGGCAGGACCGCTGAACCAGCGCGACTGCTCACTCAAGTCGCACCGCTCCTTGTCCCTGGTCGCCTCGTCGGCAACGTTTTCAGACGTGGGAATCCACCGCCAGTCGCTTGTACCCGTCAATTCATCGATTTCACCTAGTCGGTGAGCGACGAATACGTTATATCGGCGGGGGTCGTTCCTGATCCACTGTGCGACCGTTGTGGAATCTGTCCACATTGTCGTCTTGTTGATGAGGAGCGTAGTCTCCTTTTTGATGGTGGCTGCTAATCGACTTCCGATTACTGCTGCCATTAATTCCATTCTTGGAATTGTCATTGGTTTAAGAGGTGCCACTTTTGCCTTGCTGGCGACAAAGGCCACACTCCTAACCGTGTCCGATTTGCTCACTAAGTAGGCTACCGCAGCGTAGGCGGATTCGGATGCGTCGCAAAAGACGTGCAGCGTGAGGTTGGCTGTATCTGCCGGTCTGTACCATCTTGGCACCCTGCACTCCTTGATGCAATCCAGTTCTGCCAGCCAGCGTAGCCATTTTTGGTATGTGTCTTCAGACAGCACCTGATCCCAATCAATCTGTGACCTCCAAACCTCTTGAAGTAAGATCTTCGCCTTGATGGTAAATGGAGACAGCAGTCCCATAGGGTCGAAGATGCTCATTGCCAAGCTTAGCATTTGCCGTTTCGTGGGCCGTTCTTCGCCGGCCAGGATTGCTGCGTCGACGCGGGGAAACTTGCAGCTGAATGATAGCTTGTCGTTCCCCGGGTCCCATTCCAGGCCGAGGACCCGTTCCGATGCTCCTGCCTTACCCAGGTTAAGGCTGATTTTTCCAGTCGGTTTGGCTGCCATTGCAGTCAATACGGCCGCGGCATTGCTGCTCCAATCGCATAACTCGAATCCTCCTCTTCGGTGGACTTCAGTGACGCTGCGAGCTAGCTGTATGGCTTCTTCCTCGCTGTCCGCACAATCAATGTAGTCATCCATGTAGTGCTTATGAATGATCGGTGCCACAGCCTCCGGGAACTCCCCCGCGTGGGCCTGTGCATTCATATTCTTTACATGCTGGGCTGAGCAAGGAGATGACGATGCGCCGAATATCATTGATCGCATCTTATATGTTCGTGGCTCCTGATCCGTGCGTAGATTCCGCCACAGGAACCGCTGTGAGTCCTGATCAGCCTCTCGGATCTGGACTCGCAGGAACATTTCTTTTATATCCGCGGTGAATGCAACGGCTTTTTCACGGAATTTCAGCAGGATCCCCAGCAGAGCGTTCAGGAGATCCGGCCCTGTTTCCAGAGCGTCGTTGAGACACCGTCCGCTTACTTTGGAAGCGGCGTCGAAGACGATTCTTATCTTGGCAGGCTTGTTTGGGTTCACGACGCAAAAGTGTGGCAAGTAGAATGTACGTGGTCCGTGCCGACGTATTTCCTCCTCAGGAAGCTCCACGGCGTATCCCTTTGTCACGTACTCGCTCATCTTGGCGCAGTACGCCTCGGCGACGGCGGGCTCCTTCCTGAGTCTTGTCTCCAGACTTTTTAGTCGGCTGACGGCATGAAAGCGGCTCGGGGGGAGCCTCTCCCCCTCGTGGCGCCAGAGCAGGCCCGTTTCCCAACGGCCGTTCTGACAATGCGTTGTGGCAGCCATTGTCGCCTCCGCATGCTCATGTCGTTTTTGTTGCGGTCGCCGCACGGCCACGCCTGACTCTTCCGTCTGCAGATAGTCGTTGACGAGTTGGTCCAGCGACTCCATGCCTGTGTGGTAAACTGCCGCTTGGTCCGAGTTCTTCTGGACCTGTCCGCTGATCGTCCACCCGAGCAAGCTCCGGGTGGCGGTGGGCAACCCTGGTGGTCCCCAGACGATACTTCGTGGCGCTATGAGGCGGTAATTGTCCATGCCGATAATCATTTGGGCCTTGCCCCGATATTGCGGAATCTGTATGCCATGCAGATGGGGCCATTTGTCCCATTTGCCTCCCAAAGATTCTTGCTCGGGTCCATTGAGCCTCTCGATGGTGTGGACGGACGTCATCTGATGCCACTCTCCGTTCAGGGCGTCCCTCACCTCAAGGTTTACCAGTCGGGAATTTTCCTTGCGTGGTCCCGCTACGCTTTTAAGGACAATCGCGCTCTGCTTCCCGCAGACGCCGATTTCCCTCGCCACGCTGTCCTCAATCAGCGTGACGCTTGACCCTTCGTCAAGTAGAGCTAATATCGGGATGCTGCTCTTGGGACCCCTTACTACTATTGAGGCGACGCGTAGCAACACATCTGGCTTGGCGACGCATGTGAAGGTCTGCCCTTCTGTTGCCCGCTCCGCTTTGACATGGTAGTTGTTACCGGCGACATCCTTCTGGTCTTCATCTGTTTCTTCCTGGCGCGGTGGTGAGCGCGCCGCCCTTTTGCTGTCGACGAGCAGTGGGTGTGTCTCTTGGGCGGTGCGGCAGTTCCGTGCGTAGTGCCCCGTCCTGAGGCACCGGAAGCAGGCTCCGGAACTCTGCACCCATCTTGAGCGCTGGATTTCCGTCAACTTCAGAAATTTCTTACACCGCGCGAGGATGTGTCCTCGCGTGAGGCACATCTCGCACTTCGGGCCGCCTTCCTGTGGACCGGAAGCTGCGGGCGGCGTGTTCTTCGTGTATTTCGTGAAGTTCTTCGGTTTCGGCTGCGCTTGCTTTGAAGCGGATGTCGACTGCTCTGTATCAGCGTGCGTCGTGTACACCCGCTTCGGTGCAGGCTTCGACTCGTACCCCTTCGGTTTGGACGGCTTAACTCCCCAGTTGGCTCGATTCACCGCCGTGGCCTGTCGCCCGAGTTTGTCCATGTACTCTGAGAAATCGAATAATGACGGATTGCCTCCGTGTCTCTCTATAATGGCTTCACTCCAGCCCGACAGGTGATGGCCCGACAGCTTGGCTTCCAGTTCGCGCAGTATCTCCAGGTTATACGCGTACTCTGGTCGCTTCAGGGACCTCATTGAAGCTATGAGGTTGCCAACTGTCACCGTGAAATCGATCACTTCTTCGCTTGTCGATGAAGTGCTGGTCAATGGCCGCAAGCCGCGCACCTGGTTGATAAGGCGCCCGATGAGAAGGTCTGGTCTCCCGAATCGTCGCTCTAGTGTTTCTCTTATCCGTAGTAGTTGCTCTGGATCGGAGAGAAGAGCGGACACAGTTTGATATGCCTTTCCCTTCAGGCACCGCTGTAGTCGTGTCATGACTTCAGCTCGCGTCAAGATCTGGGTCTGCTGCTCCAGCTGTGACGCGAAGACCAGCCACCGTTCTGGGTCACCGTCGAACACCGGCAATTCCCGCGGCAATGTATGCCGCAAGAGAATCCCTTCGCACGCAGTGGTCGCGTGCGGTGTCGGTGATTGTGGCGGGCCTGGTGCTTGCGGGAAAGCGCCTGCGAAGGCGTCCATATCCCTCGCTCGTTGCCGCTGCGCCGTGTCCCCTACCGCCTGGTTTGAGTGGTCGATCCACTGCGGTATGGGAGTTTTCTCGAGGGGAATCCGAGTGCGTGCCATCGAACGTCCAAGGCTTGGAGCGTCCTCGGCCTCTTCTTCCTCAGCGACGATGATGTCTTGCTCGAGTTCCGTGGCTCGGCGCAGGTCGGCGAGTCTCGCCTGCAGCGTCTCCGTTCGGTTACGGATGGAAGCATCGCGCAGCTCGGATATCTCGTCCTCAATCCGCTGTTTCTCGCGAAATGCTCGCTGTGCTGCCTCGGCGAAGCGACGCTTGCACCTACTGTGCGGCGTCATGCCGCTTTCACGGCTGCATAGACTCGCTGTCCAGTCGGCGGGCCTTCCTGTCGCACCCCCTTGAGTTGTAGCGGCTGCATTATCCACGACGTACGGCGTGCCGCGCTCCGGGTATGCGCCTGCTACCCGAGCTGCTGGCATTAGTGGCTGCGCTGTCGGTGGGCCCATCGCCCCCTGAGGCGAGTTGCCAACTCGTGTTACCGTGACGCTCGTGGTTGCTAGGTCGCTCATCTGTGAATCTTGGATTGTGACCTCTGTCACGGTGTCGCCGTCCCTCGCAGCGCTGCGGTCAGCTGCTTGTGGGTCGCGACGACTTTTTCCACTACGAAGGCTCATCGTGATTTATTGGTGCACGACGGGAGAGTAACGGTATTTTACTGATGGCTATCCGGCTCGAAGGACCAGCTTCTATGTTGCGCCCGTTGCCCAACATATGCAGTGCCCTGTGGCACGGACCGACCCAGCGCTGTGTGAACCCAGGACTGTAAAAAGAGGTCCACCGCTTGGTCGCCGCTTGCCCCGTAACGGGCGGCCACGACACCTGCTGCAAGCCTCGATACGCCTCAGTCTGTCTATTACCACCGTTTTACTCCCCGTCCCCTGCACCAATAAAACACGCCTTCGACTCACTAGTGCCAACACGGCATATTATTTTTCGATGAACTTCAATGACACACCATAAATTTATAAACATGAGATCTTAGTCTAGGATGCATAACAAAGTGCATAAGGTGTATAACAAATACATTACATATCGGTATACATAACAAGTATACAGTTTTACACATCAGACATAAGTATATAATTAACCTAGGTACATAACAACGTTATTGAAATCTTTATTGTAAAGTAAAATCAGTATATAACAATTAATCTTATTTTCTAAGTGTCGCTATCCTGTTCTTCCCGGGCAGCGGGTCGAACAAGATCGGTTGTCGAGCGGCGTCTCTGTGCGCCTGCGTGCTCCTGAGTGCGCCTGAGTGCGTCTGCGTGTGCTGCGTCCGCCTGTGCTGCGTCCGCCTGTGCTGCGTCCGCCTGTGCTGCGTTCGCCTGACTGCGCCTATGTGCGCCCGTCTGCGACCGCGTGCGTCCGACTGCGCCTGTGTGCGCCGTCTGACCGCGTGTGCGCCGCGTGGGTGCCGCGTGTGCGCCGATGCGCACCAGACTGCGCCTATGTGCGCCCGTCTGCGCCCGCGTGTGTCCGACTGCGCCTGTGTGCGCCGTCTGACCGCGTGTGCGCCGCGTGGGTGCCGCGTGTGCGCCGATGCGCACCAGACTGCGCCTATGTGCGCCCGTCTGCGCCCGCGTGTGTCCGACTGCGCCTGTGTGCGCCGTCTGACCGCGTGTGCGCCGCGTGGACCCGGCTCTCCGAAGGTCCCAACTTGGACCGGCGCTCGAACTCCACGACTGGAGCGAGCGTCCCGTCGACCGTAAATCACGAGTCGGACCGTAATTCCCGACTCGGACCGGCACTCAACTCCCCGAATAGGAGAGAGTGTCTCGTCGACCGTAGTGTCCGTTACTTGGACGGGCTCAGTACTGCACGGTGCAGTAGAGCCGCTCGCGACTGGCTTCCAGACTGCAAGGGCAGTGGAGCGGTTCCAGGTCGCGGTCCTAGTAGTCGTTGGGGGTTCCTTCCTTCCTTCCTAGTCGGTTGACTGTTTCCTGTGGAACTGAGAGAGCGAGTGATTTGGTATGGCCCGGGGGCCCATATTTGTACTCACTTCCGCGGTTCTCGCCGTGCACCTGTCGTGCACCTGCTTTCGTGTCCACCAATGGACACGCCGCGGACAGCTTTCCGTGAAAGGTGGGGATCTTCCCTTTTCTATTGACCTCTCGCACTCTCCTAGGAGAAAAGCTATCTCCTCTCCTCTAAAAGCCGTTACGGTACGCTCCGTGTTTGTCCAGACTTCAGGGCCGACCAACAGTTTTTGGTTGGCGGCTACTGGCTCGTTAGAGCGCATTCCTGATTGGTCGGCAACCAACCAATCAGAGAATGGCTCAAAACCCATCCTTTCCTTTGGAGTGGATTCTTCGGGTTCCAAACATCATCAGAGTCTGGCCCGGTACCTCACGTATGCGTTCCCGTTGTTTTCGTGTCTGCTAGTATCTTCGAAATCGGCTGAGGGCAATTTTCCGGCAACGTAAACTTGAATCGATGATTCCTGTGTTTCTGTTTACTTGCCGGTGGTCGGTGGTGATGGTGCCTTGTTTTCTACTCCCCTATAACAGTTTTTCACTATTTTTGGGAGTAGAAAATACCACGTGTTTTCTCTCGTGTTTCACGGTTTCTTACTATAAACTCGTGAATTTTCACGGCAGGTCGTAAGAGGGGTGCTATATGCATGTACCTCCACTCTTATACAACTGTTTCGGGCAGTATTTCCCGCTTTCATTTCCGGTTTGACGCGTTCAATACTGTCCGTTTTCGGCACCAAAGTTCGTCTCCTAGCTATGTTAGAGCTGGCGGTCGTAGGGAGTCTCGCTCGCTCGGTCTCTGTGTGGGAGCGGGCGGCCGTAGGCCGTCTCGCTCGCTCGATCCGCTCTAAGCGGCGCCTGTGATGTCTATAAAGGTAACCCGAGACAATTTTGCCATTTTTCTCGAAAAAATGAGTTTTCTGCAAATTTCTTATGCTTCCTCGGGCACCCTCATAGCGGCCGTAAATCATCTATTTTACGGCCGGCGACGTCGCTACTGACGGCGTCGCAACAAAATATATAAATAAATTTTTGAGTTGGACATATTATATGTATATATATATATATATACATACATATTTTGTTATATTAACAAATAAATAAATAAACTGCCAAAATAAGGTAAGGAAAGGGAGGGGATAACGGAAAGGTTAGAATTTATGATTCATATTTATTGTGAAAGGAAGTGCTTTTTCAAACAGCGAGCTAGCGCCTCGAATAGTTGAAGGAAGCTGATTTTACAGTCGAGCTGCATGTACGGAGAAGGAGTAGGAAAAAAAGTGGTATTGTGTTTTGGGATACGTAGGATATTATTCTAACTTGAACGAAGTGGGAGACCATGACTTCCTATAATCAACTCCTTCCTAGAAAAAATATCTAAAACCGCGATTTCCGCATCTCAATTTCTTTAGCTTCGAAGAGGGATTGAATGTGTGGTAAGGTGTACGCTCACATGTAGCAAAACAGCTGCCCTAAACTTACCACAGCCGGTCGTTAGTTCGGAGTGCACCGCTAACCCCCCAGAAGTGTGGTAATAGTATTATGACGATGAAGCGACTCCGGTCGGTGAATTCCATGGCAACTCCGTTTGTATTATATTTTATTTTATTGTTCTTGATAATGAATCTTATTTGCTTTACCGATAAAAATCTACTCGTTTAATCTGTCAGTGCTGTAGCAGTAGCGCAAGAAAACAAATTGACTTCTCGCACGGACATCTGTGTGCACGAATCTGCAGCTTTATGGTCTCCTTCTGGTATGGACACGCCACTGTGTCTCGAGTCTGACATCGGAATTTCGCCGATAGGTCGCAAGGGTCACGACTATTTCGGCCAACCATTTTAAGGCCGCAGCCTCACATGCCTTGCGATACTTAAAAATACTCTGCAACTCAAGGAGACAACGTGCTCGTGTTGAAATTTCCCTGGCATTTTTAAAGTAGGTTTGTCGGTATATAACATTACATTACATTCGTATCCAATTAGCGAATTCACTGAATGTATTTACCGCGAATGTATTTATTGTATTAACGACTAGCTGACCCGTGCCCACTTCGTTAGGCGGTAAAACTTTTTACTTGTGATGAAATTATGAATGTGGTTAGGTTACTACTGAGTGCTATGATTTATTTCCTGACTGCCAAAAGAAGGGTTATATTTTTCCAGCATATGTATGTATGTAGTTGCATGCCAATTTGACTATATTACCGTTATTTGTGAGTGTCTTCTTGTGAGTATCTTATTTGTGAGTGTCTTATCTCTTTAACCATTTATTCAAGTAAAAAGGAAATTATATGCATTAAAAGGGAAAAGCCTTTTGTTTTAAACACTTTAAACGATAAATTTACTTATTTTTATATTAATTCATAATCGTTGATAATATGACCATTGATTTTTAAAAACAATGATATGACCAATAAACATGACCTAACTTTTTTTTTTTAAATAACAAAATACTTTTTGTGACCTAAATATAAAAGTTATACATATGCTGTCGCTGACTTTTTTGTAGGCATTATTAATCTCTATGTAGTAAAAGGTGAAAGTCGTTTGTTTTAAACACTTGAGACGATAAATTTACTTATTTTGATATGAATTCTTAACTGTTTATAATATGACCAATAAACATGACCTAACGATTTAAATTTTTGTGACTTAAATATAAAAGTTAGACATATGCTGTCGCTGACTTTTTAGTAGGCATTATCAAGCTCTACAACTTTTCTCTAGAACTTAATCATATATCTCTCATAGTTAAGGCAGCGTTAGTTAGAAACGTTTTCGTTCGACCGCTTATTCTCCGACTTACTTTGCAAATCCGACTACCACGAAAAAGTCTTTTCATTTTTCGGATTAATATATAGCCCTATGACACTCACAAATAACGTGGCTGTCTATTAGTAAAAGAATTTTCAAAATTGGTTAAGTAGATCCACAGATTACTTCCTACAACCTCACAAACTTTACCTCTTTATAATATTAGTATAGATTAAAAATTAATGGAACAATTCTTGCACCAAGCCTCGACTTAAAATTAAATTTGATTAAAGAATCAATTTATTCTTAAAAAAGCGTAGAAGCAACAATCTCTTACGAATGCGTTTTGCTATTCGTGTTTTATATTTTCTCCCGCAGTTCGAGGTCATTGTTTTGTATCTGTTGGTTGGCAAAGCAGATAATTACTTTGGCAAGTGTATCATTACTGCTATCGGAAGTGTTAAGTTAACAAAAAAATGTAGTGCATTTCAACTGGACCGGGCGATGTAGGACACAACACTTCGAAACTTTACTTTGACAACTAGAGTTGTCAACTGCAACAGGCGAGCCCGCCACCTCAGGAAGTTTTGACGATTAGTCGTTCTGTCTCCTTGAAGTGAGCGCAGAAGACTTGGACAAAAACTGTCCACCGTCAAGCTCCGCCACATGCCCGTAAGAGACCAACGCCTTAACCGCGAGATAGCCAGGAGTGTTACCCAGCGGGCTTACACTCACGCCCTTACTTTCAATTGCGACCATATTACTCCAGTCTCTCGATTGATTACGAGTTCGAGGTCGCTTGCGCGGTCCTCTCCCTTACGATGCGGTGAAACGGTGTATACCGAATCTATCGCGGACATCCTTTGCCCGGCTGTTCACCCAGGATCGGGTAGCCGATGGTCGTTTCAAGAGCAGTCGTCGTAAGGTCCGCAACCACCCCCGCTCTATAGGAAACAGTACTGCTTCCAGACTCCCCCTGTTAGTCTGAGTGCACAGTCGATTGGCTTACGCCGCACGGTGCGCAGACCGTCCAGCAGCGCCAGAAGGTTGATTTCTAGGGGAAACTAGCCCTAAGGCCGGAGTCCTGCCCGGGCTCGCACTTCATGCGTGGAGGCCGCCGGATGGGTGTTGACCCGTGATTGTGACCAACCCTGAACAGAATGGGTCTCCGTGGCCAACTCAGCAAGGGCCCAGTAGCTCCCATAGGCCCATTAGCTTTACTTTGACAATCGAACGTTTACGCCCGAATCAATAGTCAAGTATTGAAATTACTTGAGCAGTGTTTGTTTTTTCTACTAAGGGAGCTAATGGGCCCTGTTGCAATTTGGCCATGGCACTAAGACCCAGTTGTATAGGGTCGGTCAAACGCACGGGTCAACACCCATCCGGCGTCCTCGCAGAAGTGAGAGCCATGGTAGGACGCTGGCATGCGGGCCAGTCTCGCCTAGGAGTCAACCTTCGGGCGCTCCTGGACGGTTTGCGCACCGTGCGGCGTCAGCCTATCGATCGTGCATTCCGACTAACAGCCGGGGGATCTGGAAACAGCAATGTTTCCAATAGAGCGGGGGTAGTTGTTAATCTTATGGCAACTGCTATTGAAACGACCATTCGGCCCGATCCCGGTTGAATAAGCCGGGCAAAGGATGCCATGGTCCGTGATAGATTCGTTAGACACCGTATCACCGCTTCATAAGGGAGAGGACCGCGCAAGCGACCTCGATCCTGCAACCAGTCAGGAGGCAGGAGGTATCCTAAAGGTTAATTCCAGGCGGAGATATCCTTCCAAACTATTGGTCACTCTGACGGGCATGTGGCGTAACTAGACAATGGACTAAGTATTATTGATCATGAAGCCACTCATGAAGCCGCGATGACGCCACAAACGCCAGGTGTCCCGGAGTTTGGCCTGCTGACTCTACGTCAGAAACATATGGTCAAAATACTGTCTGATCTGAAAGTATCAGCATTTACAAAACTCTTGCACTTTTATGTAGCTGGCTCCCCAACTTCAACAACTATTATTGATCATGAAGCCACTCCACATCAGTTTGCTTATTTTCTTTTTTTAGTGTTGAGATAATCTGTGATCGCCAACCTTCGGTGGTAGGCGGTGGTACTAAAAGATGCCCGCTTTTTAATGGCGATAAAAATCTGTGCGCCACTTTCGCTGCTGCATTTGTCTCCCATCTCTCGATTCGGCCATGTTTTCTCTCGCCATTATACACGCTCCGCCGAAATGCCGCTACTGCGAATTTAAAATGATTGATGTCTTGCGTTGCGGTCGCACAAAATCACACGCGATACGATATGAAGAACCATAGATAATTTGACTTTTTGTATGCAATTTTTGGCAGTTCGTTTTGTTTTATATACGGTTTGTAATTGATTTCTTTTGACTGTGTGTTTGTGGGAAGCTAACGGTTCCTGCGTAGCTTGAGCTATATTACCCGCTCATTATGTTTAGTCTGCTTAGCTCACGGTTCAACTCACGAGAGCATCGAACCTGGAAAGGACTCTGTTTCCCTTGTGACGGCATGTAGATCGGATCTTCTGGGGGTTAACTTATTGCGCTGCTGGTCGATTTGCTCATAGCGAAATCGACTGAGAACTCCGGCGAATAGCCGGTAGCGTTCTGGAAACGATCTTATACGTTTCTTAAGAAGCGAGGGTTTGTTGACCTGGTGTCAGCTACGTTTGAAACGAGCCGTTGGCCACCTGATCCCGTACGATATTAACGGATAAAGGACGCCACTAATCCGCAACAAATTCGATCTGAATCACCGCTTACCTCAGATAAAGACCGCGCAAGTGATCTCGAATCCGGGACCAGACTGGAGGACAGAGAAATTCGTCCGAATCCGTGGCACGTGGGCACGTGGCACGTGGTTGACCCGCTGGGTGCACTTCGCAGTGTCTCGTGGTAAGGCGTTGGACTCTTACGGGCTGCTGGCGTAGCTTGACTGTGGTACGTGTTGACCATTCAGTCGTTACGTTCACTCCATTGGAGACATAATGGCATGATGTCGTTGTAACTCCCTGGAGTGGCGGGTTCGCCCGACATAATCGACACCCCTCAATTACAATACTATTTGCACTAGTTAAAACATATAAATTATTATCAATAGGTTGAAAACGAATCTACCGCATGAATTTTGTAGCATCCGACATTTTAACGAAGTTCCTACCATCTCTATCTAGATTAGGTTGAGTAGTGAGACTGGACTGAGACTAGTTAGAGTCTACCCTAGACAACGGTGGATGCAGCATCGCCGAAACGTCGGGTACTCTAAACTTCACGCGGGAAATTCGTTTTTATCCTTTTTATAAGGTCAAATAACCGCGATAGTCTTCGATTTAATATCTAAATTATTGATTATCCGAAGACATTTTCATCGCGCTGCTCGGTGCCCTCAAATGCCCAGCTTAAAGAATGACCCTGTCATGCCTAAGTGGGACGCGCGGCACTTAATGGATTTTCTCGGGCCGCAATTCAAGTTAATTTTGCTGCGCGCCGCCGCAATCACTCTAAAATCTAACCCATTCAGCGCCGCCCCGCCTAGACGTCCTTGGCGAAGACGCTTTGTTCCGACATTTCAAACCGAAAGCGCTTATTATGATCTCGTGCGAACGAACCTAAACTATATTAAACCAATCACCGAATGAAATTAAACGCGTTTGAGTGTCATAATATTTTTAAATTATTAAAATTACGCATTTTCACGCCACTGACCAACAAAAAGGAAAGTAATGTGTTCACGATTCATGTATGTATATTTTTCGTTTCTTTATTCCACCATAACTTCTAAACGCTTGAACCGATTTAGATGTGTGTGGTATTGTTAGAATCGTTATGTGAACCCGAGTGTTATAGCATACCTTATCTAAATGTCCAAATGTCAATAAATTAGGATAAATATATCTTGTCATACACGACCCGGTGGCATAGTGGTTAGGTCGCCTGATCTTGCATTGTAAGGTCCCGGGTTCGATTCCCGGCTGGGTCACCATTTTCCGTTGGGATCAAATTAACGGATTTGCATTTTCAATTCTGTCGATTGAATGCAATAACAAGACACACACTTACAGACATGTTACACGCACACACACATATAACACATCATAGCAGGGTTGATTGTAAGAGATTGTCATATGACAATAAACCCGCCTATTGTGAAATTTTTACAATAAAGAGTATAAACAAACTTCTAAACATAAAATCGAAAACTATCGCGGTTGTTTGACATTATAAATAGGATAGAAAACGAATTTACCGCGTGAAATTTGTAACACCCGACGTTTCGGTGACGTTGCAGCCGCCGTTGTCCAGGGTAGACAGGGTCTAAATTCGTTTTCTATCCTATGTATAAACTTCTAAACGCTTGAACCGATTTAGATGTGTGTGGTATTGTTAGAATCGTTATGTCAACACGAGTATTATAGCATACCTTATCTAAATGTACAATTTTTTTATTATTATTTGTTGAGTGGGGCTTTTCTAAGGTCTTTATGAGCCTTGTAACACTGCGACCATTGCTGATCTATTGTGTTCGCCACCTACTATAGTTCTGCGCTAAGCCTCGTGTCATTTAAGAACCGCAGCAGGCTTTTGACGCCAGATTGTTTTACCTCCTCCGGTTGGAGTAATGACCACCGAAGTGGGTGTTTCTTTTACGTATCAGCGGGCCACACTCGCACATGAGGTGCTGGGGAGTTTCCTCTGCTCCTTGGCAGAACCTGCACATTTTTGTGTCTCTGAGCTTGAGGTTGTACATTTGTTTGTTCAGGCCACAATGCCCCGTGAACGCCCTCGCCAGTATGCGTAGATTGTTCATATTTAGCGATAAGGCCTCACGGGCCGTCTTACGGTCGTAAGCCTTAATTAGCGCTTTGGAATGATTCAACCCTGGCGTGTTGTTCCAGTGGTTGACGGATTGTTCTAAACACATTTGTTTGAGCATTAGGTTTGCAAGGCTTTTTGGTACGCCACAGCAAGGTTCAGGGCCGTATAACGTTCCCAATAAATATCATTCTATAACTCCGCATTATTTCTGTGATTGTATCAGCCTATATACAAATGCGATAGATAGCAGTAATATTTTATTATTTTATTGTTTTCATCGGTTAAATAACGGTTTTTTAAAGTAATCAATCATGACTTTAAAAAAACATTCATTATCAATGTTATTATAGATGGTCAAATTAATTGCTGTTAGTTTCGCTGGACAACGCTATCAGCCCCACCTGTATGTCTCCGGCGAAGAAGGGTTGCCAAAACGTGGTATGGTGCTGAGGAATCTAATACCATATATAATTATTGATTAGACTATCTGATCTTATTACAGCTATTTGTAAGTCTGCTAAGATGTTAGAGGCAGGTATTATTTCCAGTATTCAATTCAGTAAACAGGTATTATTTCCAAACGAATAAATCACTGATAACTGCAATAATCTCCTGGATTCCTCTTCAACCTTCATTGAAATGTCCATGTTAGTTCCAATAAATATAAATTTGAAAATTATCTCACGCGTTCACACGTACATACCTATATCATTTATAACTTATTGTACTGGTTTCCAATGTGACTTTGCGTCGATGTATTTTAAAGAGAGTTCAACGCGTTAAATAGTGCTACAAGATTTGAAAAACGGATTGACGGCTCTTTCAGTCTACCATAGACAACGGCGGCTGCAACGTCGCCGAATCGTCGGGTGGTACAAACGTCACGAGATAAAATCGTTTATATCCTATTTATAATGTCAAACAACCGCGATAGTCTTCGATTTCATAATACAATTGCGTATTATGTTTAGTATTTTGAACAACTTAGTAAGTATTTTGTATTTGAACAGTACGTGTTTAGTATTTTGAACAAATTAATTTTAGCTTCGTGACTCGGCAAATGATGTTCCAAATATTTCAAATTTTACAGGTAATTAAAAAACTAGCTCGAAATTAAAAAATAAGTAATTAAAAAATAGCTCGTGCCAACAAGGGTTTGACAGTATCCTCCAAACCCCCAATACAGTTTGTGCGGGATGGCTCTAAAGGCAAAAAACATTTAACTATAAAACCTTTCTCAATAATTGAGAAAGCTACAGATTGGATTCTGGAGGTTGATTCGGTCTCTAAGCAGTATAAATTCCCTGAAAGTCTCGGATGCATAGCCCTGCGGCCAGATATAACTCTTTACTCTGTATCTCAGAAGATGGCCCTTATCGTAGAATTAACTGTTCCATGGGAATCAAATATCCCAAAAGACCACGAGTACAAATTAAATAAATACCATGATCTCGCAAATGCCGTAACCCGGAACGGCTTCACTGTTCGCCTTCACGCGGTGGAAGTTGGCGCTCGTGGCCTGCCAGCTAAATCTCTATTTCACCTCTTTAAAGATCTTGGCCTTTCCAGAAAAATAATCAACTCTTTCCTAGAAAAAATATTTAAAACCGCGATTTGCGCATCTCAAATTCTATGGCTTCGAAGGGGGAGTGAATGAGAGGTAAGGTGAAGGCTCACATGTGGCGAGACAGCTGCCCTAAACCTACCACAGCCGGTCGTTAGTCCGGAATCCACTGCTCACCCCCCAGAAGTGTAAAAAATAGTATTATGATGGGCCCGACTCCGGTCGGTGAATTCCATGGCAGCTTCGTTTGTATTAATTTATATATTTCAATTTTGTGGATAATTGTAATTCTCATCTAATATAGAAACTCCCCTGAAAATATTAGGCACAAGTTTTGTTAGATCTCATATACATTTTAATTTTCACACGTGTTCACAATATTGTTAATTATTTACATGATAATTTTCTGTTCTGGTTTCCAATGTGTCTTTGCGTCGATGTCTCTCAAGAAACATCTTGAGTTCAACGCGTTTTAGTACTAGCATTCTAACCTTTTTACCACCATTTGACATTTCAATCATATTAAATGTGTAATGAACATTTTATGGTAATTTCAAATGATTCACATAATGTGCGCAATGAATGCCAGGTCGGTCGCTAGCTCGAAGCAACAAAGTATGCGCTGCGTTAGTGTTGGGTTCGTAGCGTATGTGTGTATACAGTTTACGGTACTGTGTGTAACTAACACAAACGCGTGTTTAGCATAACAGGGATAACCAACCTTCGGCCAACAAGTCTTCAAGAATAACAAATTTATAATATACGAAATATACCTACAAAAATATGTATTATTTAAAATTGTAATATCATAAGGACGTTTTTTCTTGCCATAGATGACTAAAAGTTTATCGTGTAAGATTTTGTAATTTTGCAATTTTGAGAAATTGTGTAATTTATTTATTTATAATTGTACATTTAACTACTCTTAAAATTACAAACGTTACAATTATTGTAAAATGTAAATCGTATTTTACGTTTTTATTGTTTTGTTCCTAAGTTATCTTAAATGCTTTTAAATAGGTTTTAAGCGACATTTTTATTACATAATTTATTGCGATCACAAAATTGTATTTGAAATTGAACGAGGTAGGTATACTCTTTTACTTGAGCTGTGATTTATTGCTTATCTATATGAATATTAATTTAAAGTTGCTTATAATGTACCTATAATAAAAATATATGAGTTGCTTTTTTGCTTTGTCAATACGTTCTCTTGTATCCGATTATTACAAAATCAGGGATAGAGGTTTGTGTTGCAGCTCAAAAACTATTATTTATTGTAGAAAATCAAAATACGCCACGTGATGTTTGAAGAATCGAAGAATGTATTTCACGCGGTGGAGGATGTGGATGTCGTCGTTGTGATCGTCTCTCCTCACTGGATATTTTCACCTTTGTTGACCCGGTGAAGTTACAACGCATATATACTTTAGAGTTGCCATTTACTACAGGCGAAACCGCCACGCCGGGAAGTTATAACGATATCAGATCATTCTTTGTCACTTGGTGTAAACGCAGAGGCTTAGGGACAAACACAGTCCACCGTCTAACTATGTTAACCTGCCCGTGAGAATCCAACGTCTTTTCGTGCCGACCTCACGCCCTCACTACCAGATTTGGCCCTATTTCTCCGCCCTCCAGTCTGGTCACGCATTCAAGCTCGCTTGCGCGGCCTCTATCTGACGTAAGCGGTAATTCAGTTCAAATTTATCCCGGACCGTGGCGCCCTTTGCCCGTCATGGTCACTCGGGATCGGGTGGCCGACTGATCGTTTCAAAAATAGATGACGTCAGGTCGATAACTACCTTCGTTGGCATAGGAAAGATTCATCTCCAGACCCCCTCCCTTCCGGTTATTCACCGGATGGAAAGCTTGTCTAGCAAAACGGACAGTGCACCAACCGCCCAGTTACGCTCGAGGTATTGCCCCGAATCTACCGGATGGGAGCTGAACTGTGAGTTGGCCAGGCCGAGGTGACACAAATTTGGCTTAATATCACCCAAGCTGCGCGAAACCAACCATAAAACGCTCATCTACTGTATAGTAGGTACATTAGTTTTGAGTTGAGGGCACTTCTTTTTAGAAGTTAAGCGAAAGAGGCCTCTGCGGCTGCGGCCACGCGTATCAATGCGGCGCCATTACATCTGCCACATCACAATGTATGGACGTAATGTGTTTATTGTTTATTTTCTACCTTCCTACCAGTGACAATAAAACGATCCTTGGCCAACTGTGTAGATGTAATTATAAATAGAATAGATTTTTGTACCACCCGACGTCTCGCCCATGTTGCTACTGCCGTTGTCCAGGGTAGACTGAAGTGCTGTTAATCGTCATCTGCGAGTGGGTGGCAAACTGCTGCCATAACCACGCAGTTTATAACGGTGGTGTAGCGACGTGCGCGAATTTTGAAATCCGTCGTGCACACAATAGTCACTGTATCTCTTGTTACGTCCTTTTTCTAAGCGATGGGTACTAATAACATTTTCAGGCGAGGGTTCCACGTAGTAGGCTTGTAGCCATCGTCTCTATTGAAGTTCAGGGTTTTACTTATTTCAATGGCTTCCCGGATCATGCGGGGAAAATTGTTCTTTGGCTAGCACATTGGGATTTTGAATCTGCACCCAGTGGTTAGTAACGCTATCCAAGATAACATGTTCGCAGATCGCCGATTTTTCTCGCTGAGCTTTTCAACAGCTTTGATGGCTTCCATCGGCCGAGTGGCTGTGGGCCGTTTCGTTTGTCCAACGAAGATGTAGTCCAGTCATCTCTCCATTACCGCGAAAAAGACACGCCCATTTTTTAATTAGACAGAGAAAGCAGACAACTGTTTTGTAAATTGTATCAAACGCGGCGATCTTCCGTCGTTCATCTTCCCAATAAATTGCCATTGTTTTTATTCTGCTATTTTGTTTCACTTCCGTACCGATTCGATACACTTGCAGACTTCCATTCATACATGTTACCACGTATAAAATACTCGGAAAAATTCGCATTTATAACAAGAAAAAAATCATGACAAAACGCCATCGTGAGTTACCGAACAAAAGTCAGGCAAAATCTTCAAACTACCTAAATAATGTATTTAACTTAATCTTAGTTACCACAACGAATAACTTGTACAATGAACAATACTAGAATATAAGAAAGTGTTTTTGTGATTCAAACAAAATAAAAGTATACTATTTTTTTTAATACATAAAATTAATACTCCACAAAATACTCAAGAAGGTTTTCGGGCTCATGCGTTTTTTATTATTTTAAAATTAGATCTCAAATTTCACTGTATTTTATTTTTATGTTCATGTTATAAAATATCTTAGATTTATCACTGTTTTATATTTAACGTCTTTTAAATTATTGTCTTATTTCTTACGTTTTTAGAGTTTGTACTTTTTTGTATTTTTTTAGCTATAAGCGACTATTATCTCCTATTTAATGTTTAAAATTTAAACCATGTCGGTATACTTGTAATATGAATATGTTATGCGAAAATGCCTTAATAAAATGTTGTTAAAAATAATACCATGTCGTGTTTTATTTTTCGTGAGTCGATCTAGCGGCGAGTAGCCGTAAATTATTAATTATATATATTTATTTATTCATATATAATATTCTTATATTTACTTATAAAAAAATATTTCTAATTAAACATTGACTAGCTGCAAAAATAACAGGAACCGAATAACAAACCCTTAAACTCATGCTAGTTTGATTCTCTCGCCCAACTGGGACTAACCCGTTCTAGGGCGGACAGAGCTATTATTATCACAATAAATGATTTAAACGTTGTAGTAAAATTACTCAAAAAGTGGTCATAATAAAAACGCAATTCCAATAATCAAATTGAACATAAAATTCTGTTAAATAGACTGGAGATAAATAGAATAAACTTTAAACAAAAAGAAAGTTATTAGAAAGAAAACAAAAGATAAAGAAAGGAAGAAAAAGGCATGGCAAAAATATCAAAGTCATTAATATGACATATATAGTAAGGTAAAATAAAAGTAAATAAAATAATACCTATTCAAAAGTTCTTCTTCCAAAAGCCCACAATGGGGCCGATTGCGTTTCTTTGTGAACTAAAACTAAAATTAGTCCAAGCGAACGAGACAGAGCAATACGTTAGAGCGGAAAATGAAACGAACGATCGTCAATAAATACTACCTGCCGAACTTATACTCGTCCGAATAAATTCGAGCATATTTCGTGCGGTATAAGATTTGACCTTGGCGGGCAGTTTTAATGCGAAAAAGTGACAACCGGTCATCTCACACTCCGCTCTAGCGTATTGCACTATCTCGTTCACACGGACTAATTTCCGATTTTAGTTCACGAAGAAACGCAATCGAGCCCAATGTCCCACTAAAAAATGTCTATGTTTACACCATCTATAAAATCAATGGTTTAAACATAATGCTATTATATACATAGTTCCAATCGATTACGTATTACAGCGGCATCTATCGGCAGACGCTGATAACGTCCATCTGATATTCAATTCCAGCACTGCAAGTTTTCCCATGGTATTAAAAAATATATATTGTGTTTATTGTTCTTGATCTAGCGGAGAGTAGTTGTAATGAATAAGTTAATAAAAACCACAATTCTTTCAAAAAACTTATATATTACAGACACTGCTAACTAGTAGCGAGTAGATACTACTATTACAGCGCCATCTAACGGCATAAAACGAAAATATTACAAGGGTAACTCTTAGTAGATGACGCTGTTCATGTTGCTGACATTCAACTCCAGCACGTTGCAGTTTTTCCTTTTTAAAATATTGTTAATAATAATATCAATTCGTGTACTTATTTTTCGTGATTTAATGTAGCGGTTAGTAGACGTAATTATGAAATTGACAAAAAAAAACACAATTTCTTTAAAAAATAAATTATTTTTACAAATACTGCTATCTAGTAGCGGGTAGGTACTACGAATTACAGCGCCATCTAACGATAGAAGACGAAAATAAAACGAACGTAGCTCTAATGAAATCCAATAAATGGCGCTGTATATGTCACACTGACATTCAATTTCAGCACGTTGCAAATTTTCCGTTATTCCAGCTGATGAAATAAATGTATCGATTCTTCGTGTGTTCTGCGTTTAATGGTAAACACGCTGCTTAGTTTAAATGAAAACACGGTAAGTTCTTCTTAATTCTGTTGTCCGAGAGCTTTAATTCTGATATGATCATTTTTGCGCCGCAGAAAATCGCCGATTTCGCCGTGAGATGCGAAAAATTGCACCGGAGTAACGAGTTGGCGACGTGCGAGCAGGTTTTATCCGATTTCCTCGAAGAATCTCCCGAAAATGGCGAGATCAGGATGTCTTACATCGAAATTCTGTGGTTTTCGGGCGAAAAAGAAGCGGCTTTAACGGAAATCGAAAAATCGCTACAGCTCGAAGCAAAACAACCGAAGCTCTTGCGATTCATCTTTAATGCCCTTTCTGGAGAAGATTTAAGTGCTGTCAGATGGAGTTTTATCAATTTTATATGCCGTTTGGCCGTTTTAAGCAATTTAGAGCACGGTTGTGTCAATCAGCTTTTGTCGAGGAAACTTTGTCTTAGTTTAAAAGATATTGCTAATATTGTTGAAGAATCAAAGAACGAATATAGTAATAGTATTAGAGGATTACAATCTGCAGTCAAAGATGTGAAAGAAGGGTTTATTTTGCCAAAATATTGTGCGTTTGAAAAAAACGCAGTGAAGCATAATATTGTCATGTTTAAAACGCGCAGAATTAAGTATTTTAATAAATTGTCACAATGCCCTTGCATTTTAAAAAACACACATGATTTAGTTATGGAAATTCCTCCACATAATAATGAAAACTATAAAACTAGAGGAGACGAACTAAAAAATAGGATATTTCATGAGAATAACTCTTCAAGCGTTGAAGAGGTGATGCGAGACTGTCAATTCAAAGATTCACATTTTAAAAAATCACCAAAATGTGCCGATTTTGGTTGTATGAAAACCAATAAAAGCTACACACACAAAGACAAATTAATTCCACGTTATACCGACAATTACAAAACCAGAACAAATAAGCTAAAAATAAAGAAAAATCGGAATTGTAACGATCCAAGGGTAGACAAAGCCCTGCAACCATTTTATTTCGACGATTCACGTTTAGAAAAAATATCTGATATCTCCGAAATTAATTCAACGATTTCAACCAAGACATATTGCGATGACGCTAATTTAAATTACTTTAAAGGAAAACAAGAAAATGAATTCATTCCGCGTTACAGTTATAAAACTAGAGGAAATAAAATTAAAAATAAGGTACTTCGTAGCGGCAATCATCATAACATCGAAGAGGCGTTACAAAATTTTAATTTTGATGATTCAAATTTAGGAAAATTACCAAAAATCTTTGATATTTCCAAAATTTATTCAACGATTTCAACCAAAACATATCGCGATGACGCCAAATTAAGTCACGTTATAAGAAACCAAGAAAATGAATTATTTCCGCGTTACAGCCAAAGCTATAAAAGCAGAGGAAATAAAACAAAAAATAAGATACTCCGTAGTGGCAACGGTCATAACGTCAAAGAAGCGTTGCAACATTTTCATTTCAGTGATCCAAATTTAGAAAAACTACCAACAATCTTTGATATTTCCGAAACTAATTCATTAATTTCAACCAAAGCATATCGCGATGAAGCTAATTTAAGTTACGCTACAAGAAAGCAAGAAAATGAATTAATTCCACGTTACAGTCAAAGCTATAATAAAAACAGAGGAAATAAGATACTTCGTAACAGCAACGGTCATGATGTCGAAGAGGCGTTACAAAATTTTCATTTCGATGATTCAAATTTAGATAAACTACCAAAAATCTTTGATATTTCCGAAATTAAATTAACGAATTCAACCAAAACACATACCACTGACGCTAATTCAAGTTACGTCATAAGAAAGCAAGAAAATGAAATAATTCCACGTTATAGCCAAAGCTATAAAACCAGAGGTAATAAGATGAAAAATAAGATATTTCGTAGTGGCATTGATCATAATGTCAAAGAAGCGTTACAAAGTTTTCATTTCAATGATTCAAATTTAGAAAAACTACCAAAAATCTTTGATATTTCCGAAATTGATTCAAAGATTTCAACCAAACCATATCGCAATGACGCTAATTTAAGTTACGTTCAAAGTAAGCAAGAAAATGAATTAATTCCGCGTTACAGCCAAAGCTATAAAAGCAGAGGAAATAAAATAAAAAATAAGATATTTCGTAGCGGCAACAACCACAATGTTGAAGAAGCGTTACAACATTTTCATTTCGATGATTCAAATTTAGAAAAACTACCAAAAATCTTTGAATTTTCTGAAATTGATTCAACAATTTCGACCAAAACACATCGCAATGCTGCTAATTTGAGTCACGTTATAAGAAAGCAAGAAAATGAATTCATTCCGCGCCAATGCTATAAAACCAGAGAAGATAAGATGAAAAATAAGATACTTCGTAGTGGCAACGATCATAACGTCGAAGAAGCGTTACAACATTTTCATTTCAATGATTCAAATTTAAAAAAGCTACCCAAAATATTCGAGGATGTCTCCGCATTTAATTCAACGAATTCTCTTGAAAAATATCTGGTTAACGAAAATGAAAACAATATTCCAATCCACGAAGATGTTAATTTCAACCAGTTAATTCCAGTGAATTCTATTCGAGTTTATCACGATGACACTGATCACGGTTACAACACCGGTAACGAAAGCCTCGATTTCGTTGATTCCTTTAGATTCTCGCTAAACGATCGCAAATCATTGATTTTTACGAATGTCACGCGAACGACATTCCGTTCGGTTATTTTATCATTCGAAGCAAGGGATTTTAAGTATTATTTTAATGTTAAACTACCTCTCTCTAACGTAACTGAATCTAGTCCCACGGACAATTCTCTAGCTTTAGCAAGTCATCTCGACAATAATTATAATTTAAGAGAAAGGCTCTTACAACTTATGAATTCCTACGATGGCTGTTTTTTACTTTGTTGTGATAGAAATTAAGAATCTCTGTATAGTTTTAAGTTTCGAGTCACAATTTTTACTTTATAATGTCACATCACAATTTGTAGATTATTTTCTTAGGTGAAATAAATGAAACTTGGTTTTTTAATCATTTTATTTTATTATTAAATTTTACAACTAGTTACAATATACATACATTAGGAGTTATATATTTAGTAGTAGTAGTACCTATAGTACCTATATATGAAAATTAAATTGCTTAGCGGGTCATTGATCAATTACTGAGACAGCCTAAAGAAAACTGAGGAAAGACACTAAACCCTCCTGTACAGGTCTCATTTTGTCCTGGACTAATCTGTTAGCCTAGACAAGTACAAGTATCAACGCATTGATACTTGTACTAGTTAAGGCTTGATGCTCGTTTTTCAAAGGTCCAGTCGCAAAATGAAAACTACAGAGAAAATCAGATGACGCTGTGCGCAGATGTGTTGCACAGTGTCTGTAGTAGGCCCATCAATTGCGTCAACTAGAGCTATTGACTACAACGGGCGAACCCATCACCTCAGGAAGTTTTAACGAGATTGGATCGTTCTATCTCCCTTGAGGTGAGCGTAGAAGACTTGGGACGAAAACAGTCCACTGTCTAGTTACGTCACTCGCCCGTAAGAAGCCAACGCCTTACCACGAGATAACCAGGTTATTCACCCAGCGGGCCGACACTCACGCCCTTACTTCCAGATGCAACAAGATTACTCCGGTCTCCCGACTGGTTAAAGGTTGGAGGTCGCTTGCGCGGTCCTCTCCCTTACGTAACGGTGATACGGTGTCTACCGAATCTATCGCGGACCACGGCATCCTTTGTCTGGCTGTACACGCGGTATTGGGTAGCCGATTGGTCGTTTCAAGAGCAGTTGCCGTGGCCCGCAGGCCCAGACTCCTACCCAGGCTCGCCTTTTTTGCGTGGAGGCCGCCAGATGGGTGTTGACCAGTGAGTGTGACCGACCCTAAACACATGGGTCTTAGTGGCCTAACTGCAACAGGGCCTATTAGCTCCCATGAATCACGTCAGGTCGCAGTTGTCAGGTCTGAGCGCGCAGTGAGCATGTAAAAATGCCTCGAACAATAGTCTCCCGCTAAGTGTGAAGTGCGTGCTGTCATTCGATTTCTGTATGCTGAGGGGTGCAATGCAGTCGAAATCGATCTTCGAATGAGTAGTGTTACGGTCATACTTTCATGAGTGACGCCAAAGTTCGGCAATTGTGCAGGACGTATAGACGTTTATGATGCAGAGGGCCAGATAAGAGCTACAGACCAGCATAGAGATAACGAGGGTATTGGAAAGTTGGTACCACTCTATCACAAATCTATCTAAATGTTATAAATAAAACAGTTTTGATTTTCAGTGTGATTTTCATTTTGCAATTGATTGGACCTTAAAAAAATAATCCTCGTATCACTCAACCTTTATGATCTGGAACGTAGTCAATTATTTTAAATATGTTTGTTTGCTCTAGACAAAAAATAGAATGTAAAAAATTAAACCTAACCTCAATAATAATTTAATTTAAAATAAAAAAAACTAAAAACATGAGGTTCTTTTGCATTCTGTAAAATGAGCTACTCTTGCATTGTGTAAAAAGTTATTTCATAATCTTTTAAAACTGCTTTAACAACTGAAATTAAAGATCCGGGTCAGAATGATCCGTGGGTATAACCCGCGAGAAAAAGTGATGGATAGTACAGGAGGGTTAAATTTAAAAATTGTATAAATTTAAATATTAACTATGGAATGATTCAAATGAATTACTTTATAAATGATAGATAAAACAGTCATCGAATTTTACACTTTATAAATTAAAGATAAAACAGATATGCCAGGATGACAAATGGAACAAAACTGCCCTAAATCAGACTATGGATGAATTTGCTCTGAACTCCACAGACATATCTATGCTTTTGAGATTCTTTCAAGGATTGGAGACAATAGTAATCGATTCCGGGATAGATAATATAATATTGTATGTGGACGGACAGCTGTTCATCCAAAACTTCAGATGTCGAAACGGCCTCGAGAAATATTCGTTGTGAGGGCAATAATTATTTATTAATTAAATATTTTGTCAGCATCTTCTAAAATGTTTCGCTACCATAAATTAATTTATAATTGTATATTTTGTCATTGATTATATATGGTATTAGATTGCTCAACTCCATAGTACGTTTTGGCAACCTGTCTGCGCGACATGCATTGACAATGAAAGTAATAGCATTTTATTTGGCCATCTATAAATAACATCGATTATGAGTGGTTGAATACAGTAATAACAACATTCAATTATTAGTGCCATCTATCACAATTTTTCTGTAGACACATGACAGAAATAATATGGAGAGATAGAATGCCATCTATTAGTCCAGCATTTCTCAACATTTTTTAGATCGCGACCCCCGTTTCAGTAAAAAAATAATAAAACTCTTATGCGACCCCATTAGACTGTAACTTAGTTCTCTCGACCCCCCCCCCCCCCCTTAGTCTCTTCCCCAGCTGTAAATGTAATCATCCAATAAATAAAGTTTTCGTAAAAACAATGGTAAAATCCACATTTATTTTAACTGTTTTTTACTTCTGAAGCTGTACTAACTGTTTCAATCTTAGATCAACATAAGGTTTTGTAAAAGCAATGACAAAACACATAATACATATGTTTCTCTCTAGATAAATAAAGATTTTGTAATCTTAAAAATTTTGATTTTTAGATAGCTTGCAACTCTCCCGGGAGTCTCATCGCGACCCCCCAGGGGGTCGCGACCCACAATCTAATACTGTATATAATCAATGGTAGTAGTCTACTTATCATCCGAGTGATATTAGTTAATAAATAAAATAAAATACAAATGGACCTGCCATGGAATACACAGACCGGAGTCGGGCCCATCATAATACTATTTTTACACTTCTGGGGGGGGTGAGCAGTGAATTCCAAACTAACGACCGGCTGTGGTAGGTTTAGGACAGCTGTCTTGCCACATGTGAGCGGTCACCTTACCACCCATTCACTCCCCCTTCGAAGCCATAGAATTTGAGATGCGCAAATTGCGGTTTTAGATATTTTTTCTAGGAAAGAGTTGATTATTTTTCTAGAAAGGCCAAGATCTTTAAAGAGGTGAAATAGAAATTTTGCTGGCAGGCCACGAGCGCCAACTTCCACCGTGTGAAGGTGAACAGTGAAGCCGTTCCGGGTTACGGCATTTGAGAGATCATGGTATTTATTTAATTTGTACTCGTGGTCTTTTGGGATATTTGATTCCCATGGGACAGTTAATTCTACAATAAGGGCCACCTTCCAAGATAGAGAGTAAAGAGTTATATCTGGACGGAGGGCTGTGTATCCGAGACTTTCAGGGAATTTATACTGCTGAGAGACCGAATCAACCTCCAGAATCCAATCTGAAGCTTTCTCAATTATTGAGAAAGGTTTTGTAGTTAAATGTTTTTCGCCTTTAGAGCCATCCCGCACAAACTGTATTGGGGGTTTGGAGGATACTGTCAAACCCTTGTTCGCACGAGCCACTGAAAGGCTAATTACCTCGCGAATAACAGCGAGAACTTTGTCATGGCGGTAAGGCCACCTTGCAGTCAACTAGAATATGTCTAGCTGTGCAAGGGGTATATAAAACACTCCTTAATTACGCGAATTCAGCGAAGCTGTAACATAACACTGACACTTTATAAAGAAAAATAATAAGGACAAAATTGAAAACGCACAGGGTAAAAAAAATAATGCGGAAGCTTGACAAAGACAGCAAAAAGGTGTGGTGCGTTGGCCATTTTGCGGATGTTGTGGATAGACAAACATAGAGGCTTCGTTTACACTGTTAATTATAAAGTGGCTTCTGATGTCCTTATCTACATGTTGTGTTTCATAGAAAAATCCTACAGATTTTCTACTACAGACAATCCTACTTTCAGACAAATCGTAGTATGGCATTAGGCAATCTATTACGCTTATATAATCAATGATTTCGTTGGCTGTTTTGTCCCTCACAACGAATATTAATGTAAACAAATTTGTCCAGACATTCAAATACCTTATAATAACAATAAATTAAATGCATTCCAGTTTAGTTTTATAAAAAAAGATTTAGTAATAATGTAGTTTTATTTACACGAGGGTTGGTCTTCCAGTTTAGAGTGGAAATGACACGCCTCGAAGTATATTAACTAGTGTCTTGGAGTTTCAGCATTGGACGGCTCTGAAACAAATAAAAAATATCAATTGTGTCACCCCAATACTTTGCCGGCAAGTAGCCAAGGACTGATTTCATCTGAAAATTTATTACATAAATAAAATCGATGAGCGCCCTCTCTCTCGGCCGGCGAACGAACCCAGTTCCGTTACACAACAGCCTTGAGCGGAACGGTTCATTTCTCGGTTTGTCCCGGGCTAATATTTGATTTATATGTATGGCGGAATTTAAATATTATTAGAGCAGCTTGTATGAGTGCAGATTTTATATGAGATATTCCAGCGATTGATTTCGGCCCAACAAGGCATCTGTGTACCAAACTTCAGTCTATATTTCAGTCTATATCTCGATAATCAACGATTATCGGCTAGGGATGCTCGAGACGTGGCAAAAAAATCATCAAGAATGGAAGCGAATGGTGAATGGAGTACGAGATTCAGCGGCATCGACAGCAGCGTATTGGCTGCAAGGGCGACCCCCTCCCCAATCGCCGGCTACGGAATAAATAATAACAATAATAATATTTCAAGATTGATATATGACTAGTGCGCCCCCTGGTGGACTGATTTCAACCACAATGATGCCTGCATACCAAATTTTAGCTCAATCGGTTTGGGCGCTATCGTGGAGGAATACATACCGACTTCAATCTGGAAATCGTCTTAACCCTTCAGGCCCCGCGACTTCGATATCGCAGTCAACCTGAGGGTTAAACGCGAGTCGCGAGGCCTGAAGGGTTAATCGTCTCAGGAGGGCTCAAATAAATACAAACGAAGCTGCATGGATATTACCTTCTTTAACTTATCAAAATTAGATGAAGACTAATTGCATGAATGAATGCATAAAGCATGAATTTTTTGTAACATTTATTTCTTGACATTTGAAATCCAATAAGGGGCCATCCACATATTACATAATCACGTTTTTGGTATTTTTGACCCTCCCCCTTCCCCTCCCCCATGTAATCAGCTGCCTGACACCCGCTGCCCCCCCCCCCCCACCCCCACCAGATTACCTAATCAACGACAGTATTAAAGAGAGATAAATATTAAAGAATGCATTTAAAAATGCGCATTAAATGTGCATCTTATATATAAAAATGAATCGCCGTGCGTTAGTCTCGCAAGATCTCGAAAATGACTCGACCGATTTGAATTATTATTTTTTTGTTTTGTTTGTCTTGATTCAGGGGTGGTTTACAAAAAAAATAATTAGGAAAAGTTAAAAGTAACAACTGAAAATCGAAATTGGTCATTTTGGGTTATGGGCCACTTTCAATAGATGGCGTTCGCGGCGATGCTATTGTTTGACTGCTGCGCCATCCATAACTCTGCGCCATCCATAACTGTTATTCATTCCGTGCGATTGTGTAAAATTTCAAAAAGTCGAAAAGTTGAAAAAGTCAAAAAAGTAAAAGTCGAAAAAGTCGGAAAAATAAAAAAAGTGAAAAAAGTCGAAAAAGTCAAAAAAGTCCAAAAAGTCAAAAAATGCAGAAAAGTCGAAAAAGTCGGAAAAGTCGAAAAAGCCGAAAAAATCGAAAAAGTCGGAAAAGTCTAAAAAAGCATTTATATTTCATCATGTAAATCAAATACATTGAATTTATTTTAATTACAAACGACTTTCCTTTAATCACCAAACGAAACTCAAACCGTACATGATTCGGCCATATTATAGATTTCAATGAATTGGATTTGGAAGGTTGATTAGGATCAATAAACGCTATGATGAAGTTACAATCAAATCAATTTTAGGTGGTATGAAGTTCACCGGGTCATCTAGTTTTTAATATAAATTAATTAGAAGAAAGTCTAATTCTTTGGATATAGATCCCAATCTTCAGTGTAAAGATGGTAAGTTAAAAATGACATTAAAGAATGCATTTATAAATGCACATTATTTTCCTAAAATGTTTGGAAAGTCAAACTCTTTGGTTTATTACAGGTTGTATAATCTTCAGACCGCAGTGGCTGTGTCCATTCTGCAGTGTCGGAGAGCCTCAATGTTGCAAGAAAAATGCAATGCGGTGACCAAAGTTGATTACGTAATCAGGACAGGCACCCCCTCCCCCTCGCAGATTACTTAAGGGGCTCTCTAGACGATCAAGCATGCTTATCAAGCATCGCGTCACGGACTGGGAGGGTATCGTAAACTGCAGGAAATATGCAAATACTTTTTTAATATTTACCAAAAATGCCTAATTTTGTAGTTTCATACCTAGGAGTCACGTTATTCATCAATCAATTACGTCTAATTAACGTGACTCCCTGGTATAAACTACAAAAAAAAAAAGGCCATTTTTGGTAAATATTTTTAAAAAAATCTTTGCATATTTCCTACGGTTACGATCCCTTCCCAACCCGCGACGCGATACTTGACAAGCATGCTTGATCGTCTAGAGGGCCCCTAATATGTGAACGGCCCCTAACCATGCATTCTTACATATTTTGTTATAAATATCAGATTCTCCAAACCGAGGAGACCTTTTATAGTCATTAAGGATATAATTAATTAAAATGTATGCTGCACTAGCTACTAATTTTGAGATGAAATGTTCGCTCAACGTTCAAATGAATACTGTGGAGCGCTTTGTGATTTTCTTCTACGCGTACAGTCTCAATTTGAGCAGCTGCAGATGCGCAGAGCAAGTTGATGCACAAGCCTGATGTGAGGACTTCGCCACATATCAGTCAACAAAAGAAGTAAATTCTCTAGAATCGAAACTGCAAACACACTTAATATAACACGCGTCAACTAGCATTGAATTCTATATAATTTCGACAATTAACGCACACTCAGCCGATGACTAATTTCATTTCTTCTGATCGATCCAATTTGACACACTTAGTTTTCCCCCACGCATTGAACATTGCATCATACACATGATATATAAAGCCATACATTCGATCGATCATGCATCGTCCTCCTCTACACAGCAGTCATCGCGTTTATCCCTCGCTCTTCACTCATCCTCTAGTCGGTAACCACCGCGACTACACCTCGTTATCATCATCATCAAGCAGTCACTACATTATCCGCGATACCGATCTTCAAGTCTCACTCCGCGACTACACAACTGCGACATATACTTCGAGCATACACTACACATCTTCCGGCGACTTATCAATCAAGGCGTTACAAACTGGCAACCGATCACATACTTTCTGAATAAACACTTCAACTTCAGCAACATCGACTTTCAATACGGAGAAAACCCCTTGATGAGAACCACCCTTCACTCACGAGCAATTGGAGTCTAGTGAGGGGTGGCTACTCGCACACCACCTTTAGCCACATACCGCATCCTTGTACATTTTTAGGTCCTCGGAATTGGAAAGGATCGAGGAGTGAGAATTCAATCGCAACTCACCGTGACTGCTGCAGAGTGTCATCTTCAATTTTAAGCTCCCCGAATAACACGGCCGCGTGTTTCCGCATCCAAAACGCTACAATAATAGCTAATACGGTGGCAACTGTGCCCAAAGACACCGCTGCTTTGGCGCCTCTTCCATGAGGAATGACAAACATCCTGGCGTAGAGATTTTGCCATAGAGACTCGGTCCACGTCGAGTATTCGTGCGACGAGAAGTCGTAGTCTACACAAAAGAAAAAAAGATGTCATTAGTAATCCTGAAACAGGGATTATGATTGGGCTGCGGTATCAGCTACCATGGTAAGCCACCAATACATTTTATTTATGTAGAATGCTTCTAGATCACACTTTACATTACATTACAGTTTTATCGTGTCCAATTGACGGCTAAAGGCCGCTCTTGGACGTGTCAAAATAATTGGGTTAGGTAGTAAGTCTCGTTACTACTCTTTACTGAACATACATAGGTAGTCAAGAATTAACTACTAGATTGTCAAACTATAATTATAAATAATCAAAATAGAAGCCTAATATTTGAAGTCGTTAGTAATTCGAAAAGATAGATAGTAAAATTATTCATCGTAATATTCAAATTGTCAGTAAAATGTTAAATAATCAAATTAAATCTACGTTATGCATTTTAAACTAAAAGTACAGATATGAGACCATATAAAATAATCAGACAATAAGGCGCTACTTTTTTAAGTAATTTAAATGAGCAAAATATTTGAAAAATCATGGCCATCAAATTCGGCCAGATTATAGAAAGGGTGGCCTATCAGCATCTCCTTGATGTTTTTTTTTAATGTTATGTCCTCCAGCTGTTCAAATTTTGTAGTGAGTAGATTATAGAATTTAATGCTAAGGTACAAGTAGTTTTTCTGTACTTTTGCCAGTCGTATTCGGGGTACACATAAAACGGAGCTACCGCGGGTATGATGCGAGTGAATGTCTGCATTAATTGCAGTTTCTGCGAGGTGCTGTCTAGCATTTATTGTATATGGCACTATATTGTTTTACGAAAACCCACCCTAAAAAAATGTGCAATGCTCACAAGATTTGGCAGATTTCAACAGAGATGTTGTTATACTGTTGCTAGATAGGACATTTTATGTACTGGAAAAAGTTGCCAATATTTGATTATAATAATAGACATAATTTTATATAGGTTATTTATTGCAGCCTTGGTGATGATGACAATTCGGGGCAATTATGGCATCCATTAAGGATCTTATACTTCTCAATGAGATCACCTCTGATCCAACGATCCTTGAGTCCTCACTGCAGTTTTATCTATTAGGGTAGGCCACTAATACATTTTATTGATGTAGGGTTCTTCTAGATCCCACCATATTGTCTTATTAACCCACCCTAAAAATTGTGCAATGCAGAACACAAAATCTGCCTTGTGTTGCCAGATCTTCAACAGAGATGTCGCTAGATTGCCGCCCAAAAGTTGCTAGATATGAATTTTATGTACTGGAAAAAGTCAGTAATATAAAATATTGCTAGAAAGGCTGAATTAATATTCATTGGGTACATGTACATTAATATTATTATTATTATTATTACACTAGCAGCTTAACCCCTCCTCTCGCGAAGTAAAAATTTAGCTATCATTTTTGTGCGCGACATTTTCGCGCGTAAAATCGGCACGAGTCGACGACCTTGATACAAACGACCATAACTTGTAAACCACTATAAAAATTACTGTAAAAGGATCATTAAAAAAATTACTGTAAAATGATCGCATTAAAATTTGACATATAAAAAATTATAACCTGGAAATTGGGGGAGTCGGCCGTTGGTCCCGCAAGGGACGTTACGGGATAAGGCTGATGCGTGTATATCACATGCACTTGTTTTTAAACTTGTGACTGTTTTGCACTAAGAAAAATGTCCAGTTTGTTTTTAAAGCTATTGACAGAGATAGCACTGATCTGGCAACGCATTCCAAGCATCCACTACACGATTTGTCAAAAAATATTTCCTGGGGTTCGATGCTGCAATTGCCTTATTTAGCTTCAACGAGTGTCCTTGCAGTTGCTTATTGGTGTTCAGGGTATACATGTTCTCGAGGTTGGGCAAACTGTAATAACCGTGAAGCATTTTGTAGCTTTCTATTAGGTCTCCTCGCTGCCTACGTTCCTCTAATGTTGTCAGGCGAAGTTCTTTCAGTCGTACTTCGTATGGTTTGTTCCTCAGCGATAGCACGAACTTTGTTGCTCTTCTCTGAACTCTTTCCAGGTGCTCTATATCCTTCCGAAAGCAAGGATTCCATACCTGGTAGGAGTATTCGAGGAGCGGGCGAATGTAGGTTTTATAGAATATAATTAATATCATTCCTGTGATGTGGGTAGCGCCGGTCTGCCTGCATGAAGTTGGATCCATCACAGATACAGCTGTTCAAAGGTTGCAAAAAGGTTGCAAAAGACATGGTTGCAAAAAAATACTATCACCAGAAAGGCTGAAAACAGAGTAGTATTGTAATATATTATATAACGTAATATATATAATATGTTATATAGCGCATTCAGTGGCCCGCGTGCAGAAGTGCGAGCCCGGGTAGGACTCTGGCCTTTGGACTGGGTCAATCTTTGGGCGCTCCTGGACGATTTGCACACCGTGCGGCGTCAGCCAATCGATTCTGCACCGACTAACAGCCAGGGGAGTCTCGGATACAGTGATGTTTCCTATAGAGCAGGGGTGTTTGTTAACCTTCCCGTTGTTAATCTTGAAACGACCATTCGCCACCCGATCCCGGATGAACAGCCGGGCAAAGAATGCCATGGTCCGCGATAGATACAGTCAGGAGGTAGGAGGTATCCTGATGGTTAATTCCAGAAGGAGATATCCTTCCAAACTGGTAGTCAGGAGGCAAGGCTGCCCGCTGGGTACCTTTCCCGGTGCCTCGCTGTAAGGCATTGGCCTCTGACGGGCGAGTGGCGTAACTAGACAATGGATTGTTTTTGTCCGAAGTCTTCTGCGCTCACCTCACAGGAGATAGATTGATCTAATACCGTTAAAACTTCCTGAGGTGACGGGTTCGCAAATTGTAGTCGACAGCTACAATTGTAATATGCTTAGTAGCTATGACTAGTCAGCTGGCAAAGGAGGCAGGCATGCGCGCTGTTGGCAAAGAGGGGATCTCATTCCGTTAAACAACCATGTGAGGATTGCAAATAATATACTGCTAAAAAAAACAAACAGCTGACAATTTTGTTCGCACAGGACAGCGAAAATAACTGAGGCGTGCGGGAAAAACAAGTCAAGCTGAGCGGATCAGTCAATGTGCCGGAAGTCTATACATTTCCTCGGACTTAATGCCAGTTCCGCTGTTTAATACAAAAGAAAATACCTGGAATAATAAACGCCGGGCTGAGAGCCAGTGTATAATTAACGGTAGTTCTAAAACATTCGCCTGTGCCGCTCCATCCCACTTGCCAGAGATAGTTAAAATACTGAAACAAAAGAATGTCAGATGTTAGATATCATAGCAAAGTGTTTACTACCAGATTTGGACGAATTTCTCTATCCTACGACTGGAGCTGTTAACTACACCAGGCGAACCTGTCCCCTCAGGAAGTTTTAACGATATTTGATCGTTCTTGACTTGGGACGAAAATAGTCCACTGTCTAGTTCCTCCACTCGCCCGTTAGAAGCCTTACCGCAAGAAACCGGGTTTTCACCCAGCGGGCGACACTTGCGCCATTTTTCCAGTTACAGCCAGATTTCTCCAGCCCCCCGACTGGTTACGGGTTCGAGGTCGCTTGCGCGGTCCTCTCCCTTGTGTAGCGGTGATTCGGTGTCTACCAAATCTATCGCAGACCACGGCGTCCTTCGCCCGGCTGTTCACCCGGTATAGGTTTGCGAATGGTCCTTTCAAGAGCGGCTGCTATAAGGTTAACAGACACCCCCGTTCTATAGGAAAAAAGCCGTTTCTAGATTCCCTCGGCTATCTGTCGGATTGCACAGTCAATTGGCTAACGCCGCACGGTGTGCAAACCATCCAGGAGCGCCCGAACTACGATTCCCAGGGAAACTGGTCCACGGGCACAGAGTCTTTCCCGGGCTTGCACTTCTGCTTGGAGGCTGCCGGATGGGTGTTGACATGTGAGTATGGCCGGGTCATACGCTCAACTGCACTGGGCCGATTAGCTCCATCCTAGAACTAGAGTTGTCGACTACAGCGGGCGAGCCCGACACCCCAGGAAGTTTTAACGATTGGTCGTTCTATCTCCCTGGAGTGAGCGCAGAAGACTTAGAACAAAAACAGTCCACCGTCTAGCTCCGCCACAAACCCGTAAGAGGCCAATGCCTTAACCGCGAGATAGCCAGGAGTGTCACCCAGCGGGCTTACACTCACCCCCTTACTTCTAATTGCGACCAGATTACTCCGGTCTCCTGTGACGGGCTCGCCCGCTGTAGTCGACAACTCTAGTTGTATATTTGAATGAATGACGCTAAAAAAATTACTATGGAAATGCCTAATTGCGTTGTTGGTTTTTTTTTTTTGTGAAGCGGGTAGCGATTCCATTTCATTTTGTCATCCGTAGTTCCTGTCGCTGCCGTCCCATTTATAGTTTATAAATTGAAATAGTTTTAATTATATATTTTTTTGATAATGACTGTTATGTACAAAATCAAAGTAGACAAAATTTCCTATAATTTGCATGTATTGACTTAATTCTTACAATGTTTTAAACCGCCGCTAGAGCATTTTTTTCCTGGTAACGTCAAGTTTGGATCTCATATGCTTGGACTAATACACGAGTCTCTTCTTTTAGTTTTTGCTTTTAAATCGGGGACTCGGTGAAATTCCCTGAAAGCCCTTATTGTAGAATTAACTGTTCCATGGGAATCAAATATCCCAAAAGACCACAAGTACAAATTAAATAAATACCATCTCGCAAATGCCGTCACCCGGAACGGCTTCACTGTTCACCTTCACGCAGTGGAAGTTGGCGCTCGTCGCCTGCCAGCTAAACCCCTGTGTCACCTCTTTAAAGATCTTGGTCTTTCCAGAAAAATAATCAACTCTTTCCTAAAAAAAATATTTAAAACCGCAATTTGCGCATCTCAAATTCTATGGCTTCGAAGGGGGAGTGAATGGGCGGTAAGGTGCACGCTCACATATGGCAAGACAGCTGTCCTAAACCTACCACAGCCGGTCGTTAGTCCGGAATCCACTGCTCACCCCCCAGAAGTGTAAAAAATAGTATTATGATGGGCCCGACTCCGGTCGGTGAATTCCATGGCAGCTCCGTTTGTATTTTATTTTATTTAATTAATATAAATTACCTTGTCGTCAGGAGATGAGCCTCGTTGGCAAGCGCTACTGTTCCTAATGTTGGTCATGGGCTGTCCAGTGAAGAGAGTGAGGGTTTGAGCAGTTCCTATGGTAGCCGCACCGTACCAGGCCGACACTCCGACGTACAATGGAGCAGGAGGCGGCAATTTCTGTAATAATAATAAACAATTAATGTGGTTGGCTATCCCCCAATTTTTAAACGACTGCGCAACAAAAAAGTGTAATATGTTCAGGGTTCATCTATGTATGTTTCCGTTTCTTTATTCCACCATAACTTCTAAACGCTTGAACCGATTTAGAAGTGTGTGGTATTGTTAGAATCGTTATGTTATCGCGGGTGTCATAGGGTACCTTAACTGTCCATATGCATTATCCAAGTCGGAGAGGCTAGCCTATATTGCCGGCCCAGCGGTTTACAACAAACTCAGCGAGCACATTAGGCAGGCGCAATCTCTTGGCGTGTTTAAAAGACGCCTTAAGAGGTACCTTACAGATAAGGCGTTTTACTCACTGGAGGAATATTACTAGAGCGAAGTCTAAAATGCTTTGGTGGCTAAAGTATTTAATGATCTCTGCATTTCTTCTTGTATTTCTTCTTTTTACATTATTCTTGTGTTTTTTCTTCGTTTTGTTTTGTTTATTTTATCTTTTCTTTACGATAAAAAAAAATGTTTGTTTGCTAATATGTATGAATGTTCTGAATCTGTATCTGACTTGTATACCAGTATGCTAATAAAATGAATATCAAATAATTAGTTGTCTAAATGTCAAAATGACAATAAATTAACATAAATAAATCGTGTTTAGTGTCAAATGATAGGTCTCTTTGCATACATTCCGGAAATATACATGTATCTATATGGATAAATACATAAACCACAAATATTTCATTAAAAAACCGTAATAAAAATAATTATAAATAAAATTGTTCACTTTCTGTAACGGCAGTCGTGTTTTTATTCTTTTTAAACCCGGTAACTCCCTAACATCCCTTGCGGGACCAACGGCCGCCTCCCCCATTTTCCAGGTTATATTTTTTTATATGTCAAATTTCAATGCGATCATTTAACAGTATTTTTTTTAAGATCCGTATAGTGGTTTACAAGTTATGGTCGTTTGTATCAAGGTCGTCGACTCGCGTCGATTTTACGCGCGAAAATGTCGCGGGCAAAAGTAATAGCTGAATTTTTACTTCGCGAGAGGAGGGGTTAATATATTTACTTGTTCATCATTTGAAAGACGTCGAGGTCAAGCTGCAGGTTCTCATAAAATAATTTGAAAATTACCTCTGTAGGCCAGGTGTAATCAATCCATCCATTGCTCTTGTCATCTTCCGACTCGTCAGGGGAAGAGGTGGTGAACTCTGCGGCGTTGGTGCTCTCGCCGTCGCCGCTGCCATCCGATTTCTTCCAAGTCGCCAAAGCGGCAGCATAAAACAGCGGGCAATGGACAGATACCAAATAGCAGTACAGGATCTCATCCATCTAAAAAGTAAATAAAACCGGTGGAGAATCTTGAAGGAGGCTCTCGCTATAAAACATTTTCACGCACTTTGGTTGTGCAGCCAAATTTATCCTATACTGACAATTAAACTGGTTTATGATGTATATACATGATATGACATGACAGCACTCATTACCAGGTGTAGCTGTTTTAAGTCGCCTTCAACCGCGATTAGAGTGAGTTTTACACTTCACGGATAGATGGCATTGCAAGGTTTTTAATGGTCCCCCCCCCCCCTTTACTTCCCTCTGCTGTACTTAGAAATTCATTCACTCTTAACCCCTCGAGTAGCGGCATAATTTCATGGCAGACCGAGGCAATTTATTGGAATTTCTTGTAATATCGCCGTGCTCGACAAAAAGTACTATAACTATATAAATACTATAGCAATCATAAAAAGAATAACCGTGCAATGATCGCATTGAAATTTCGTTTACAGAATATTGAAATTCCATTTTGTAAAACAATTATATAATTATGAATAAATATGAGAAAGTCGAAAAAGTGAAAAAAACTCGGCATTTCTAAATTGTACTTGTTTTACGGAAAACTACGGTACCCTATTTAGAAATTGTAAATACTATTGTGATCTTTATTAGATTCTCTATCAAAGGTAATATTTCGTTTTCCTTATCAACATACAAAAATATTTAAATATTAGCTCATAAAAATCAATAAAAATTGTGATGATTTCCAAGAAAAAACATCTCGAAAAAAATAACCTCATTAATTTACGAATACACCGAAAACTTTATATATTTCAGCGAAAAACAAAGTAATATGTATTTTGTCAACGAATTAGGCAGACATTGTGAGTTATTTAACGCAAAAAACTCAATAATTGGTAATGCCACATAGCGATAAACCGCACCCAATTTTTCAACTCAAAAATACAGGTAAAATTGGAATAAAATGTACGTAACATCACTGAATTCGGTTGATAAAGTGTTTTAGAATCAAATTTACTTACATATCTATTCATATTCCAACTGAAAACACTAAAAAAACACAAAAAAACTTGACAACCCGATGACAGCCGACGGCGGCACATTAGCAATGTTTGACAATTGAATTTTACCATAAATATCCATTAAAATCACGCCGGACGTTATTCTAGCAGCCGTCTATGTACCTATGGTAATAATGGGACATGTTCGTATGGATTTTAGGACCGTTCGAATAGGAAAATAATATTACTGTGTGTTCCGGGAGCAAGCCGCCAATATTGGTCGTTACCTAGCCAACGGTGTTCTGACGTGCAACCAAATTTGGTCGTTACGTAGCCAAAGGGTTAGTCATAAAACATAATATTCTTACCAACTGAGGGCTGGCATCTCCCGGAGATGATCCATCTCCCACATAGATAGTGCCGGTGATATGGGTATACACCGCTCGGGCAATCGCTGTTGAGATGTTCGCCAGTACCACTTGTGTGTCGTTCCACTTAAAAAATCCACCCGAAATAGATTTGCTTACGTCCATGAAGTTGGTAGGTTCCCCTGCGTTGAAAAAATAAATAGATAAGCATTTAACTTTGAAAAAATAAATAGATAGGCATTGAAACAATGCCTAATATATTTTTACAAGACTTTAGAGAAACGTTCCCGAAGCCAGCAGCAAAGACCAACTAGAATGGCTGAAGAGACGAACTATGTAATTCCTCACGTACATACAACCTTTGCCCAAAGACAGTTGTATTTCATTGCCCCAAAAATTTTTAATACTTTAGAAGAGTCATCAGTAATAAATGTTCAAAATGTACACCTTTGTAAGACAAAAGTAAAAAAATGGCTCCCTTACGAAAAGACTGAAATGGAATTGCTTCATACAATAATTTAAAATATGTGTGTATGTAGATGTATGTGTATGTGTGTATATGCATATATGTATGTATGTATGTTTGAATGTGTATATGTGTATATAACTAACACTTTATCACTTTGCTCTATCGAAATAACCTTATTAACAACTTCTTTGATTATTACTTTTCTTACCCTCATATTATTATTAGCTTTATTATATTTTTTTCTACTATCAACTTGTTCATGTTATTTCTATGTTAATTAGTAATGCAAGCATTGTAAACTATTCATAGGACAGTAAATTTGTTTCGTTTGAATATGTTTTTAAAATACTAGTATCATATATTTACTATCTGTAAGTTTGCTATAAAATAAAATAAATAAATAAATAAAATTCAATATCATTGCACAGTGTGCTGGTGTGCTACCAGTCTTTTTGGTTCGGAAATGCAGTACACACACGGTGTGCAGTTGTCATTCGAATGGGTTAAAAGCGTAATTATTTGACAGTTTGTTGTTACTAAGTTTATCAACAAACCTAGTGAGTAACTCAGTGTTGCAATGTTACAATAATAAATCAAAAAGAAAAATAACAAATAAAAGAAATGTACATAAATAACAGAGCAATGATTTTATGGCATATACTTAACCCCTCAAGCGGCGGGTGTCTTGGCAGTCACCTGTCATTTCTGAGAGTTGAAGGTCAAAAATATAGCACTTTAGAAAAACGATCATAAGAAAGAAACTACTTGATGGATCATGAAAAGAAGAATTGTAGAACGATTGCATTGAAATTTGAAATATAAAACATTGAAACCTCATTTTGTAAAACAATTAGATAATTATGAATAATTATTAGAAAGTTGGAGGACTGAAAAAAACTCATGTATTCAGTGATATCGACGTTTTATCTCAAAATACGAAACCCTATCTAGAAATTGTAAACACATTTGTGTACATTATTACATGCTTTACCAAATCTATTAGTTCGTTTTATTTATTTTCATACATATATCCGAAGAGAAGCTACATAATATCCAAAGAGAAGCACAGATTCGAGCAATGGCAGCACTCGACTAAGTTCCCCCAGAATACAAACAATTATATCAGGGATTCTAGACTGCGAGAAGCACGACTGAATAATCGTACAATACAGAATGTATCCGCCTTTCTCACACATATCTAACAGTTCATTGAGAGCGCTATTTGTCGCGCCGCGCTCGTACCCGTTTTGGGACGTTAAATAAAATAAAATACAAACGGAGCTGCCATGGAATTCACCGACCAAAAATCGGGCCCATCATATATATATTTTTTTGTTGTTTTTTTTACACTTACACAAGGTGAAGGGTGGATTCCGGACTGACGACCGGCGGTGGTAGGTTTAGGACAGCTGTCTTGTCACATGTGAGCGTTCACCTTACCACCCATTCACTCCCCCTTCGAAGCCATAAAATTTGAGATGCAGAGATCGCGGTTTTAGATAATTTTTCTAGAAAGGAGTTGATTATTTTCCTGGAGAGGCCAAGATCTTTAAAAAGGTGAAACAAAGATTTAGCTGGCAGGCCACGAGCGCCTACTTCCACCGCGTGAAGGTGAACAGTGAAGCCGTTCCGGGTGACGGCATTTGCGAGGTCATGGTATTTATTTAATTTGTACTCGTGGTCTTTAGGGATATTTGATTCCCATGGAACAGTTAATTCTACGATAAGAACCATCTTCCGAGATAGAGAGTAAAGAGTTATATCTGGACGCAGGACTGTGCATCCGAGACTTTCAGGGAATTTATACTGCTTAGAGACCGAATCGACCTCCATAATCCAATCTGAAGCTTTCTCGATTATTGAGAAAGGTTTCGCAGAGAGATGTTTTTTGCCTTTAGAGCCAACCCGCACAAACTGTATTGGGGGTTTGGAGGATACTGTGGAACCCTTGTTGGCACGAGCCACTGAGAGGCTAAGTACCTCGCGAATAACAGCAAGGACTTTGTCGTGGCGGTAAGTGTACCGTCCTTGATCCAAGGCCACCTTGCAGCCAGCTAGAATATGTCTAGCTGTGCAAGGGGTGTTGCTGCAAAAGGGACATGAACTATCCTCGGCATAGCTCCAACGAGCGAGGTTACTGGGGTCTGGAAGTGTAGGCATTTAAATAACATTTCAGCATCTCTGGCGTCCAGTCATACAACATTACTTTCCAGTGCATTGGAGGAGGAATGCAAAAGTCTCCAATTGTTGTCCAATCATTCTGGCATTGAAGGCCAATAGCGTGAGCCATACTATTGCTGTCGTAATCTCCCAGCAAGAGAGACTTCTTCAAGTCCACATCGCTCATGGTTGTACTGCCATACCCCAGACCAGTGCCATTCTGGCTGATTCCAGTAAGGAACTTTTTGTGGAAGTCAACGCGGATTTGACTCACTACGGCTACTTACTACGTGCTTCGATACTGCCGGATCCTTGGAATTGCTTAGAATCGAATTTTTGGTTATTCTGGAGTTGGCGTAGAGCAGAGAGGGCAGTTTTAGAGCTAGCCCAAAATTGTGTTTGGACCTGAAGAGAGTCGAGGGGTCAGCTGGTTTGGCTAAGGACAACCAGGATTTTAGACTAGCTGTCACCAGTGCATCCAGACGAGACAGTTGGGTTTTGGTGAAATCGTAAATAAGAAAGGGCCATGACAAATGTGAAGTTAGATAGTTGTCATAGATCCAAGCCTTACGAGGGCCAGAAATTAGCAATGCATCTATCTTTTCCAGGCAACTACTGAAATGATCTATAACATAATCGCCAGAGAGGTCTTTTCCCTGGCAGGTGATTTTTCTGCCAAGAATTTGAAGTGGTTATTTGGGTCTATAAGGGAGATAATAGAGCCCTTATAGACCAATTTTGGGTCATAGGACGTAAATTTTGTGTCAATGCGGGCGAGTCCAAGGCAAAAACATTTGGAGGGCTTCACTTTTATACAGTCTGACCAGTCGCAGAACAGCTCCACTTTCTGTAATAGCAGGGAAAGCTGCTTGGGGCTCCTGGTGATAAAAGTTAGGTCGTCGGCAAAAGCGAGGCACGACGATGTGTATTGGCCGTCTGTTTTAAAACGGTAACCCCACTTCTTGTCGAACTGGGTCAGGCTTTCCAGCAGTATATTGAAAACGATATTGAATATTGTCGGAGAGAGGCAACAGCCCTGAAACAGTCCAATTAAATATGATATAGAGCGGGTAGTCCATTCTTGCGTTTTGACATGGAACGTCAGACAGTTGTAGTAGGAGGCTACAATGTCACGCACCACAGGTGGGAAGTTGTACCAGCGGAGCGCAAAGTGGAGGAGACTGTGCCGAAGCATTGACTACAATACATCGTACCCGATTCAGGACGTTACTGTCTTGAGGGGTTAAATAATAATATATTATTTCCTGAAGCAAAATACATTCTTTTTGCCTGCTGGCTAGCCCAGAGTCTCAGCTCCGGCCCAGTCACTTGGCTTTCAAGATGGCGGGCGGGAAAGACATTCTGCTTTCTGCTGAAATTTTATAGGTCTGAGTGCCTAGTTAGTTAGTTAGTTAGTTTTCCTGGGCTATTTCCCGCACTTGGCCTCTTGATTGGGCCGTTGTGCGTGGCTCATGTTTCTATTTATGTTACTCCAGTCAACCCAGGCTGTCCCAGAAGGTTAGTAGCCTGTTTAGGTTGCTACAGGCCTCCAGGACAGATGCTGGAGATTATAGTATTCTTGCCCGTTGCTCTGCCACGCTCCTGCATTCCATGAGCACATGCTGTGGCGTTTCTTCTTCCTCCATGCATCCTCTGCATAGAGGGCTGTCTGTCACACCTATGGTAAACAGGTGTTTGTTTAGGGGACAGTGGCCTGTCATAGTACCTATGACTTTACGGATTTTGTCCCTTTTTAATCTGGTGAGGTTGCGGGCAAGTTTTTTAGGCGCTTCCGGAACCGCATTCTTTGTTTGCCTGCAGCCTGCGTTTTTTTTCCATTCTTTAAGGTGGGTTTCGTCGGTGTTCCTGCGTAGCCATGTTTTTATTTGGACCTGGGGTATGGGCATCAGTGGTTCCGGTCCATATACTATTTCATTTGATCTCCTTTTGGCCAGTTCGTCTGCCGCATCGTTTCCCAGTGAGTCGCTGTGCCCCTTAATCCATTGCAGGGTCACTCTATTTGACCTTGCAATGGATTGAAGAGCATTGTGGCATTCCAGTACAAGGACAGAGGTTATAGTATTTTTTGCTAGCGCTTGTAGCACGGAGGCACTGTCGGAGACAAATTTCAAGCTTAGGCCTCCGACATCTCTGGCTGCAACTGCCTGTGCTGCTCTGGTGATGCCAATGCATTCTGCTTGGAAGATCGTATTTGCCTAGGGTAGTTGATATTTTGATTGTTAGATCATTTGAGAAGACGCTGGCTCCGGTACCTTGAGTGGTTTTGGAGCTATCGGTGTATATTTATTTATTTTATTTATTTATTTATTTATCCTATTTTTTATAGTTACATAAAAATATCCTTTCTTCATTTGTATTAGAGTGATCTGCTGAGTGCCTAAGTAATGGCTGAGTAACGGCCGCTTTTAAAAAATATATGTAGTGAAGTAGATTCAGTTAATTCAGGTGAGTGTTGCTTCAGTTCTTGACAGCGGGTTGACATTTCGAGCATTGTGATTCAATACGATTGTTTTTTGTTTGTCTTTCAGCCATTCTAGGCATTTTGTATAACCAAAACCTTTAATAAAAAGACCTCGAGTTATCTTGAAAGGGTATCGGCGCTTGCGCATCAAATTCAAAATTCTTTATTTATCTATATTACATGTATTTTTAAAATTCAAAGCCATCCTAACTAGGCCTCGTCTGTACTAAGGTAGGCTTAATATTAAAAAAAGGTATAGTGGTTTTCGTAACTAGGTGTAATACATCTTTGTATATTATTATGTTACATTTGAGAAGTTAAAAATAGAATAAGAAAGCGTAATAATATTAAATTTAGGTATATACATATAAATATATACATACATATATAAATAAATATATACTTTATAGATAAATATAAAATAATACTATATATATATATATATATATATATATATATATATATATATATATATATATATATATATATATACATATATCTCACAAATCGTGCACTATTTTAATATATATATATATTATTAATGTCTCCGTTTCTTGTCGACCCATAGTCAAAAGTGACTTAGTTAGGTTTTTCTTTACGCCGTGACTATTCCTAGATTTCAGTCCTGCAGGAAAAACACTATTCATTTTGTTGAACAGTCGAGGAGCAATGTAAGAAAAGTGTTTTTGTGCAAAACTTGTTCTCTTTTTTTGGATTAAGTGCTGTCTGGTTGTTGTTACTCGTGTTCCTTTATGGTGTGTTGAATATAGATGATAATTGTCATGATTATAGTAGTAGAGTAGGACTACCTTAGCGTATATTTGAAGAACGTCAAGGACTTTAGATTCATTGTACAAGCTCTCAGAAGAATACCGGAAGGGTTTTTTGTGTATTACTCTTAATAGCGACTTTTGGGCTTTAATTAGAGGATCAAGTGCTTGCAGCGAGGCTCCACCCCAAGCTATGATTCGGTATGCTAGTAAGTTATGGGCCAATGCGAAATATATCGTTCGTACTAAATCTTTGGATACGGCATTTCTTATTAACTTGAATATATGTACAAGTTTTCTCAATTTTGTTGCAGTGCACCTGATATGATCTTCCCACTTCAGTGTATAGTCCAGAGTTAATCCTAGGTACATTATTGTATCTACTCTTTCCACCTCCGCACATCGATTTGTGTTCAAAGTTTTTGGTTACTAGCATCCTTAAAGGGGATGAATCAGTACAAGCAGATAAACAACTTTTAATTACAAAAAATAAAAAAATAAAAAAAGTATAAAAAGCGCTGAGCTTGATGTTTCATGTAGCGGTAGGTAAAATATCGCTAATAAACAATATTAGCAATATTTTACCGCTCGCTAGATGGCGCAGCGCGTTAAACGCTTCTCAAACTTGTTTTTAATAGATAAGATTTACAAATTTCATTTTTAAAAAAAAAACTAAAACAATCTATTTTTTTCCATTCTTGCTCGTACCGATTCAACCCCTTTAAGGATGCCGGTAACTAAAAAATTCACAGTGTACATTGCATCACTTGTAACCTTTCTTTGTAGATTTTTACTGCTCTGTGTAGTTGACGCGAGTCGGCCCTTATTTTCTGACGTCGAGGAAATATGAAAATTTATGAATCTGCTATACTAATTTGTGTATTTTTTTTTGTGAAAACCGCTGGGCAAAACGAGTAGTATTCACTTTCCTGACTCACACCTGCTTTTTTTCATTTTTGTTGTATATAATAAGAACCCTATAAAAGTTTTGAAAATTTATTTAAGTTTCGAATTATAGAAATATAAATTTATGGGGCCCCTATAAAATGTTTTTTTTTTTCTGGTACCCTCTATTAGCTTTTAATATAAGTCAAAATAATCATAATCATCATCCTTACCGTAGATCATGTCGAACCAAGATGTGACGTTCCTGTACGTATAGTCCAAGTTGTCGATGTCGTCCAGCACAGAATGGTAGAATCGATTAGAGAAGCCCTCATTTCCGTGATCGGTCAACAGCAGCTCTTCCATCTGGTTTCTCACTCCGTCTTTCGTGACCCTTCGGAACGAGTGGAGAGATGAAGGCGGCAGATTATCGGTGACGAGGGTCTTGACAGTTACGTTCACTTTCGATCCTTCGGATGCCAAGGATTGGATGAAAGCATTCGACTGTGTAAGAAAAATATTACTTTAAAAACGGGCAAACTGACAAACTGTATTTTTATTTTTGTTTTATTTGAATGCAGTGCAGAGTGGGCTCGATTGCGTTTCTTTGTGAACTAATATCAGAAATTAGTTCATGTCAACAAGACAGGGCACTGGAGGTAAGACTAAAATAAGAATTTGTTATTTTTCAAATACTACTGGGTATAGTATAATACTGAAATTACAGTACATAGGATGTTGTTTATTTAGGTTGCCCTAAGATTTATTAGTGAGTCAACGACGGCCGACGTACTTCTAATAAAAAGATGGCAGGGCATCGCTGCTCAAAAACGCTTGGAGGAAAAAAACAGACAAAATTTAGTTTTTTGAATGACACTTTTTATGAATAAACGTTTTTATGACAAACCATTAAGTACACTTAATGTATATTGATAGAATTACTGTAATCTTTACTAAATGTAATTTTAACTTTAGAACATAAGTGTACCCTACAAAGAGATGTTTGCATTAGATTAACCCTTCGAGTAGCAGCATAATTTCATGGCAGACCGCGGCAATTTATTGGAATTTCTTGCAATATCGCCGCACACGACAGAAAATACTATAACTATGGAACTGCTATAGCAATCATAAAAAGAATAACTGTGCAATAATCGCATTAAAATAATATAAATTAATATATAGTATTAATAATTATTAGTAGTATAATAAATAGTGACAAATAAAACTATCACATATGCTGACGACACAGTAATTACTTTTCAAGGCAGTAATTGGCATGAAGTATTTCAAATGGCAAATCACGAGATGGAATTGGTAAAAGATTGGTTAGATGAGGCTTTGCTTACACTTAATATCGGCAAGACCAAATTTGTTGCATTTAGTGCTACAAAAGCTGGACAAGCACCAGAAAATCTTCATCTGGTTATACATGACTGTGACAATAAGCTGAACTGCCGATGTTTGAACGTAGAAAGGGTAAACTCTATTAAATATCTTGGAATCATAATCGACAACAACCTACGGTGGTCTGGGCATATTGATTATTTATCCACAAAAATTAGACAACTTGGCTACGTGTTTAGGGATCTCCGCAACATATTAGACCGACGTACTATTAAATTGACATATTATGCGCTATGTGAGTCCATTTTATGCTACGGCATTATTGGTTGGGGAGGATGTGCGAAAACGGTTCTTCAACCACTTCTTGTCGCGCAAAAAGGTTTGATCAAAATAATATTAAGAAAACCGTTCACGTATGCATCAGATCTCACATTTAAGGAAATGCATGTTTTAGAAGTGCGCATGTTATATGTGATAATGATTTTAGGTCGGATCGTTCTTAAGGAAAAAATTTTATCCCAGCAAACTAAACACACAAGACGTGCCAATAGTGACTACGTTGCAGTTCCCCGAAGGAGTACATCATTTGGCCAAAGAAATTTCACTTATCTAGGGCCTAGGATTTATAACATCCTACCTGCAGGTATAAAGATTAGCCCGAGCATTCCACTTTTTAAGAAACAACTGGTCCGTGGATGCTTGGGCCAGGAAGGTACCGAATACACCAAGAACTCTCAACTACCTAGCTTTGTTTGGCTGCACTTTGTGACTATTTCTATTATTTTAATTTTTCTTTGTGACTATTTAATTTTTTTTTAGAAACTTTACTATTAATGGTACCTATTATAATTTTATTGTGACTTTTTATTTTTCTTACAAATATTACAAATTTTATTTATAATTTAAGTTATGACTATATAGGTTATTATTAACCGAAGGATATGTGTATTTAATTATCTATTTACTTCAATGTTTTATTTTATTATAATTATATATTTACATGTTTTATTTCTATGCTAATTTTTATTTAATTCAATGTTTTTTTTCCATTTTCGCTTTTATTGTTTAAACTACTTTTTTTTCTTTTGATTATGTTTTCTTTTTAAACTAGTATTTGTTTAATATGTCTGCCCTAGAACAAGTGTTCATACTTAGTTGGGCGACATGGGACCGATCTTCACTATAAGCGTGACACAACTTACTGTGGGTTTTATTTAAGTGTAGATATTAAATATAATTTGTTACGCTTGTTGCTTATTATGTGCATTGCTTTAAATAAATAAATAAATAAAAAATATAAATTATATAATAATATAAATTAATAATATAATTTAATAAATCGTAATAAATATAAAAAATAAAAATATAATAAAATAAATTAATAAATCGCATAAATTAATATATAGAATATTGAAATCTCATTTTGTAAAACAATAATTATGAATAAATATGAGAAAGTCGAAAAAGTGAAAAAAACTCGGCATTTCTAACTTGTACTTATCTTACGGAAAAATAAGGAACCCTATTTAGAAATTGTAAATACTATCGTGATCTTTATTAGATTCTCTATCAAAGGTAATATTTTGTTTTACTTATTTACGTACAAAAATATTTAGATACTAGCTGACCCGTGCCCACTTCGTTGGGCGGTAAAACTTTTTACTTGTGATGAAATTATGAGTGTGGTTCGGTTAGTACTGAGTGCTATGATTTATTTCCTGACTGCCAAAAGAAGGGTTATATTTTTACTGCATAAGTATGTATGTGTGTATTTGCATGCCAATTTGACTGTATTACCGTTATTTGTGAGTGTCTCTTACAATAAGGTACCCTATTTAGAAATTGTAAATACTATCGTGATCTTTATTAGATTCTATATCAAAGTCAATATTTCGTTTTGCTTTGCTTTTGTTATATACAAAAATATTTAGATATTAGGTAATAAAAACCAATAAAAATTTTGATGATTTCTTGAAAAAAAAAATGGTGATGTTTGACTACGGAATTTTACCAGAAATATCCGCGAAATGACACGCGAAATTTTTCTTGCGGCCGTCTATGTATCTATGGTAATAATGAGATATTTGGTATGGATTTTAGGATGTGTTCGAATTAGAAAATAATATTACTGTGCGCTCCGGGAGCAAGCCGCCAATATTGGTCGTTACGTAGTCAACGGTGTTCTGATGTGCGACCAAATTTGGTCGTTACGTAGCCTAAGGGTTAACCCTCAGAACTTTCAGAAATACGTACTGTAATTTTGAAAGGTCAGACTGTGTGTGTTCATGACTTGACCGAAAAAATCTTTATACGAAACGGCTTCCTCCCCTTTATGTCAGTTAACCGGGGTTGTACTGTATAAGTTTAAAAGGTAGTTTTGAAGCTGGAAAATCGATGATCGTCCATTTCATATTTCGCTTCAATGCATTGCTCCGTCTTGTTAAAGTTCAAGGTTCTTTTTATTTAAATGGCTTCGCGGAACATGCAGGGAAAATAAAATTGTTCTTCGAATACCACAATGAGATTTGTAAACTGCAGCCAGTAGTTAGTTCCGCTACACAATATGCGTTTGCAGATTGCCGATTTTTCTCACCGAATGTTTTTAACGGCTTTGATGTGACAGCGATTCAGTCTATCCTGGACAACGACGGTTGCGACATCGCCAAAACATCGGGTGCTACAAATTTCACGCAGTAAATTCGCTTTATCTTATTTATAATTCGAAACAACTGCGATAGTATTTCATTAAAAAAATAATACTGTACCATATCCGATGAAACTGTGTCAGTCTTGGGCGTGAATATATTTAATGGATATCCTTTAGTGTTCTGCTGTAGGATGGCGCCACCTAACTGTCCAATTTCTACGTGTAGTGAGACGGAGGACGCAGGTAAAGGTGGACTGGGTCCAGGTGGCCATTCTGATCGGAGCATATCGTAAGCGACTCGCTGCGAACCGATGTAATCGAAAGCTTCCCCGTTGAACATCGCAAAGATCACATTCTTAGCTGTGAATGCAAAAAAAACGAACATTTAAACTTTCAAACAGTAAATAATAGTTGTATCACCCCAAGATTTTCCGAGCAAGTAGCCAAGGACTGATTTCATCTGAATAGTAATTCATTAACCCCTAGAGCCCCAATTGGCCGATATCGGCCACAACACGATTCAGCATGACTGCCCCGTTTTAATTTTATTTTAATTTAATTTGTTTTATTTTATTATGTTAATATGTTTTATTTTAATTATGGGTAGTGGTTTGGCAGTAATTAACCCCTCACGTTGCGAGGTAAAAACTCACCTATCACTTTTGCGCACATATTCGCGCAAAAAATAGACGCGAGTCAACGGCCTTGAGAAAAACGATCATAACTTATAAACCACTAAACGGATTAAAAAAAGATAAAGGGAAAAATGATCGCATTGAAATTTGACATATAAAACATTATAACCTTATCTCGTAAAACAATTAAGATAATAATGAATAAATATTACAAAATTGGCAAACTGAAAAATCTCGCCTATAAAATCATTTCGATTTTTTTGTAAATACAGTTTTTGTAAATATCAAAAATTGTAAATACAGTTATGTTCTTTATTAAATGCTTTACCAAAACGATATATTTTTTTTACTTATTTGCATACAAAAATACGGAAAAAATATTTATTTATTCAGCCAAGAAAAATTGTATGTATTCTCGTAAAAAAAAAATTTTTTAATTTTTAATTTGTGACTACTTATGGTATTTTTTTATATGAAATTCTTTCAAAATAACTTTATTACTACATCACTTCTTCTTAGAAATCACACCAGAACTTTGAGCTTTGTCTGATATTATAGAAAAATCTAAAGTTTTGAGAGTTTCCGCGTCCGAACCTAATAATAAACTTTGAATGCCCATAATATAAAATTCGTTAGATTTTTTCAATTATATTGTCTTATCATAGACTTATTATATGTCTAATAACTAATTACTATACTCCAAAGAGTCACATTTCATCGAAAAACTATGGAAAATCGCACTTTTTTCTCTCATAGTAATTATCAAAACAAGTTTCATTTTCGCGAGCCATATTAGAAAACAACATATAATGTTCAAAATACGCCTAATTATGTGATAACTTAGGATGTAAATGAAGCAATACCTATTTTATTAGTAAATTAAAGCGACATTAGGTCATGTTTCGCGATATATCGGAATATTTCACAAACATTACAAAATAAAAACGGCCATTTTTTCGCGAGCCGTTTGTTGTTGCCAAAGTGTTTTCTTCGAAAATTCGTGAAAAACAGCAAATGGACTGTCTAAATTGACTAATCCTAATGCTTAGACTACTTAAAAATGGAAATTACTCACTTTTATCCGGTATACACTGCACTTATATCCACAAAACACTTCACAAAACACTTCACAAAACAAACATTTCTCGGAACTACGCGACGGCCGCGCGCTGGCCGATCGACTGCCGTCTGACGTTTATTCTGACTTTTTAATTCGCCGATCGATATTATTGCCGCTGGCCGCCGGATTAAAGATTATTCGGCCATGTATTTCAGCCGTCAGAAAGCATAAAATACGACGTTTCGAATCGTAAATTGCATTTTTCGCAGCGGCGAGCGCGATATCCCGTATGGGATGTTTTGGATTTTAGCGGCCGCCATACATATCCCGAAAGGGATGTTCAGTGCCTAGCGGGTTAATGTTTTGGTGAGACAGTGTCATAATTCAATTTTTTTACTAATTTTTACTAAATTTTTTTGTGACATCAACTTGTCAATCGCCTGAGGGGCCGAGGCCTGAAGGGTTAATACAATCGATAAGCTCGATAAGATAATATGCAAGCTCATCCGTCTCATTGATTAATTTGTTTTTTTTTTACCTTTTATGTATAATTATAGTTAGAGGGATTTTCAAAAATACTACAATCTAATTTCAAAGATGACTATGAGCGCAATCTGTTTATAAAAGACAGTAACGCTATCTTTGTAGTAACAGTAACGTAAAACAAGAAGCCATGCGGCATAATTTGGGGCGAAGTGATTTTATAAGCGGTTTGTGTCTTGCTCATTCAATCAGGGGAATTTCCATGGTTGTATATACTGATATATGGAGAGGCGATCGGTGTGATTGTGCAGCTTTATTATTGCGTTCAATATTTTGGAAAATACATTTATTCTTAACGGAAATTTATGTTTTTGGACTGAGTGAACCTGCTGGAGTTCCTGTAACATTATATAAGCAATAAATAGAAACTATGGCATTTTTATTACTTTTTTACAGTTTTATTATGAATTTATAGGGGCATGGGCATTTTCTTTGGGCAGCAGGCGGACGTGATAAAAATAACTTTAGGAATCTATGTTCTATCAAAGGTGCAACGACTCGGAGCAAGAGAAAAGAAGAGCCGCTTGCGGCTCGCGAGCCACAGACTGCGAACCCCTGTTCTGGTACAAGTTGCCCACATATTATAAAATTAGATAAAATAACTCAAAAGTACTTGCAATATTTGTCCATGTCCTTCATCGGCAGCATTTGCGTCAGTAGTTTGGCAGTCGACAGAAAGATAGCAATGCCGGCAACAGTACTAGCAGCACCCGGAGAAAACCCTAGAATAAACGAGACAAGTAAATATATTAAAAAGAATAAAAAACTCGACTGCCCATTACAGAAAGTGAACTATTGCATTTATAATTGTATTTTTTTTATTTACTTAATTAATTTTAGATATTTTATCTAATGTTACATAAAGAAAAACAGTTACTTTCTAGTTAAATAAAGCGACTAGTTAAATCATCCCAATCCCATGCAACCCGAGGGACGTCACACATCTAACTAGGCTTATGCCTGTGCCTAGATGTGAAATTAAAGACTTATTTGACATTGCAAGCTGACATTAAAAGTTTATTACTAGAGATTAGATATTAGGTAGAGTTTAAATATGTATATATATATACACAATATAATAAAAATATACTAATAATAATAATAATAATAATAACAAAGGAATAATAATAAAATAATAGATAATCATTCATAGATAAAATATATTAAATAATTTAAGTCACAATAGATTATTTTTATTACGGTTTTTACATAATATTTGTGGTTTATGTATAAATCCATATAAATACATATATATTTCTCGAATCTACTCAATCAGACCTTTCGTTTGACACTAAACTTGATATATTTATAAATAGGATAGAAAACTTCGGTGACGTCACAGTTCGGTGACGTTGCAGCCGCCGTTGTCCAGGGTAGACTGTTACCCTGTCTACCCTGGACAACGGCGGCTGCAACGTCACCGAAACGTCGGGTCCTACAAATTTCACGCGGTAAATTCGTTTTCTATCCTATTTATAATGTCAAACAACCGCGATAGTCTTCGATTTTATATTGATATATTTATGTTAATTTATTGACATTTGGACATTTAGACAACTACATACTTGATATTTGGACAGCAAAGGTACCATATGACACTCGGGATGAAATAACGATTCTAACAATACCACACTTCTAAATCGGTTTAAGCGCTTAGAAGTTATGGTGGAATAAAGAAAAGGAAAACATACATAGATGAACCCTGAACACATCACACTCCTATTTTGTTGGGTAGTCACGTAATAAAATAATAAATTGGAGGTTCTGCGTATGCATTGCAGGGGTGCTACAACTTCATGTGGTAAATCCGTTTTTCTCTTGTTTATAAAGAGATTTTTTCATATATTTCATATTTCGTAGAAATATACGAGAAGAAATAATCGTAGTACACAAGAAAAAAATTATGACTTCAATTAAAATAAAACGACTAAAATAAAACGACAAAATAAAACGATTTATCTCAATCCCATGCAACCCAAGGAATGTCACCTGTCTAACTAGGCTTATGCCTGTACCTACATATCGACGGTTGAAAGGTGAAATGTATTAAACGCCAATATACCAACTTCACAGGCAAGCCGTTTGAAGTTTAAAATTTTAGAAAAAAAATTGTAAGAAATCATTCGATGGTTCGATTTCTTTTTTTTATATACCATTATAAAGCTACTGGAAAAGATATTATTTAGGACTATTTATAGAAAAGTATAATCAATTATTAAAGGAAATAAGTGGCGTATAATACAAAATGACCTCAGCACAAAAACAGGAGAAATGTGTTAAGTTGTTACATGTATCAATTTTAAAAACAAGCGAAATGGCTTATGTGCCAAGAAAGCATACAGATCTTTTAGATAAAATGTATTACACGCCAATATGTAGTGCTTATTACGTCATGTTAAATGTTTTATGTTCCAACTCTGTTGTAGCAGGGAAGGTTGAAAAATGTATTATGTCCTCTTTAAATAAAATTGTATGGATTTCCACGGGTATTAATGAAACCAACATTCAATACATACTAAATCTTTATTAAATAAAAGGTGAAACACAAACAATAAGCAAAAAATTAAAATGGCGAAATTAAATTAAATCGAAACCAATCAACACAAACATTTACTTAATTAAAATTAACTCCTAAATCTAATTCTTCCTACCTACATTAGTATCAGTAGTATTAATTTTCTTACGAAAAATAGTAAAAATAAGTAAAAAATTAAAATGGCGGAATGAAATTAAATTAAAACCAATCAAACACAAAAATTTAAGTAATAAAATGTAACTCCTAAATCTAATTCTCCGTACCTATGTACATTAGTATCAGTAGTAGTATTAATTTTCTTATATAAAAAAGTAAAAATAAGTAAAAAATTAAAATGAAACCAATCAAACACAACAATTAATTAAAATTACTTTCTTAAGTCTAATTCTCAGTACCTACATTCTCAGTACCTACATAGCAGTGTAATAACTAATTTTCGCTGGCTAAGTCTGAATCATCTTCATCAGTTTCGGCCAAACGCTCATGTATGTTGCCATGTGGCATTCCTAAATATTCCTCGTGATATCGTGGCGGTATCACATTTGTACTACAAAGCTTTTGCAGGTCGTGATACTTCTGCTTAGGTATTGGCAGACGTCCTTTATATAAAATTCGGTCTGTTGTTTTTTTATTGCTTATGTTGATAGAGATCACTTCTTCTTCAGCATTTGGTGACATAGAATATTTGATGAATATTTTATTTTCGGATTTGTTAAATGTGGCCACCCTTATTTTACTATTTTTTCCTGTTAGGTTGCCCTTAAAATATTTATCTGATACATCATCCCATGAAACAAAATCATTGTGAGTCAGACAGTGTACTGCATAAGGTTCTGGAACACTCCGTGCTAACTCAAAGACGGTCGGCCATTGTGATGGGGCCCAAATTATGTGATTAGCCACATTCTTTTCGATGGCCGAATGCATGCTGTCTACCGGCATGTAGGTGTGGCCCGGAAGTAAATAGTTTATTTGGATCGTGGTTAAGTTTTTAGAAGCCAATAAATTCTGATGAAGACAAGCTAAAACAGTCCGGTTCTTATTCTGCCCTGGGCAAGAATCGCAATACAATAAAAGTTTATTTATTGTATGTCGTTTATCGACTTCTTTTATATAAGATGTGAGAATCGTTGAAACCTCATTGGCTCCTCTCTTTCCGTGACTTTCATTCCATGAATAGCAATAGCCTTTTCTTGTGGTACTCTCATAGAACGTCAGGTTGTAGACTGCCAGTTTTCGAGAATAATAAAGCAACATGCTCTCACCGTAGGGAGTATTTAAAACTTTTTGAAGATCGAAAGAAGTACCATAAGACATTCTTATTTTTCTCATGTATCTTTTTCTCATCTTCTGATGACAGCCAAATCTCTTTTTGGTTTCATTTTTTTCTTCATCGTGCTCTGCTTTCAATATTTCATTTTCTCCTCCAGGATTATTTTCGAAACCAATACATTTAGAACATTTATCTTTTTTGGGCATATGAAAGCCCAAATTGAAGTCATCTGTGAATACTTTTCGGAATAACCTTTCAGACACAAAGTCTACTCCTGAATTTGTTTGAATATCTTTGTAAAATTTGTATAAGTTAGATAGGTTTTTAAAATCTTGGGGCAAGTATAATTTCGTCGAGTCTCTCCTCGTGTAGTGGGATGGTACCGCTGGTAGGTTTTTTATGTAATTTCTCACGGAGTTTAAAACTCCTTCGTTCGTTTTATTGGGTGGTATAGCCTTCCCTCGGATGTCCTCTTTAGAAGATCCATACAAAGCATTCCTAACGGTGTAGTGAACGTATCTTTGTGTAATATCCAAGGTTGCCAAGAAAAACTTCAAACAAACTATACGTTGTCCCTCTCCTTCGTTGATGCAGTACTGATACGTTGCTCCTCTTTTACTTAATCCAGCCACCCGTTTTCTTTTCACATCCTCTTTCTTTGTCATTGAAACAATCCAGTCTCTTCTTCTTTCAGTGGTCAAACTCCAGTAATGTTTGAAAATGTTCAATCTTCTTTCTTCTGTTACTTCTGAACATTTGTTGGCACATTCAGTTTTTAGGCATGGATTTGGCCGTACTCGTTTTTCTGGCATAGTTGCGCCAGATTTCGTCTTGTAAGCTTTTCCACTTCGAAATAAAAGCTGGTTTTCTTTTCTTTCATTTTTTTTCTTAACCTTATATCCTTGCTCTCCAACAGTCCCATCATCAGTAAGTTTTCTCTTCTTAATTCTCTTTTTTTTCTTTGGCAGCGCATCATCTTCCGCATCTTCTTCACGAGATGAACCTTCCCAGGAATCTGATTCCCATTCGTAATCGTGAATTTCCTCTTGATCTTCTAAAAAGTCAAAATATACAGATTTAGGTTGGGACGGTCTAAGTCGAGAAGTTCTTTCGGTGTCATGTGTACTAGCTGAGTTGTATAGTTCAGACAGTTCTACTATTTCTGCCGGGTCTGCAGAATTTCCTACGGTTGCATATTTTTCATGTGAGATAGGAAATATCTCTCCATCTGCCAATTCAGCTTCTCCCGCATTTTGAAATTCATTGGGATTGTACTCAAAGGTGACCGGCACCAATTTATCGGTCTCGGCTGAATTTTGATTTACCAAATCAACGTCTGCCTGAGCTTCGGAATTTTCTACTTCAGATAGAAAAGGAACATTAGCAAGTAATGTATATGTTGCGTCTTCCTCCGTAGCAGATGGTCTTTGGTGTTCTAAACTTTGATTATGGAAGGATAAACTCCGTCTACATTTTTTTTTTATTATAATAGGTGCATTAGGTAGTCCTGTTTGAATATTGTCGTCTTGGATATTCTTTGCGGCCATAAAGACCATTTTTTCATTTCGACGCATCTAAAAAAATAAAAAGAAATAAATTACAATTTCTATGAAACAGCACAAGTGACAAAACAATGCAAGTTTTTTATTCTAATTCGACTAAAATGTATAATAACGTATTGGTCATACATCAGGACATTTAAGAGAGTCAAAACGACCGTACTTATTTCGGTAGACGATTGGAGGCGATTGGAGGCAGAGCAAGGAACAGATTTCGAAAAGTACGTAGCTTTTGATGATGATTTTGCAACTTCTGGTAGTAAATGCAATCAAACACCATCGTGAAACATTGTTTGAGGTTATGTATATGTGTAGGTAAAATGTACTTTAATCCATCGTTCATTAAAATTCGTCATCAGCTTCGTCGTGAGGAAACTTCTCGATGAGATAAACTAAACCTAATCACAGGTTTCGATGGGTATTTGATATCGTGACTCCATTGACAGGTCTGATACAATAAAATATTATACTGTCATCTGAACTACATACATACCTATGTGGGAGTGGATACAAATCAAGTCACAAAATTGCGCTATATAACTAAATAAAAGCTTTAAAAAATGAGACCAAATAAAAGTTTGTTATAAAAAGCACATAGACTAACCGAAAATAGGTAAAAACCTGCTTGCTTATTGCTGGCGCCGCCGATGGTGGTGTAAGCGCTAGATGGTCCGATGGCGCAAAAACCGCGACACGTCCACTCCAGGTGCTGTCTGCGCGTGACTGAAGCGACGAAATCGACGCCGTCTTATATATAGAACGCAATAATTTTAGATTACTACGAAAAATATTCGGTATTATGAACCAAAATTTACTTTGAGCCAGCAAGTTCAAACTGTATTATAAGTTATTTTTCTATATAGACAATGTATTTTCCGCTGAAACTTATTTAGACACCACAAAACAAAATGTATTTATTGCCATGTGGATACAAGTGAATTGTTTTAACCGCCATCATATTATAATTTTCGAACAGCTAAAATGTATTATACGCCACGAGTGCATACAATGTTTACAAGCAAAATGTTTTACTTCCAGCTGAAATGACTTATGTAAGAATTCCATCACAGCGGATTGACTAAAAAGAAAATATCGTTTCTTGTGGGTGTATTAAAGGCTAGGTAGCATTTTTGGTGTAAAAATTGTGTCGTTTAAGACATTGGATTCTTTAGAAACGTACTAAATTGTTGGTGTATTATACGCCAAAATGTGCTCCGATTGCTATGCTAGGTAGCTAGATCGACGCAGAAAATTCCGCTGATTCTAATGGTATATTTAAGTCATATTGACCGAAAGTGGCGCTTAATACATTTCTCCTTTCAACCGTCGATATGTAGATGTGAAATTTAAGACTTATTTTAAATTTCCAGCTGAGTTTATTAGTAGAGATTAGTAATAAAGTAATATTACGTAGATTTTTTTTAAAACTACACAATATATTTACTTTGTAAAGATTAACCTTTTAAAAGCCAGCCTTCGCGTGTCAAATTGATGGTCATTCGCAAAAAATGGCACCACTAACAACATATTTTTATTTTGAATTATCTCTTGTTATCCAATAATTAATGTTGATAGGTAATTAATAATAATTAATTACCTAATTAAGTCATGTATATCATATACTTATATAATATATATAGAGGTCGGCCAAAATGGCTACACGCAGATCTGTTAAACATCACAGCCACCGATTGGCTTTTTTGGCCTCCTAGGGGTTAAAGACTAATAATAATAATGATAGACATATTGATATCTTTCATAGATAATATAATATTTAAAACAAATTTGTCAGTTGTCAGTTCAAACTAGAGTTGTCAGTTCTTCCTCCGTTTCAGAACTCCAATAGCCATTTATTAGTTATAGTTTTGAAACTATCAATATTTTAACAGATTCTTCAATTTTATTGAGAGTTTATGTTGTGCAATGTACTAGGCTTGCCTTTGTGCGAATGTCGTTCTTATCCGAGGAATCACAAAATTTGAACCATCTGCGGCCATCGTAGTATTATATATAGTATTCCTTAGCAAAGAATGCTTCAAAGATCCAAGAATAAAGATCCAAATCGCTCAAATATCGCCAGCCGGCCAGCAATTTCCCATTACGGTACTAGTAGTTTGTTGTTGCCACCGATGACAAAGTAAATTTAGAAAAGAAACATAATTTTTCATATATCTTATAAATTTGTAATATTTTTGTTTTACCTTTGTAAAGACCTGTTCAATGTCTCTTGGGTGTTCTTCTCTGGTGGTCGTAATCGAATGCCCACACAAGCAATTATATAAAAATTAAATAATAATCCGAGCGTCAAGAGAGATGAACTTAGTGGCATGAGAAGAGTAGACGCCTGAAGAAGGCGAGGAAGGAGTGAGGTTGCTAAAAGCTGCAACTGAGAGAGATGGCGATAGACACTTGTAGCAAGCGTCTATTTAGGCAAAAAACGGCATCGTAAGCGACGCGCAGGGGTTGCGGCAGGGTCGCGACCCGCAATCTGTTAGATTTCCTTGTAGGTGGCGGTCGCGCGTGGTTTATCTCCGCTCGCTCGGATTTTGTTCGCAAACTGTTTGTATTATATCTTCGAATTCACATTACATCTACCAACAAGCTATCGTCGTGTTGCTCATCACGTCACAGGCCCACACCTTTCATTCTTGCGACCGGTGGTTGCTAAACAGACGTTGACTGTTTACAGTCCGGTCAGCATTAAACTTTTAGTGCCAAGAGTGGCGCTGACGGTGGTGATATTTGTTATTCTCTCTAGAGTAGACGGCGCAGAAGACGTGAACAAAAAAGAGCTCACCATCGACAAGTGAAGCAGAATCTAGCCTAGCTGTAAGCAGTAGGACACTCTGGTCTCCTTCTCGACCACGCTGCACCGAGTTCTTTTGAGTGCTTTCGGACGCCTGAAACAAATATAAGCACAGTGTAAATGGAACTACCAGCGAAACAACGCCTTTGATCTATCGGTAACGATTCCGCTGCCAACCGCCGTATCAGGGTTGTTGCCTTTCTGTAGGCAATAGAAAATAAAATACAGAGCTGCCATTGAATTCACCGACCGGTGTCGGGCTCATCTATACACTATAAATAGGATAGAAAACGAATTTACCGCGTGAAATTTGTAGGACCCGACGTTTCGGTGACGTTGCAGCCGCCGTTGTCTAGGGTAGACTGTCCTACGACGTCCTATGTCCTAGACGGTCCAGTCTACCCTAGACAACGGCGGCTGCAACGTCACCGAAACGTCGGGTCCTACAAATTTCACGCGGTAAATTCGTTTTCTATCCTATTTATAATGTCAAACAACCGCGATAGTCTTCGATTTTATATCATCTATACACTTCCGGGGGATGAGCGGTGGACTCTGGACTCTGGACTACCGGCTGTGGTATGTTTAGGACAGCTGTCTTGCCACATGTGAGCGTTCACCTTACCACCCATTCACTACCCCTTTGAAACCATAGAATTTGAGATTGAGACTTTGAGACTAAAAAAGTTCATAGACAAATATAGAAAAAAAAGTTCGTAGAAACATATATTTTTAAATAGTTCTTTGGGGGTAGTTAGTAATTAATTTGATGTCACTATCACACTACATTATATTAAATATCGCTTCATTCAGTCATACTTGTGAGGACCTGGTGGCCTGGTGGTTAGGTCGCCTGATCTTTTTTTTTTTTTCTACCCACAAGGCATATGCCTTTTTGTGTGGAACCCGCCTTGTTGCCTATTGGCACCATTTTCTAGGTGGGCATTTGTAGCACCACGCAGTCAAACACTCAGGCGGTCACCCATCCCAGTATTGATCGCGCCCGCCGCTGCTCAACTTAGGTAACAACGAGGAGAGCCGGTGTCAACGGGGCTACGGACGCTACATTGTAAGGTTAAGTTCCGCCGTTGTTACAATGGATGAAACGTTGGTCCACCATTTCGACCCGGAAACGAAAAGACAAAGCATGTCTTGGAAATGACCACTTCTCCTGTTCCAACCGCAGGCATAGTCTTTGTCTTCGGGTATTTTGAAGGAATTCTCTACGACTACTTACCGAAAGGGAAATCAATTACCGGTGCATACTATTCAGATTTGAATCCCAAATTGCGAGAAGCATTAAAAAAATGTGCATGTCAGCTCCGACGCGCGACTGGTGTTGTTATTGAATATACAATAGGCAAAGGGGGTAAATGAACGCATCTCTTATAATACTGAACTTATGTATTATTATAACATTATAATTTCATGCTTTATTATTCGATTCGAATCAAACATACTGTCGCCATCTATCAAACAACCCTCAAAATACCTCTGTAAAACAGCCACCTGCCCCAAATCACATCTGACATTTATATTTGTATGAAATATCTACATTCATCGTCCTAGACTCCGGTATCAGCGGGTTAAAAAACACAGCTATCAACCTGTTTCTCACTTGCGTGCGAAAGAGACGCACACAGCCATTGTAGCGCAATTTTCGATCCATGTCGCGCAGTCTTCGTTTCAATTTTCGAACTTTACTGACACTGAACGTAATGCTTTTTGTTAACGCTAGTTTTTACTACCTATCAAATGGTCATACCGAGAGCTTTAAATGAAATCAATCTTTAACCCTTCAGGCCCCGCGACTGCGATATCGCAGTCAAACTGAGGGTTAACCGCGAGTCGCGAGGCCTGAAGGTTTAAGGAGTAAACTCCAAAAACCCACCTGGGCTGTTGGCTATGGGCGTTTTGTTTCACCGCAGTAACAAGCCGGCTCATCGATCTGAAGCTGTCCTCAAATGTTGGCTTTGACGAAATTCTTAATCATCCACCATATTCGTTAGACTTAACGCTTAGTGATTGTCACTAATTCCCCAAATTAAAGTAGCTTGAGAGGTTGAAGCTTAACCAAAATACTTACGTTAAACATTCGGGGAAACAATGTAGAGTAGATGTTTCTATCGGCGAGCGGATCACAAAAGCGCATTGTGTTTATGTTTGTCATCAAATTTGTTCTGTGGAAGAGAAAGGAATGCATTAGTAGTAGTAGTAGTAGTAGTAAAATAAGTGGGGGGCTTGTCTCCAGCCCTTGATGTCACCTGGATCTATAAGATCTTTTGTAACTACTCAATTTATGGTTGGGTCAGTGGTTTGCTTGAAGCCCGTTACTGCTTACCAGTCATATAGCATATAATTAGTAAAAATATTTTAAAAATCAATAACTAAAGTACTAAGAAAAAAAACAAATAATGTTATCTAAAAATGCCATAAAAAAAAACAATAGGTACAGTCTGGCCAGAAAGAGTAGACCCAACGTTTTGGGAAAAATATGCATATTGCAACACAGTAATGTGAGAATAGTAAGACTAAATAGTCTAAAGATATGTTTCAGTACCGTCTCCTAAGAGGCATATTGTACTCAGACTAGTGTTTCTGTTCCTTTACTGATTCTATCATGTAACGTCGACGTTTGAATGATTGTGAGCTCGAAAGAAAAAGAAAAAACGTTAGTCGTGCCAACTTTAAATAATCATTAATTTTGACTACGATTGAGACAGGTAGGTACAACAATTTGTAATTAAATTATACGAAATGTCAGACAAAACGTAACCTCAAAATGTACTTAGATGTAAATTTTGAGACACTATAAATTACTTTCCTAGCTCTGCTTCGAATAGTTCTGTTCATTTTTAAACGCAAAAGAAGGTAAATAGTGATAATAAATAACAAAATTATTACAATTTCATGAACATTACAACGATTCCGTGCCTTTACCGATAAGACAACTTGAAAACCTGAGCGGTATTAAAAATTCTTTAAAGAGACATTTACTTAACTTATGAATTCCCCCCTCCCCTCCCGTCTCCTTTGCTTATCCTTATATTTCACTCCTCCCTTCAATATCGAGTTGGCATACGTTACTATTCACTGAATTATACGGTAGGTAGGATAGGAAGGTAATGCTCTATGACTGGACGCCAGAGATGCTGAAATTTTATTTGAATGCCTTTCAGCATACACTTCCAGACCCCAGTAACCTCGCTCGTTGGAGCTTTGCCGAGGATAGTTCTTGTCCCCTCTGTAGCAATACCCCTTGCACAGCTAGACACATTCTAGCTGGCTGCAAGGTGGCCTTAGATCAAGGACGGTACACTTACCGCCATGACAAAGTTCTCGCTGTTATTCGCGAGGTAATTAGTCTCTCAGTGGCTCGTGCCAACAAGGGTTTGACAGTATCCTCCAAACCCCCAATACAGTTTGTGCGGGATGGCTCTAAAGGCAAAAAAACATTTAACTACAAAACCTTTCTCAATAATCGAGAAAGCTACAGATTGGATTCTGGAGGTTGATTCGGTCTCTAAGCAGTATAAATTCTCTGAAAGTCTCGGATGCACAGCCCTCCGTCCAGATATAACTCTTTACTCTGTATCTCGGAAGGTGGCTCTTATTGTAGAATTAACTGTTCCATGGGAATCAAATATCCCAAAAGACCACGAGTACAAATTAAATAAATACCATGATCTTGCAAATGCCGTAACCCGGAACGGCTTCACCGTTCACCTTTACGCGGTGGAAGTTGGCGCTCGTGGCCTGCCAGCTAAATCTCTATTTCACCTCTTTAAAGATCTTGGCCTTTCCAGAAAAATTATCAACTCTTTCTTAGAAAAAATATCTAAAACTGCGATTTGCGCATCTCAAATTCTATGGCTTCGAAGGGGGAGTGAATAGGTGGTAAGGTGAACGCTCACATGTGGCAAGACAGCTGTCCTAAACCTACCACAGCCGGTTCGTAAGTCCAGAATCCACTGCTCACCCCCCAGAAGTGTAAAAAATAAAAATAGTATTATGATGGGCCCGACTCCGGTCGGTGAATTCCATGGCAGCTCCGTTTGTAATTATTTATTATTATACTATGATGACTTTTTTGTAAGTGTATTCATTTATTACTTGTAAATTAATTTGCCCACATAAACCTTCAGTCACAATAACCCTGGCGGTATGGTCGGTAGATATTGCCACTTGGCAATAGGCCCACCACATTGTATTCTTTTGTGTGTGCAATAAAGCTTTTCAAATAAACAAACATAACCTACAGAATAAAACTCATCTGACTTAAAGGTTAGTGTTGCTTCGTCAAATTATTTTTCCCTCACTTTGAGTTATTATCAGCTCGTTTTTGCCAAACTGTATATAGACCAAAGATGAATCGTATGCATACGTTTTGCAAACGTTCAAGTTTTTGGAGTAGTTCCTCTGGTAAATCAAGATAAGGCACATCTGCGTTGTCAAGAAAAGGTACAAGGAAAGACTGTGCAAGAAATTGTCTTAAGCATTTTCAAATCCGAGATGATATTTATGGTTATAATAGTTTCCGCAGACTTGATAACGAGCTCAATGATGTTGATAAGGTGTGTCGGTTAAGAAATACAGAGCCGAGGCCGCTTTGCGTGCCGCTCAACGTTTTCTTCCTAGTAGCGACAAAAGTTTGCAATTTTAGACAGGAAGTAACTGCCAACTACAGCGGGCGAGCCCGTCACGTCAGGAAGTTTTAACGATTAGTTGTTCTGTCTCCCTGAAGTGAGCGCAGGACACTTGGACAAAAACAGTCCACCATCAAGCTCCGCCACAAGCCCGTAAGAGGCCAACGCCTTAACTGTGAGATAGCCAGGAATGCTACCCAGCGGGCTTACACACACGCCCTTACTTCCAATTGCGACCAGATTACTCCAGTCTCTCGATTGGTTACGAGTTCGAGGTCGCTTGCGCGGTCCACTCCCTTACGAAGCGGTGAAACGGTGTATACCGAATCTATCGCGGACCACGGCATCCTTTGCCCGGCTGTTCACCCAGGATCGGGTAGCCGATGGTCGTTTCAAGAGCAGTCGCCGTAAGGTCCGCAACCACCCCCGCTTTATAGGAAACAGTACTGCTTCCAGACTCCCCCGACTGTTAGACAGAGTGCGCAATCGATTGGCTTATGCCGCACGGTGCGCAGACCGTCCAGGAGCGCCAGAAGGTTGATTCCCGGGGAAACTAACCATAAGGCCAGAATCCTACCCAGGCTCGCACTTCATGCGTGGAGGCCGTCGGATAGGTGTTGACCCGTGAGTGTGACCAACCCTGAACAATGGACAATAGAAAGTTGTGGATGGACGGCTACGGGTTACGCTATTAACAATACGATTAGCTTACCTTCGGAAACAGACTTCACTATTAGCAGCTGCGAACATGAATGAATTTAACTCGACAGCGCAAAGTGCTCTCCCGTGTTGAGATTCCAGATCGAAAGCGTTAAACCTGTATTGACAAAAAAACATTGGTAAATAAAGATCACATAGCATATTCAAAATGAAATGTTTAATTACAAGTATTTGCATGCCAGCTCTCACCATCATCCCTACTACCTAAGTTCAGTGCGAACGTCGCTTGTGAGTCGAGCAAGCGATCTACGCAACGCCACGGTATACCGAGATAACGTAGACTTTCTCTTGAGCGACAGGGCATTGCGGGAAGAGGGTGCGAGGAATGTGGGTAGAGGGATACGTCTCGATGAACGCCTTTGGTTAGCGTTACGCGCAGGTAAAGGCTGGCAAATTTTTCGAACGTTTGCATATCCGCAAGGGCCCAATAGCGGACATCCGAGCCCTTACGACTCGTGACGTATTCGCTTCGATTTCCATTTTGTCCTAAGAGAAGCTACTGTCTGGTATACTGTGACAACGCTAAGCTTTTCCGCAGGAGTTGCAATTTTTAGTTTAACAGGTAAATAAAAAATAAAATACAATAAAATACAAACAGAGCTGCCGTGGAATTCACCGACTGAAGTCGGGCCCATCATATAGTATTATTACACTTCTGGGGAATGAGCAGTGGATTCCGGACTAACAACTAGCTGTGGTAGGTTTAGGACAGCTGTCTTGCCACATGTGAGCATTCACCTTACCACCCATTCACTCCCCTTTCGAAGCCATAGAATTTCAGATGCGGAAATCGAGGTTTTAGATATTATTTCTAAGAAAGAGATGATTATTTTCCTAGAGACCAAGATCTTTAAAAAGGTGAAACAGAGATTTAGCTGGCAGGCCACGAGCGCCCACTTCACCGCGTGAAGGTGAACAGTGAACCCGTTCCAGGTGCGAGATCATGGTATTTATTTAATTTGTACTCGTGGGATATTTGATTCCCATGGAACAGTTAATTCTACGATAAGGGCCATCTTCTGAGATAGAGAGTAAAGAGTTATATATGGAGGCAGGGCTGTGCATCCGAGACTTTCAGGAAATTTATACTGCTTAGAGACCGAGTCGACCTCCAGAATCCAATCTGAAGCTTTCTCGATTATTGAGAAAGGGTTTGCGGTGAAATGTTTTTTGACTTTAGAGCCGTCCCGCAAAAACTGTATTGGGGGTTTGGAGGATACTGACAAACCTATGTTGGTACGAGTCACTGAGAGTCTAATTAACTCGCGAATTACAGCAAGGACTTTATCCTAGCAGTAAGTGTACCGTCTTTGATCTAAGGCCACCTTGCAGCCAGCTAGAATATGTTTAAGTGTGCAAGGGGTATTGCTACAAAGAGGACATAAACTATCCTCATCATAGATCCAACGAGCGAGGATACTGGGGTCTAAAAGTGTATGCTGAAAGGCATTTAAATAAAATTTCAACATCTCTCATACAACATTACTTTCCAGTACATTGGAGGAGGAATGCAAAAGTCTCCAATCATTCTGGCATTGAAGTCCAATAGTGTTAGCCATACTGTTGCTGTCGTAATCTCCCCGCAAGAAAGACTTCCTTAAGTCTACATCGCTCATGGTTGTACTGCCATACCCCAGACCATTACCATTCTCGCTGTTTCCAGCAAGGAACTTACTGTGGAAGTCTATGCGGGCTTGTAGATCATTTGACGCACTATGGCCACTCATTACATGCTTCAATATTGCCGGATCCTTGGAATTGCTTAGAATCGAATTTTTGGTTATTCTGGTGTTGGCGTAGAGCTGAGAGGGCAGTTTAGAGCTAGCCCAAATTTGTGTTTGGGCCTGTATATTAAAAAGTCCTATATAAAAAACCCTATATTAAAAAGAATAAAAAATACGACCGCCATTACAGAAAGTGAATTATTGTATATATAATTATTTTTATTACGGTGTTTAATGAAATATTTGTGGTTTATGTATTTATCGATATAGATAGATGTATATTTCTGGAATGTACTCAATCAGATCTTTCATTTGAAACTAAACATGAAATATTTAAGTTAATTTATTGACGTTTGAGCATTTAGACATTTACTTACTTGATATTTGGAAAGTTAAGGTACCCTATGACACATAGGATGACATAACGATTCTAACAATAATAAAATATTAATATGTTAAAGATCCCACTCCTTTTACGCATTAATGGTTTTCGTTTTTTTTGTAATCCCTTTCTAAAACGACATATCAAGATTTCACTGTAATATAAACTGCAATCAATTGACTTACTTCTGAAAGCAATCTATCATTGAATCCACGTCAGAGAGCCTGGCTGGTGGAACGTAGAAAATGGGAAACTGTATATCCCTTCTCAATAAATCCATTCCTTGGGGGTTCCAACCGGTAGCCATGGAAGGGCAAGTCGAACCGGGAGCTGAATATAATTCGTTTGGGCACGTTGATTCCATGCTGTAATGATTCGGTTTGTGTTTGTCCCTGAAAAACAACAAAAGCGTTGTATATGTTTGAGATAAAACTAAAATATGTCTTTCTGCTGCGGCCTACTCCAGTTGGAGTCTGCCAAAGAAGTGCAATGAAAGTCTTACACCATATGATGTATCCTGAAATTCCAATCCTTCTTAATTCCATCAATTTTACCCTCTCTTTATAAATCTTCAAGCGGTCGCGCGGAGTCGAATCGACCGCACTCAGTATATTTTCGTTCCTAACATCGTTATTTCTTATCCTATGAATTTCCATCCCTAGTAGCCTGCCATTGTTTCACCATAAACGAAATAACCATATCACCTCCACTCCCCGCACCCCTCGCAGCCCATAGATAGCATTTATTTTAATCGCGGCGCAGGCGTCGAAAGCATGTCACGCGCCTGTCGTAGAAAAGGTTACGCGCGACGCTCAACGCGAGATACAATTTTTTGAAATATCGACAAATACTATCGAATCAAGTTTTGCAATAGTGTTTTTTTGTATCAAAATGACTTGTCGATTGCTAACTGATAGTGCAATACATGATCAAATACAACAAGAAGATAAAGAGAGTGAATCAGAACTCACAGACCAAGGTTCAGATGTTTCCTATCACTTTCCAGTTCTGGAGGAAGCTCAACCTGCTGAAGAATCAAGCAGCTCGGATTCATGTGAGAAGGATTGTCCTCTTTCCTATATAAGTACCTATATGGCGTGATAAGATAAAAAGTGGCAACAATCTAATAATAACAGATGAGACGGCAAGTTCAAAATATTCTCAGGCTAAATGGCTTACGTCACCAAACAAGATGTAGATGCAAGATGCAAGTATGCAAGATGTGGATGTCCTGGAAAAAGTGCAGCAAAGGGTAACCAAAATGCCAGTGGGCCTGAAGAATAGAAATTACAAAAATCACTTGGAATTACTTGGACTGACTACTCTGAAACAAAGAAGACAAAGAGGGGACTTGATTGAGACATTTGAATTGTCAAAAATTATTACGACGTACCTGGGCTACAGACAATATTTACAAATTCAACATCAACACAAATCTCGAATGTTTTGAATTTTATGTAGACTATTAGGGTAATTTCATTAAGTACAATGATGTTAAAAGAAATTCTAAAATATTAACGATGAAAATAAATTGTCTACCTTAGAACAGGCGGCCGCCTAGTTAGATCTTGACTATTAAAAATTGCAAATTGAAAATGAATAAATTATTTTGAATTTGAAAAATTTGAATCTTCAAGGTCACAGCAAATAACTCAATTGTGAAAAAATCTAATCTAATCCTCTGCAAAACTTCTGAAAGTTCTGCAAAACAGTGTAATGGAATAAACTATCATTTGAAGTGATCGGTGTGAGCTTTATCAATCAATTTAAAAACAGACTCGATTTAAAAACCTATTAATATTGTTTATTAATACGATTGATCCGGTGATACCCTTACGTGCTTAGTAGTAATTTCTCACAAACAACTTAACTCTTTAACAATATTAATCGTTAGTACAGTAAACTGATATATCTTTTAATTTTGTCCCATTTACACAACTAAAAAGAACCTCTCATGAACAAAGTTATTTAGTTTTTTCCATGTTCGAGGTTTCACATATAGAGCGTCGATATTCGCAAAAGACCGATTTCAAACACATTCCACCAAAACCTTGCCTTAACTAAATGTTCGTTTATACTTACGTTCCAGAAACGTTATAATATAGAACGATCCCAGCTACGGCGCTTGGATGATCAATTAAATAATTGGCAATCTCCTTATTGAAGTTCTGAATATCTATTATGACCGTGTAGGGTGGGGCTGTGCCATTCTCGACTATCCAAGTGGAGTCAGCCTCGCTTTTCACGACGTGGATCACTCCTATAGACCCTGAAGCAGGCGCTGCAAATAAAAACACATTTTTTAAACTTTACATCAGTGTTCGGCAACCAAATCTCACATAACAACTAATTAACAACTGTTCTGGATGCACAAGATCGACAGGATAGAAATGGTCATGCCTCCCTAATCGTATGACTAAGTACTAGGTGTCATAGGCATATTTTCGTCTGAATAGAGTAACAAGTAAATATATTAAAAAGAATAAAAAACATGACTGCCGCTACAGAAAGTGAACTATTGTATTTATAATTATTTTTATTACAGTTTTTTTATGAAACGTTTGTGGTTTATGTATTTATCCATATAGACACATGTATATTTCCAGAATGTACTCAATCAGACCATTCATTTGACACTCAACACAATATATGTATGGTAATTTATTGACATTTGGACTTTTAGACAACTACTTACTTGATATTTGGACAGTTAAGGTACCCTATAACACTCGGGATGATATAACGATTTTTGGCCTTCAATGCCAGAATGATTGGACAACAATTGGGGACTTTTGCATTCCGCCTCCAATGCACTGGAAGGTAATGCTCTATGACTGGACGCCAGAGATGCTGAAATTTTATTTGAATGCCTTTCAGCATACACTTCCAGACCCCAGTAACCTCGCTCGTTGGAGCTTTGCCGAGGATAGTTCTTGTCCCCTCTGTAGCAATACCCCTTGCACAGCTAGACACATTCTAGCTGGCTGCAAGGTGGCCTTAGATCAAGGACGGTACACTTACCGCCATGACAAAGTTCTCGCTGTTATTCGCGAGGTAATTAGTCTCTCAGTGGCTCGTGCCAACAAGGGTTTGACAGTATCCTCCAAACCCCCAATACAGTTTGTGCGGGATGGCTCTAAAGGCAAAAAACATTTAACTACAAAACCTTTCTCAATAATCGAGAAAGCTACAGATTGGATTCTGGAGGTTGATTCGGTCTCTAAGCAGTATAAATTCCCTGAAAGTCTCGGATGCACAGCCCTCCGTCCAGATATAACTCTTTACTCTCTATCTCGGAAGGTGGCTCTTATTGTAGAATTAACTGTTCCATGGGAATCAAATATCCCAAAAGTCCACGAGTACAAATTAAATAAATACAATGATCTCGCAAATGCCGTAACCCGGAACGGCTTCACTGTTCACCTTCACGCGGTGGAAGTTGGCGCTCGTGGCCTGCCAGCTAAATCTCTATTTCACCTCTTTAAAGATCTTGGCCTTTCCAGAAAAATAATCAACTCTTTCTTAGAAAAATTATCTAAAACTGCGATTTGCGCATCTCAAATTCTATGGCTTCGAAGGGGGAGTGAATGGGTGGCAAGGTGTACGCTCACATGTGGCAAGACAGCTGTCCTAAACCTACCACAGCCGGTTCGTAAGTCCGGAATCCACTGCTCACCCCCCAGAAGTGTAAAAAATTGTATTATGATGGGCCCGACTCCGGTCGGTGAATTCCATGGCAGCTCCGTTTGTATTTATTTATATACCACACTGTTCTAAATCGGTTCAAGCGTTTAGAACTTATGGTAGAATAAAGAAACAGAAAATATACATAGATGAATCCTGAACACATTACACCCCTTTTTGTCGGGAAGTTGTGTAATAAGCTGCGAAAATAGGCACCTTATATTTGGTTTGGGTGGCTATGACCCCTGTGAATCAGTAGCGTAGGGGGTCTAGGGGCTTTGAATCTCAAATTTTAGTTATTTGTTTATTCGCTTATTACGCGCACGGAACCTAAGTTTGCGCACAATTTGCGCACGGAACCTAAGTTTTTTAATTTACGTCAATCGAGCGGTGATTCAGTTATGGTCTGGGGCGCAATTGGGTACCTCAGAAAGATGCCATTTTCGTTAATTTCCACCAAAATGAACGCAAAACTGATGATTCGCTCCTATTTCATGTCATATGGCTATCAGTGTGCTGGTCTGGACTAGAAATTCCAGAATGACAATGCACCAATTTGTGAAGCCAGACCAACTAACGTCTTTTTTCGAGATCATAGAATCTATCTTTTACCCAACTCAGCGTTGAAATCACCAGATATAAACATAATTGAGGATATTTGGGGACTTTCGCCCAGCACAACAAAAAAACGAATTAAAGGAAAACATCCCTCAAGAGCTAATTCAATCATTATTCTGCAGTCTTTCTCAGCGAAACCTCGCATTATATGATCCTAAAGACAAACACAAAAAATATGTATTCAAATTCATAAAATTCATTCAAAAAACATTCATTTATAAAACAAATTCATTCAAAAAACATAAAATGTTATTTTAAACTGTCTCGTCTCGACTGTCTCGTGTCAGTAACCTTATTTCGCACTTTAAATTCCCACAAAATAAAAATATATAAATATATTTGAGATAAATCAAAATAAAACTTTTTGTGATGTATGCGTAAGTTGTTGTTAATAAATTTGATGAAAAGTTAAAGAGATAGGTATCTTAGACTATTTTAGGTGTTTATTTTGGAAAATGTGAGTGTCGGTAACCTTATTTCGTGCATTGTATATTTACAGAATGTACTCAATCAGACCTTTCATTTGACACTAAACACGATATATGTATGTCAATTTATTGACATTTGAACATTTAGACAATCTTTTTTTTGACATTTGGACAGTTTAGATATCCTATGACACTTGCAAACTACCGTTTTTTCATTAATTTTTAATAATAGACTCACTCCAGAGCCTATAATAAATACAAAAATATTATTTTGAGTGGTTTTTAATTTTTATATGGATTGACAGTTCCCAGAACAAAAAGTTATCCACAACATGTGATACATGTTGATCAGCCGATAGGATTGGTATCACCTGGTAGGGTTTGTATCACCTGTTAGTATTTGTATCACATGTTAGGGCTTATATCACCTGTACCACGCAGTAGTTAGACAGACGATTGCATTATTTTTCAGATAATCGGATATCGGATCTCTAGACAAATTACATGTATGTTACAGTCAGTCCCTGTATGTTACAGTCAGAAAGTCGATAGATGTTGAATATAACAGGATAACAATGACTAGAAAAGGAAACAATAAGAAAATATTCATTTTTAATAGTTAGTACATTAACAAGGAGAAAAATGTGCGCATAAACAAATGCATAACTCATTTTCTTTTCAGTGGTATAGGAAGTGCACCAACGCATGTGCTAATAAAGTTAAAGTTAAAATCACACTAGCCCGTCCACAGATGTTCAACATGAAAGGACTTTTACACTTTGGGGTTGTCATCTTCGACGGGCGATCCTGCCACCCAAGGAAAGTATGACGATATATAATCATTCTTTCACAGACTAAGGGACAAGTGGCACTGGAAAGTGAACACTGCGTGCAGCCTCGCTCCCTCACTACCAGATTTGGCTGAAATTCTCCACCACCAATCTGGTCGCAGGTTCAAAGTCGCTTGCGCGGTCTCTACCCGATGTTAGCGGTAAGTCAGTTTGAATTTATTGTGGACTATTGCGCTGTTTGCTTAACGGGTCGTTTCAAGAGTAGCTGACACCAGGTCAACAACCAGCTCTGCTTTTCAGGAAACGTATAAGAGCGCCGGTGCACTAGGCAGCCAATCCGACATATGACGACTCATCGGAGCCCGCGCACTAGGCAGCCATGAAATCCTGGCTGCGGCAGCCAATAAAACGTGCACTCGTGCAAGGCAGCCAGAATGGCTGCCGCAGCCAGAGCGCGATAAGGCGAATGTATGTTGTTGCCCTCAATCACCGCGCACTTGACGGCGCAGCCAGGCTACCTCGATCGACTCATGGTCACGACTGGCTGCGTGGGCTGGCTGTTTAAACTAGCTGCTCAATATTTCGGCTGCCGTAACCTGGCTGCGGCAACCAGGCTACGAAGTGCGCGGGCGCTGTAAGGCCATTTCCTAACTCCCCACCTCCCAGTTATTTGCCGGAGTGTACAGTAGATTAGCACCTGCCATGACAGGGTCCTTTACAGGTTCGACCCTCTAAAGGAAGCTACCGGATGGGAGTTGAACCCTGATTTGAGCCGACCATAGATAATGAGCAGGTCATATGGCCCATGGTGCACAGGAACCGTTGGACTGTGGGTGGACTTATACAAGGCAGATGAGTCTTACGTTTTGAAAATAAATTAATTAAAATATAACTCACAAGTGCAGCCCATCTGGTGTGTACCATTTAGCCGTCTAAAACAGGCCGACGATCCGATTACACTTTGATACATTAAATCTCCCAGCCGTTCAGCAAAGCCTACAAATAAAACCATGACTCATTTTTCACCTCGAATTATTCACAATTTAGCCGCTCCAAAACACTAAATTGACAGTACCAAACAATAGTTACACATTCCAATGCCTAAATGTATGACAAAAACTTTATTAACAGGCGAAATATCAGAAAAAGCTAACGCCTGCTTGCGGCTATAACCTGACACAAAAAAAAAACAAAAAAGCCCAAACAACTCACAATGCTCGCTTAAAATATGTAATAATATTATAATCATCGTAATCCATCTCTTAAAATTGGACATATTGCAATAATTTACACAATTACTAAATTATTAAAATTTACAAACTAAAAAAGCGACTCCAACAATGACATTAGCCTTTGACGTTTCGAGAAAATGTTGCCCGCAGTGAAAATCTCGAAATATATTTTTTTGTTTTAAAGGCAATAGGGGATATCTAATACGATACGATAAATTTAGTAGGTATGTACATAATTCTAAATTTGATCAAATAAATATAATATGATTTCAACTGTAAAACTTTCTCCTAATAAGATGAGAGATTTAACATAGATAGGTAAGGGGAATGACAATTAATGTTTCGGTATGTCTATTAGTACATTAGTAATAAAATATTGTATAATTTTGTATTTAACCAAATAAACAAATCATCGATAAGTTGATTCATACTTGTATTATGTACTAGCTAAATATTTCAACGTAGCCTTTGTGAGTTAATATATCCATACAATTACTGATATTATTATACTATAATATTTCGTACATATTATAATCATACTTAAGGTATACATACAGTGGCGTAGTGTGCCTTGGCGGGGCCCCGTATAAAAATTTGTTTGGGGGCCCTTAGTAAGGGTAAAGATTTCTCGCAAAAGAAAAAACTGTTTGCATAAAATTAAAAGAAATATTTATTCATCATAATTATCTGTGTCACTTTTTCCAAAATTTGTACAAACAATTCAAAATAAACATACACTCTCCTTGCCTTTTTTCGGCAAACTGATTTATTAAATCATTTATAGCTGATGATGACTTTAGTTTTTCTAAAGTTTCTGCCTCTATGGACAATAGTGACAGGTCTGACAGGCGTTCATATTCCATCGAAGTTCTTAGGTATTTTTTTATCAGTTTTAATTTTGAAAAACTTCTTTCAGCAGTTGCAGTTGTAACTGGTAGGGTCAAGAATAATAAGCATGCTGTTATTACCTCCGGAAAACTGGATGCAAGACTATTGAATTTTATCAGCAATAATTCAATGAGTTCCTTAATGGAATGAATTTTTTGAATGTCAGATTTTAAGCATGTTATTAGAGCCTTTAATTGGTCATAATGAATAACCGATATGTCTTTACTGTATTTAGCCGACAGTTTTCCGGAAGCATTTAATATCTCTTCGTTTGAAGAAGACAGGAGTTTCTACGGTTGTATGTAATATTTCGAACATACTACTCTGGTCGCCAGGTCAGGTCAGGTCAGGTTGGGGGCCCCCGTGGCCCGGGGGCCCCGTATAACTGATACGGCGGTAGCTACGCCCCTGTATACATACCTACATAAACCTGCGGCAATAGAAAGTTTGTCACTTTAGTCAAAATACTTTTTAAAAATGCTCTTTCTTCTATATCAGACAATATGGCTGCAAAAAGAGGTCTTCAAGGTTGCTGTAAAAAGATCCCAGACATTTTCCATAATAACTGGAATAGTTCACCCCAGACTGGTAAGGATTTCATAGAATTGTGCCATTTTTGAAGCAATCGTGAAAGCATCTCCACTATTTTATTAGGCAGTGAGTGACATATTCGTTATGACCAGGCCAGTGACCATTGAGCAGTGACCTATGCGTATTTTGCAAGTTATGGTGATCTCTTTCCTCTTGAAATGTTTTTTTATAAACACAGGGCTTTCCGGGATGGTAGTTATTTACAGATTAATAGTGTTGACCTTTAGACTTGCAAGAAGGTACTTTCCAAGTCCTCCTCTAGCGATCCTCAATATCTTCTTAATTCTAGAGGAGAATATTAGATGCATGGATTTTAATTTTAATGAGGACCCCTGAAGCGGGTATAACTGCAGTATAGGAACCTCTCCTGGATTTTTGATTTTTAAACGTCACCGGACTATATTCGCCGCGCAGATTCCGAATCTGCAATAATCTTTTGTCGCTCTCAATAAATAAGCGAGATATAGGCATTTAAAATTTGCATACTAAACGTCAAAAAGACGGCCATATTGCTTCAGAAGTAGTGTCGGAATATACTTAGTCGATATACCGCGAGTTCTCTAATATCGATAACAATTCGCGATTTTAGAAAAATGATGGCATGGTCGTGAAAAAACATGTGCGATATTAAAAAATAATAGTCTATTTTCGAGGGTTTTTTCAATGACTGCGTTTTGATAACAAAAGGTATCCTGAAACAATAGAAAATTCCTAAATATCTGAATATCCCCGCAAGCAAAAATTTTTTTTCGAATTTCGCGCGAAATTCGAAAAAAAATTTTTGCCTGCGGCGCTATTGAAGTTAACATGACAATGTGTTAGCGATATTTCGTTTTTTTCCAAGGTTTTTACTAAATGACTTTGGTGATAATGACAAAAGGTAACCTTAAACAAACGAAATGTCTTCAATATCAAATTAACACCGCAGACAAAAGAAATTCGAAAAAAAATTTTTGCCTGCGGCGCTATTGATATTAACATAAGAATGACAAAAGGTAAACTGAAACAAACTAAATTTCTTCAATATCAAATTAACACCATGTGTTAGCGATCATCTCAAACAATTGGACAATTTTCGTAGATTTTACGAACATTTGAAATTTGGTGTATTGATGACTAAAGGTAACCTGAAACAAACGACATTTCAGGATATCTTCTGTCATCAATACGCAAAGTCATTGAAAAGACATCGAAAATAGTGCCCTTTTTTAATTTGCGCGAAAATATGTATTTTTCCAATCGCTTTTGTTCAACATATTTCAATTAATCTTAAAACTCTCCAAATTGTCATAATTTCTGTAATATCGCTAATTGTTATCGATATTACGATATACTCGAAAGTGTCAACACGGTAAGTACAAACAAAATGGCCGAAACTTTGTTGACATTGGGATAACAAATTTGAACGCCTATATCTCGCTTATTTATTGAGATCGAATAAAAATTATGGAAGATTCGGAATCAGCGTGGTGAATATAGCGGGGTGAATTTTATTTTGGGCCATTTTAGGCTATTTGTTTACATATAAAATTTAAAGTTTGAATGCCTATATCTCGCTTATTTATAGCGACCGACACAATTTTCTTCCAGATTTAGCATTAAAATGCTACAATCTATTAGTGTATATATTTTTTTTTTTTTGGTGAGAGGTTCCTATACTGCAGTTATTCCGGTACTCGACGGCTTTAAGAAGGACTACGCGCTCAGTGGTGTAAATTGCCTGGTTGTGTAATTTATAAACGAGGAAATCTGCGGTTTTGATGAAAAATACCCCGTCCACGTAACTCCCAGCCACGTAACTGTCTTAGACTCATCTATAAATATGATGTACCAGCCAGGGCACCTAGATGATGCAAGGTTCAAAAATACTGACATTAAGGAACAAGATCGATATTAAGGAACAAAATCAATCGTAAACAAAGAACTGCACAGCTCTACGTCATCTGTCAACGGCGACCGAAGAAAAACGAAAGATTTTGTCGATTCGATGCACATTCCACAACAGTTATCCATTTTCCCAAACCACTGGTAACTCGCGAATAGCGGTTCCCTATAATTTGGTTACGATTTGGCATTATTTGTTTATAATACATAAAACGCGACGAGCATCTAAACAACGCGACGGCCATCTTTCTCAACCAATATTAGACTACCCACATTATAATATCAACTGCGGAACGGACGAACGGATGAGAAAAATTGTTTCTGGTACTCTAAAGTAAAACCGTTATTACACCAACGATTGCAAACTGTATTCTGTTACGTATTAATTATACAGAAAACATACGTAAGTAAAAATATATTAATATTAAAATGAGTCCTCGAAAGACTCGATCGCAGATGGATACTGATCTGTTTTCTATAGACCTAGATTTGGAATCGAATCTGGATTGGGATACTGAAATAAAAAAATTACGAAAAGAAGTAAACACAGAACGTACGTTAAGTAGAAAGCTTCAAAAAGAAATAGACGATAATTCGGAAGAGTTCGATAAAATCTGTGAGGAAATGAATAAATTGAAGAAGAAGCTTAATACTCTGAAACAAGCACGCGATACCGCAAAGGAAAAAAATCTTGAATTAGAATCGGAGATGACGAAACTTACTGAAATTATAAAAGAAAATGATACGGTACTAAAACCCCTCAGAGATCAAATCACCTCACTTCTGGCTGAAAATGGCATTTTAAAACAAAAACTACTACTAACAAACGAGGAAACACAACATAAAAATACGGACAGTAACCTGAACCAAACAACAAAAACATCTAGAAAGAGGAAAAATGACAATAGCAACGTGCAAAGCCAATCAAGTATTCAAAAACAATCTACAAAAAAAAGTAAGATCTCCAAAGCCCAAAAACCTGATAATGCACATAAAACAACGAAAACGTCGATAAAAACACAAATAAGTACAGGAGGGAAGAAAATGCAAGTTGTTAGAAATGAAACCGAGAAGAAGCCGAAAGTGATTTTAATTGCAGATGAGAACGGCAAAGGTTGCGCAAGCAAACTTAAATACAGCCTGAAAGATACGAATGTAAGTGGGATTGTAAAAACACATTCTCCACAATTTTGTCTCGGTGAAGAAACTGACATCCTTGCAAAAAATCTTGACAAAAAAGATTTTTATATTGTATTTGGAGGTATTCATCATTCCTACTTCCACAAAACAAAGCCATTATTATTGATACAGTCAACAAAGACAAATCTGTTAAGGATACTAAATGCTACGATACACACTAATGTAATAATAACATCAATACCATATAGACTTGACAATACGAGGGCAAACGAAGATATAAGATATATATAAATTGAACATAATGATGGCCGAGCAGATTGCTAAATTTACACATGCCAAGCTAGTATGGCTAACTGACTACTTGGATGAAAACGACTATTCTAAAAATGGCTCAGTACTCAACTCTACAGGAAAAAATAAATTTTCTGAGTGTATAACATATGAGATCACAAACAGTAAAACCAGAAAGCCCTTTCTATATTAACTCCTCGGTGGAGGAGAACATTAACGAGGATAGTATAGCAATGACGATATGCCAAATACGACACAAAACTTACAGAGAAAATCAAGGGGTCAACGAAAATGAACATTTTACGATGCAAGCAGATGATAAGGAATTAAACCGTAAAAAGCAGCTTGGAATCATGCATTTGAATATACAAGGAATAAATAAAAAACATCTAAGCATGGAGATCATCCTTGAAAAATACTGTATTCACGTGGCCTGCCTAACAGAGCATTGGATGCAGACAAATAATATCAATTTGCTACATATTAACCGTTTCAAACTTGCAAGCTACTTTTGTCGAAAAGATCACATAAGAGGCGGTAGCTGTATCATGGTTAAAAATGAGATAAATGTCAAAACCAGGGATGATATAACATCATTATCCGTAGAACGAAACACGGAAATATCCTGTGTAGAAATTACACAACAGAAATGTGTCATTGTTTGTATTTATAGGGTCCCAAACAGTGACTTTAACGTGTTCATGTCTTGCCTCGAATCGATTATGGACAAACTCTCAAACTCCTCCAAGCAGATTGTGGTGTGTGGTGATTTTAATGTTAATATCCTAGAAAACTCAGGCAATAGCAATAAGCTAAGAGACTCTTTTACATCGTGTGGCTTTACGATGGCATTTAATACTCCAACCAGGATTAATGAACTCAGTGCGACCTGCATCGATAACATATTTTATAGAACGGCAAATTTTTGCTCTATTGATAATGTAATTATACCCTTTTCTGACCATAATGCTCAGATGATCCACTTAGAATCAAATTTGACGAACCCAAATAGTAAGCATGTGTGGAAAAGACAATTCGGCTTTAACGCTATTAACTCATTTATTAGACTATTAAATGAAGAATGCTTTACTACTGATTCATCAGACCCAAATTCTGACTATGACAATTTTATAAAAGTTTTTAATCGTCATTTTGAAGCTTGCTTTCCCTCGAAATACAGACTAGTGTCAACAAAAGGCGGTACGCCTTCTTGGATTGATAATGAGCTTAGAAACGATCTAGGAAAACTTCAAATTCTACAGGATAATTTAAATCAAAACACAAATTCATTACTTAAGGACTATTATACGAACTGTAAACAAAAATATGACAAAGCAGTAGTAGCGGCTAAGAAAAATACTATAGAAGAAGAGATTAAGCAGTCGAATAACAAAACCACAACTATGTGGAGTATCATCAATAGAGAGGGGAGAAATATTTCAAGTAAGGCAAATGAACCTATTCAATTACTTCACAATGGTTCTAAAGTCTCTGATCCTACAGAAACGGCAAATATACTCAATGAATATTTTACAAACGCTGTTAAACGAATGACAAATTCTCCTAGTTTACCCTCTTCAACAATTGTAGGTGAGATACCAGCATCAATACTGTTGCATCCTATAACTTCCATTGAATTTGATAAGGCCTTGAATGGCATTAAAACAAAAACATCAATGGATATCTGGGCACACTCGATTAAATTAATAAAGAATATAGCACCCACGATTTCCAACACCTTGAGGTCTATTTTTAATAATTGTATGAAACAAGGTGTGTTCCCAAATTTAATGAAAATAGCAAAGATAGTACCAGTCTTTAAAAAAGGGAACAAAACTGATCCTGAAAATTACAGGCCAATTTCACTGCTTCCAGCTTTCTCCAAAATTTTCGAAAAAATTTTATATAACAGGCTATATCTATTCGCAAATAAATTCGATATACTAAATAAATATCAATGTGGTTTTAGGAAGAACATGTCCACCACCTCGGCGATTTCGGAGATGGTAAATTTCATTACCGACACTTTTGAAAATTCTTCCCAACCCGTGGCAGTTTTTTGTGATCTATCCAAAGCGTTTGATTCGGTTGACCACGAAATACTGCTCAATAAATTAAACAGTTATGGGATTCGGGGCAAAGCCAATAACATGATGAAATCCTACTTAACAGGCAGGTCACAGGTAGTAGAAATAGATGGATTTAGATCTACACCTCAACCGATAACCTGCGGAGTTCCCCAAGGATCGATTCTTGGTCCATTATTATTTTTATTTTTCATTAATGATATAGGCAATTGCTTGCCCGCCTACACCAAAACCTTGCTCTATGCGGATGATACAAGTTTCCTGTTTCACGATAACAATCTTAACGACCTAATGACCAATGCCAATCATGCGTTAAACCTAGCAAGTTCATGGTTCACAGAGAATAATCTCTTGCTTAATGCAAAAAAAACCGTAACTATGCACTTCTCCTCAAAATATAAATCGTCTGCTATACCATTCAATATAACTCTAAACAACAGTACTCTAGAATTAAGCAAATCGACAAAGTTCCTAGGTATCATGATCGATCATCATCTTAGCTGGAACATCCATATTAATGAACTATGTAGTGCGCTTTCTTCGGCAATATATGCAATAAAAAAGATTAAATTCTTAGCTGGTGAAATCGCTGCAATAACTGCGTATCATGCCTGTTTCCATTCTAAAATGACTTATGGTATACTGATATGGGGGAATGCCACAGACAGTTCTAGGGTTTTCATTTTACAGAAAAGTGCATTGAGAGCAATTGCAGGAGTATCCCGTGACACGCACTGCGAACCATATTTTCTTAAGTACAAAATACTGACTTTTACGTCTGAATATATTTTACAATGTCTACTATATGCTAAATCAAATATTAACGAACAAGAGGTAAACGGGAATATGCACTCCCACAATACACGCAGACGTGATGACGTTATCCTGCCTAAAGTACGCCTTACGCAGACACAAAAGTCCTTTGGATATTTGAGCTATAAGCTCTTTAACCAGCTACCTCTCTCCACAAGGAAGATGGAAACAAAGGCGTTTAAAAGATTTATAAAACAAAAGCTGCAATCCACACATGCTTTCTATAAGCTGGGTGATTTTCTTGAGCATGCCAATTCTTTGAAATGGGAATAACATTAATATGTAACTTTCAGGTACCTCATTTTAGTTTTTATTATTTAATTATAATATTATGAATTTAATATTTAATATGTAGATTACAATGTGTAAAGTAACATACCTGATCATATACATACGTTGTTTTTTTCCAATTTTGTTTCGATACTTCCAATTGTGTGATTATTTTTTGTATAAAGTGCTTGATGACTATTAATATTCTTATAATAATAATCTATTTTATATGTATACTCAGCTCTATTATTTTTTTAAAAAAAAAATATTTGTCTGTCGTGTAAAGCCGGCTTTAGTCAATGCTATTGTTGAATTAATATTTATGCTTAAATAGTTTTATATCTACATATAAACTGACGAATTCTAATATGCGATAATTAGCTTTAATTCCTAATTCATGCTGTTATTGTATATTCTGAATAAATAAACTGAATACTGAATACTGAATACTGAATACTGCGTTGGTTAGGAGGGATGGGGCTGCCCTACTAGGTTTTTCATCAAAATTGTTTGAGGGAAGATGTTCGTGGTAGTTACATAGTCTTTCGGAAAAGGGAAGATGAAAGTCTGGGAGAAAAACATTTCTGTAAAAATTTCTGCTAACGCAGAGGGCGGGGGATTTTCTATGTGGGATGTCTCTCGACAATTCAGACAGAAGGGTGATTTTTGGCATAAGAGGATGGTTGACGAGCTAAAGATGTTTAATATAAAAACCTATATATCAGAAGTTGTCATCGTCTATTGGCCGGAAATTGACCGGAGGTTCACAAGATTCGGCTAGTTGGCCATTGCAGGGAGAGCTTCCTATGGTGCCAATGGTGTATCTGAGGCCCTTAAGGTGCTATGTTTTTTTGCAGTTTTAAGCTAAGAGGGTAACAGATTAAGCGGATTGTTGGAATATTCGAGGAACAGCCAACCTTTCCTCTAGTATAAAGTAGAAGTTGCGAGGGACTGCGCATTGGTGTCAGATTTTAGCATGAGACTGTGCATTGGACTGAGACATAGTTTAACCACTGTTGTCTCCTGCATAAGCGGGGGACTTTGGCAGCTAAAGTCAAGGCTGCGTCCAATAGCAATGCCAGAATGGTAAGTTTCGACATAAGCTGGCGTGAGATTATCGCCAGGTGCTTAAAGTAAAATGTATCAGCACGTTTTCCGTAAAAAGTAACATAAATGTGTTTAATGTAAAAAAGTAGCCTTTACAAAATCAAAAATGGTTAGATGTCTATTTTCTATGAACATGACTCAATTTCTAGGGTAAATAAAACAACCATGTAATCTGTACTATAAAAATTTTATTGGAATTTATGCAGTTCAGTTAACGCTGCCATATTTTTAAAATCCGACAACCTGCCACCAAATAGATGTTTATGAGCATTTAAAACAAACTTACTTAATTTGCCGCCATATAGGCGTACAAGAGTTGTTTTTTAAAATAACCTAAATCTACCGACATACACATATATATCTCGCTTATTTCTAAAGATAAAACAAATATTTTTACAGATTCGGAATCAGTGTGATGAATATAGTGGTGGTGATTAAAACATGTTCAACATAAAAGAGTTTGCTAAATTGTATAAACACCGATTTTCATTAATAATATTTTTCAGTACAGTGTTGTTTGTGCCTCCCGTTTTTTAAAATAAGCCAATCGTTGACGCGTTCATTTAATATGTAAAATCGTATACGTATTGGAATAGACCGCAGGGGTGCGAAGATGGACCGTGAGTGAATGCGTTAGCGGAATAGAAAGAGATAGCTGCGCATGCGCGTTTATCCATAGCATAGCAGACATATGGCGTCGAAGCTTTGCTCGAGTGAAATATACGCGTTGCCATAGTGATATGTGTCCTGTTGCCGTGTGTCCCGTGCATGCGCGACTAAAGAAGGATAGAGGGTGCCATATGCAGCTATCTCTTTCTATTCCGCAATCGCATTCTCAGGCTGGTCGCGAGCTCTATTCTAGTTGAGCTGTGCGTAAAGCACACGTACTTTTTAATATCGTACGTTCAATCCCCTCACAAAATTTCAGTGCATCTCTAGAAACAGCTGTCTGTTCGTGGAGCTCTTATTCTTTTTGTGGACTATTGCCGTTTCTGCGAATTTAAAATTCTGTTTTCACCATAAAACGGACGGCGCGTCGATCGTTTCGCTAATTTGGAGTCAATATAGTCGATATCTGGTCGTTTCTAACATAAAAATGGACGCAAAGGTGAAGACGGAGACCAAGGTGAGATGTGACATCTTTGTTGTTGTGACACAAAAACTAATTTATCTCCAAATCAATACGAATGCAACGCTTTTGTGACGTTATCTCTCGTGTTTACGCACGATTTCTTCGCGCACAGTTATATTAAAGTGCAAATAATAAGTTTTCGCGGTGCGAAATTTTAAAATTTTGTTTCGATTGTTTCGTTTGTGTATTGCACGTTTTCGACGCAAATCGATGTCAAGGTTGCATATATTCAGTATGAATTTTAGTTTTATGTCATTATGTTTCATTTCCGTTGGATTTGTGATAAGCGTTCATTAATTTCCAATCAGATTTTATAGGTTTTATGTTGTCTATTGCGGAATCTGTCACAATGTTTCACAGGGATTAGCCACACGGAGGAAGCTTTAAGTAGGAAGCTAAAGGCAGATTTACCTTGTCACTTAAAGGCCAGTGCTGGCGCCGAAAATTTACACACATGGTCAATTGTGGCTATTTTTTTACGGTATACTCGCGTTATTATGATCAGCGGGGAAAATGAGGGTATAACTGCAGTATAGGAACCTCTCCTGGATTGTTGATTTTTAAACCTCACCGGACTATATTCGCCACGCAGATTCCGAATCTGCAATAATCTTTTGTCGCTCTCAATAAATAAGCGAGATATAGGCATTCAAAGTTTGCATACTAAATGTCAACAAAACGTCCATATTGTTTCAGAAGTAGTGTTGAAAATAGTCGATATATCGCGAGTTCTCTAATATCGATAACAATTCGCGACATTACAAAAATGATGGCTTAGTCAAGAAAGAACATTGTATTGATGACTAAAGGTAACCTGAAACAAACGACACTTCAGGATAACTTCTGTCATCAATATGCAGACATTGAAAGAACATCGAAAATAGTGCCCTTTTTTTTGAGTTTTGCAAAAATATGTATTTTTCGTATTGTTTTATTTCAAAATATTTTGATTAATCTAAAACTCTGCAAATTGTCATAATTTCTGTAATATCGCTGATTGTTATCGCTATTACGATATACTCGAATGTATCCAACACGGTATGTACAAACAAAATGGCCGCAACTTTCTTGATACTGGAAGGAAAAATTTGAACGCCTATATCTCGCTTATTTATTGAGATTGAATAAAGATTATGGAAGATTCGGAATCAGCATGGTGAATATAGCGTGGTGATTTTTTTATTCTTTAGTTTGGCCTGTTTTTTACTTATAAAATTTAAACTTTGAATGCCTATATCTCGCTTATTTATAACGACCGACACAATTTTATTCCAGATTTAGCATTAAAATGAAACAATCTATTAGTGTAAATTTTTTATTTTTTTTTGGAGAGAGGTTATACCTATAATGCATTTATTCCAAAATGAGTTCCTGCAAATGGCAGATTGTGATACGAGTGAATTATGTGTTGAGACAATTTTCTTATCTGCTGTTAAAAGAGTTGACGGATATGTTAAGCTTCGGTCGCACGGAGCGAATACTCGCTGCCAATGCAGTCGCCGCCAGCAAACTCGCTAGGTATGACAGGCTACTCGCTGCGATTAGATTCATTCGCCGCGAGTAGAATTGGACATGTTCAATTAGTATCGCCGCGAGAGTGCTGCTAGCGCAGCGAGTAGCACTCTCGTCATTTTGCTGACGAGTCATTTTGCTGACGTTCTTCATTTTATGTTTCTTTTAATGAAATCAATAATAAAGATGAACTATGAACACAGTGCTACTATGTATAATTCAACAAAGGCATTAAATTAAATAATTAAAACAAGTAATTAAATATAAATTAAAAATAGGAAATCGCAATGTTATTTCTGAAATTGATCGTTTAAAGTGTTAAGAAATATTAACTTCCATCCGCACTTCTCGAACATTTTAACATCTGTATCGGCGGAGTGGAGCACTTATGGCGATGCGCTTGCCCGCAACTGGACCAAAGTCAGTAGTCCTATTACGATTTGTGATAACCCTTAGCACTCTTGACTTTGCTGGCTTCGATTTCAATTTTGTTTTAAGAAAAGCTGCCGTCTGTATACTGTGCCGTTGCCTTGTTGAGGTGAGCTAGAACCTGAAGAATAGACGGAAGTGCCAAAAGCGACTAAAGGCGTTTATAAAGAGTGCCGCAGAGTCCCCGAGTCTTGTGTCACATAGGGGTGAAGGACGCAATTACGCTTTGGATGCAAAGTGGTCGATTTCCCAGGTCCCCCATATTCGAAAGATTCTCTCTGTCTCTGCTCGTTGTTTGTGCCATCCCGGTTTGAGTTTCTTTCTGCAAAGGCGATCCGCCATCCCGTTGTATCGGCCCGGGAGACAGAAGGCTTCTAGGTTGATCCGGAGGCTGTCCGCCAGTTGTAGAAGCCCCTGCTTTGTCTCAGGAGGGCCTTGGACCTGGGTCTCCTTCGTTTTTGATGAAGGCGTCTACTGAGCGGTTTCACTGTTCACCTTAACGCAGTGGAAGTTGGCACCCGTGGCCTGCCAGCCAAATTTCTGTTTCACGTCTTTAAAAATCTTAGTCTCCCCAGGAAAATAATTAACTCTTTCCTAAAAATATTTAAAACCCGCAATTTCCACATCTCAAATTCTATGGCTTCGAAGGGGTGAGTGAATGGGTATTATGGTGAAAGCTGACATGTGGCAGGAGTCCACCGCTCACCCCCCAGTAGTGTAATAATAGTATAAATAAAATACAAACGGAGCTGCCATGGAAATCACCGACCAAAAATCGGGCCCATCATATATAACTATTACACTTCTGGGAGGTGAACGGTGGATTCCGGACTAACGACCGGCTGTAGTAGGTTTAGGACAGCTGTCTTGCCACATGTGAGCATTCACCTTACCACCCATTCACTCCCCCTTCGAAGCCATAGAATTTGAGAGGCAGAAATCACGGTTTTAGATATTTTTTCTAGAAAGGAGTTGATTATTTTCCTGGAGAGACCAAGATGTTTAAAAAGGTGAAACAAAGTTTTAGCTGGCAGGCCACGAGCGCCTACTTCCACCGCGTGAAGGTGAACAGTAAATCCGTTCCGGGTGGCGGCATTTGCGAGGTCATGGTATTTATTTAATTTGTACTCGTGGTCTTTTGGGATATTTGATTCCCATGGAACAGTTAATTCTACGATAAGGACCATCTTCCGAGATAGAGAGTAAAGAGTTATATTTGGACGCAGGGCTGTGCATCCGAGACTTTCAGGGAATTTATACTGCTTAGAGACCGAATGGACCTCCATAATCCAATCTGAAGCTTTCTCGATTATTGAGAAAGGTTTTGCAGTGAGATGTTTTTTGCCTTTATAGCCAACCCGCACAAACTGTATTGGGGGTTTGGAGGATACTGTGGAACCCTTGTTGGCATAGGGGCATGGGCCCAGCTTTTGTCGGTGAATTCCATGGCAGCGCTGTTTGTATTTTATTTATTACCGTCCTATATATATATAGGCTATGCATATCGACCATCCAAACATACATTACACTACATTCATATACCATTGGCGATTTTATCGCTTTTAGACGGGTCGCTCGTTGGAGCTTTGCCGAGGATAGTTCTTGTCCCCTCTGTAGCAATACCCCTTGCACAGCTAGACACATTCTAGCTGGCTGCAAGGTGGCCTTAGATCAAGGACGGTACACTTACCGCCATGACAAAGTTCTCGCTGTTATTCGCGAGGTAATTAGTCTCTCAGTGGCTCGTGCCAACAAGGGTTTGACAGTATCCTCCAAACCCCCAATACAGTTTGTGCGGGATGGCTCTAAAGGCAAAAAACATTTAACTACAAAACCTTTCTCAATAATCGAGAAAGCTACAGATTGGATTCTGGAGGTTGATTCGGTCTCTAAGCAGTATAAATTCCCTGAAAGTCTCGGATGCACAGCCCTCCGTCCAGATATAACTCTTTACTCTCTATCTCGGAAGGTGGCTCTTATTGTAGAATTAACTGTTCCATGGGAATCAAATATCCCAAAAGACCACGAGTACAAATTAAATAAATACCATGATCTCGCAAATGCCGTAACCCGGAACGGCTTCACTGTTCACCTTCACGCGGTGGAAGTTGGCGCTCGTGGCCTGCCAGCTAAATCTCTATTTCACCTCTTTAAAGATCTTGGCCTTTCCAGAAAAATAATCAACTCTTTCTTAGAAAAATTATCTAAAACTGCGATTTGCGCATCTCAAATTCTATGGCTTCGAAGGGGGAGTGAATGGGTGGCAAGGTGAACGCTCACATGTGGCAAGACAGCTGTCCTAAACCTACCACAGCCGGTTCGTAAGTCCGGAATCCACTGCTCACCCCCCAGAAGTGTAAAAAATTGTATTATGATGGGCCCGACTCCGGTCGGTGAATTCCATGGCAGCTCCGTTTGTATTTATCATAGGTAGTTGGTATTACATACAAGCTACTAATATGTATGTTTGAGTATCGTAGCTATTTTAAAGACAAATAGAAAATGTAATGGGTTCAGTATCATAACTGAAAAAAAAATGTATTGGGGGTTGTACACAAACTGTATAGGGTACTGAAGGTTTGAAGGGTACTGTCAGACCCTTGTTAGCATGAGCCATTGAGAGGCTAATTACCTCGCGAATAACAGCAAGGACTTTGTTGTGGCGGTAAGTGTACTGTCTTTGTAGTGTAGTTTACTGTCTAAGGCCGCCTTGCAGCCAGCTAGAATATGTAGCTGTGCAAGGGATATTGCTACAAAAGGGACATGAACTATCCTCAGCATAGCTCCAGTCATACAACATTTTATTCCTTATTTTATTCATTGCATATATTTTATCCATTGCATAGATTAATAAACAATAAATACCCCACAATAAGTAAACTACAATACTCGCATATAGATTAAGCCTACCTTAGTACAGGCGAGGCCTAGTTAGGTTGGATTTGTAATTGAAATAAATGTACCTTTTTATATTTAATAAAGAAATTCGAATTTGAATTGCCTTCTAGTGCATTGTAGGTGGAATGCAGAAGTCCCCGATTGTTGTCCAGTCATTCTGGCATTGAAGGCCAATAACATGAGCCATACTGTGGCCCTCGTAATCTCCTCTCAAGACGGACTTCTTTAGGTTCACATCGCTCATGGTTGTACTGCTTTATTTATTATTATTATTTATTCCGTAGCCGGCGATTGGGGAGGGGGTCGCCCTCGCAGCCAATACGCTGCTGTCGGTACCGCTGGATCTCGTACTCCATTCACCATTCGCTTCCATTCTTGACGATTTTTTGCCACGTCTCGAGCATCCCTAGCCGATAATCGTTGATTTTTAAGGTCGTCTTTGATGTTATTTAGCCAGGTTTTCTTCGGTGCCAATCGCTGAATTCTCCATTCTGTCGGACGGTCTCGCCAAAGAAGTTTACGTGGCAAGCGATTATCGTTCATTCGGCAAACATGGCCGAACCATCGTAGTCGACGTTTTTGTACTTCTTCTTCGATCGTTGTTACTAGATCGCATCTTTCTCTAATGGTCTCGTTTCGAATTCGGCCGCAGAGTGAGACACTGAGAATCTGTCTCAAGCATCGCATTTGGAAGACTTCGAACTTGTTGAGATCCGATTGGAGTAACATCCACGTTTCCGATCCATAAAGAAGAATGGGAAGAACCAACGTTCGGTATAGTCGTACTTTGGTTTTGATGGTAAACCGTACTGCTTTACCCCAGGCCAGTGCTATTCTGGCTGATTCCAGCGAGAAACTTTTTGTGGAAGTCTACGCAAAGCCAGTCAGTTCTCCATAGTATTTCTAGGGAAACATAAATTGCAACAGGTTTCAAATAAGGCTCTACTAATGCATATTCATATGGACCCTGTATTTTTTTTTATTTCTTACCGATATATTTTGTTTGCAGAATGGCTTACTGAACCTGGATGATCTGCTGCAGTGCCCGGTGTGCTATGAAGTTCCTGCCGGGCAGATATTTCAGTGCAATGAGGGTCACCATGTCTGCGCCGGCTGCAAGTCTCGCTTGCACAACTGTCCAGTCTGCCGATCCTTGTTCTTTGGCACCAGAAATTACGCCATGGAGGAACTGCTGGCCAATATTCGTAAACTTAAGGCATTCGTGAGTATCTTCTCGTTTTTTATTTTTATTTGTTGTGTGGAGCTTTTCTAAGGGTTTTATGAGCCTTGTAACACTGCGACCATTGCTGATCTATTGTGTTAGCCACCTACTATAGTTCTGCGCTAAGCCTCGTGTCATTTAAGAACCGCAACAGGCTTTTGGCGCCAGATTGTTTTACCTCCTCAGGTTGGAGGTAATGACCACTCAAGTGGGTGTATCTTTTACGCATCAGCGGGCCACACACACACATGAGGTGCAGGGGAGTTTCCTCTGCCCCTTGGCAGAACCTGCACATATTCGTGTCCCGGAGCTTGAGGTTGTACATGTGTTTGTTCAGCCCACACGGGGCATTTGTTCTGAATTTCTTGAATGCCAACTTCGATTTCGTGTTTGAAGGCCTCATTTGTCTCTGGATGGCTAGCGTAACATAGTTAGTTGTTTGTCTGGGCTTTTTCCCGCACTTGGCCTCTTGATTGGGCCGTTGTGCGTGGCTCATGTTTCTATTTATGTTTATGTTACTCCAGCCAACCCAGGCTGTCTCAGAAGGTTAGCAGCCTGTTTGGGTTGCTACAGGCCTCCGGGACAGATGCTGGAGATTGTAGTATTTTTGCCTCTTGCTCTGCCACGCTCCTGCATTCCATGAGCACATGCTGTGGCGTTTCGTCTTCCTCCATGCATCCTCTGCGTAGAGGGCTGTCTGTCACATCTATGATAAACAGGTGTTTGTTTAGGGGACAGTGGCCTGTCATAGTACCTATGACTTTACGGATTTTGTCCCTTTTTAATCTGGTGAGGTTGCGGGCAAGTTTATTAGACGCTTCCGGAACCGCGTTCTTTGTTTGCCTGCATCCTTCGTTTCTTTTCCATTCGGTAAGGTGGGTTTCATCAGTGTTCCTGCATAACTATGTTTTTATTTGGGCCTATGGGCATCAAGGGTTCCGGTCCATATACTATTTTCTTCGATCCCCTTTTGGCCAGTTCGTCTGCCGCGTCGTTGCTCAGCGAGTCGCTGTGCCCTTTAATCCATTGCAGGGTCACTCTATTTGGCCTTGCAATGGATTGAAGCGCATTGTGGCATTCCAGTACAAAAATAGAGCGTAACATTTATCCCTAACGGATCCTCACAGAAAATAGTCCAACGGGCTCAAATCACAGCTCAGAGGCGGCCAATTGACATCAGGAATTTGTCTGATTATTCGGTTTTCTAATGGTTGTGCGGCATTCAACTGTGGGGTGTAGCAAGCAAAAGTAACATACTCTCTCTACAGCGCTTGCAGAATAGATCCTCCGGGATTGCGAATGCATCGTGGTTTACAAGAAATGATGAAACTCATGAAGATCTGAAAGTCCCCACCACTGCCCCAGAAATTGAGCGATACAAAATCAAACATGCTGAACAATTGGCATCCCATCCAAATCCCCTCGCAGCTGAGCTGCTTAATCAATATAATGTAGTTTACAGATTGAAGAGAAACCAAGTTCTATAGAAAGGATAATCGAGGCATTGGCCTCTTCTCTTAGATGTTATTAAACATCACTCAACAAATTCGAAAATGGTCAGATGACCAATTTCAAAATTCCTTAGGAAAAAAAAAAATTTGATTTTCTAAACCGGTGCCCAAAAGTTCAATTGTTAAGTTGGCTGTGTGGCAAGTTGCGCCGTCCTGTTGAAACCAAACGATGTCCATGTCATTCTGTTTAACTTTTGGAAAAAAAAAATCTTTGAGCAGCCTATTGTGATGTTTAACGAGAGTATATTTTTTACAGAAATCAGCAGCCGGGACGGCGACGGTTGAAATAAAACCTAACATGAAAGAAGAACCCAGTGAGATCCTTGACACCTCGTCTGACTCTACTCAAGCGTTAGAAATTAGTTCTGAGGTATTACTTATTTTTATGTTCTAACCACACTTACAACCATATTCACTGTCGACACTTAACCCTTCGGCTACGTAACGACTAAATTTGGTTGCACATCAGAACACCGTTGACTACGTAACGACCAATATTGAATAGTGCGCTCCCGGAGCGCACATTAATATAATTTTCTAATTCGAACGCATCCTAAAGTCCATACCAAATATCTCATTATTACCATAGATACATAGACAGCTGCTAGAATCATTTCGCGGATATTTCTGGTAAAATTCCTTTGTCAAACATAATCATTTTTTTTTTTCGAGAAATCAAAAAAGTTTTTATGAGCTAACTAGATGACCCGGTGAACTTCGTACCACCTAAATTTTATTTGATTGTAACTCTTCATAAGCGTTTATTAATCCTAATGAACTTTCCAAATCTAATTCATTGAAATCTATAATATGGCCGAATCATGTACGGTTTGAGTTTCGTTTGGTGATTAAATGAAAGTCGTTTGTGATTGAAATAAATTCAATGTATTTAATTTACATGATAATGTATAAATGCAGTTCACATTCAACAAAAAACATTCTGGTAAAATATGTTTTTCGTTTTGTTTTCCGGTACGTAAAGAAACAAAAATGATGGCTTTCCGATAGATGGCTTGGCGAACACGGGACATACAGTTGTTCATGCGCGAAATACGGAAATTCCAAGTTAATTCCGCAAACTTCCAACACGCGTGATTTGTCATCGTGAAGGCCAGCCACACGGGGAATCCAAATTCCGCTTTCCAGAATTACCAAGTGTACAACAGCTGTAGATTGTCTTTCGTATGTCGCAAAGGAAAAGATGCGCCAAATCGCCTCGTTGCTGCTAACATAGCGACACGTCTGATACTGAGATACACCTCGTTTGAATTCCTCACAGCGAAAACAGCCATATCGCTTTATTTTACGTATTTGCATATGCAATTTATCGAGTTGATGAAATTGCAGTATTCCACATTGATTTGCGCTTTAAAAGCCTTGGACAATAAGGCACAATCTAACGATTGACCACATTTACATCTTGCCCTTTGACCTTCACAACTGCAGATCGCCCATTGTCCGCAACTGATCGGCGACGATACAATGGGTATCCGTCATTGCCTGTGGTGGTGTTAGCAATCAGGTTTCTCGGGTAACGCCTGGAACAGTTACTATCGAGCATACAGGGCGAGATGTTGTTATAAACTTCGCGAAGTCCATAGATCATATTCTTAGGCTCCACTGCAAGCAATTTCGGATTAACAGCTTCATCTTGTATTTCGGCCGAGATGATGGATAATCATCTCACATCAGTGCGGTCCGCACTTGAAGTAGCTTGCCGCACATTTGACTGACTTCGTTGACCTATGTTATCTCTTCTTCTCGACATTGTAATGGACACTGTAAAACGACACGGAATTGTTTTCAAGCCCACTCAAATCGATCGAAATTTCCATGAGGTCTTTACAGTATTGAAATCCCCAAACTAAGTCCAAATTTGTGGTTATGTCATTAACCCCTCCTGTCGCGAAGTAAAAACTCACCTATCACTTTTGCGCGCGACATATTCGGGCATTTATTCTCTTTTGTAATATTTATTCATTATTATCTTAATTGTTTTACGAGATAAGGTTATAATGTTTTATATGTCAAATTTCAATGCGGTCATTTTACAGTTATTCTTTTTATAATCGGTGTAGTGGTTTACAAGTTATGGTCGTTTGTATCAAGGTCGTCGACTCGCGTCGATTTTTCGCGCGAATTTGTCGCGCGCAAAAGTGATAGCTGAATTTTTACTTCGCGAGAGGAGGGGTTAAACTATTTTTCTTAATATCTAATAATATAAAAAAAAATACTAATCATACTAAGCAACGTAGGTACAAATTATACATCAATCTAAGGGGCTCTAGACGATCAAGCATGCTTGACAAACTTCGCGTCGCGGCAGGGAGGGGATCATAAACCGCAGGAAATATGCAAATATTTTTTTGTTATATTTACCAAAAATGCCTAATTTGGTAGTTTATACCAGGGAGTCACGTTGATTAGACGTAATTGATCGATGAATGATGTGACTCCCTGGTACAAAACTACAAAATTAGGCATTTTTCGTAAATATAAAAAAAATATATTTGCATGTTTCCTGCAGTTTACGATCCCCTCCCAGCCCGCGACGCGATGCTTGACATGCATGCTTGATCGTCTAGAGAGCCCTTAAGGTCTGAGGACCTCCCGATTAGTTACGCCATCTTACTTCAACATTGCTGACAACCTGCTACTTTCCGTTGAGCGGCGATTATTATAAACAAATCGACGGACGGCAATGGGATAGTTAGCAACTTCTACAGAACATTTTGAGGAACTAGCCATCAAAACCTCCAAAATTAAGTGACACCTGCATCCTGAAGGGTAAATATACAAAAGGTGGAAAAAATCCTGGGCCATCCAAACTGGCCCTCCCTTCACTAGACTCCAATTATTCGTGAGCGAAGGGTGGTTCTCATCAATAAGTTTTCTCCGTATTGAAAGTCGTTGTAGTTGAAGTTGAAGTATTTATTCAGAAGGTATGTGATCGGTTGCCAGTTCGTAACGCCTTGTTTGATATTTCGCCGGTGTGTAGGTAGTGTGGGCTCGAGGTGATGTCGTAGTTGTGTAGTCGCGGAGTGAGGCTTGAAGATCGGTATCGCGGATAATGTAGGTACTGCTTGATAACGAGGTGTAGCCGCGATGTGTGCTTACTGGAGGATGATGATGTGTAGCCGCGGTAACTGTCCACTAGGAGAATGATGTCCACCAGGGGAATGATGTCCAACAGGGGAATGATGTCCACCAGGGGAATGATGTCCACCAGGGGAATGATATTGATCGATCGGAATGTACTGCGTTTTATATCGTGTGAATGATGCAATAGTCACTGTGTGGGGGAAATTAATTGTGTCAAATTAATTTCGATCTCGAATTAATGGATCGATCAGAAGAAATGGCATTAGTCATCGGTTGACTGTGTATAAAATGCCGAATTTAGTTGGAATTCAATTGCAGTTGACTCGTGTATATTTGAGCGTATTTGCGGTTTCGATTCTATAGAAATTGCTTCTTTTGTTGACTGGATGTGGGCGAAGTCCTCACACACCCAAAAATTAAATTCACCTATTAACCCGTTGAGTATGAGTCAACCAAATCTGGTCGCGAAACAATTATCCGTTGAGTACGAGTCGACCAAATCTGGTCGCGCGTTTTTTTCACTTCTTTGACGTTCTCATATTTATTCATAATTATCTAATTGTTTTACAAAATGATATTTCAATATTCTATATTCGAGATTTCAATGCAATCATTGTGCAGTTGTTCTTTTTATGATTGGTGTAGTAGTTTCGTAGTTATAGTACTTTAAGTCTATGTCGCCGAAAATCCTGCAAAAGAGACAGATGCATCCATGAAAATACCCATTTACTCCAAGGGTTAAGTAGAAAAGGACGGCTGGCCTTTTTGGATGTCAAAGTGACGAGAAGTGACAATGCTCTCGGACATACAGTATATCGGAAGCCAACACGGGGAGCCAACAGGAGGGTGTTGTCATCTACAGCAGGCGAACCTGTCACTCCAGGAAGGTATCGGAGATACAGGAAGATATTCATCTTTCTTCAGAACAACACACATACAGACATATATTTGCATGCCATTCTCACATTATCACCCCTACCTCGTGCAAGCGTTGCTCGAGAATCCAGCATGCAATCTATGGGAGGCTGAGCATACATTGATTGAGTTAAATTAAGAGATTCTAGAAATTTGTGATATGTTGGTAAATATGTAATATTTACCAAAAATGCCTAATTTTGTAGTTTATACAAGAGAGTCCTGTTAATTAGACGTAATTGATTAATGAATGATTGACTCCCTGGTATACAACTATACAATTAGGCATTTTTTGTAAATATTAAAAAAATGCATATTTCCTGCACTTTACGATCCCCTCCCAGCCCGGGATGCGATGCTTGACAAGCATGCTTGTTCGTCTAGAGAGCCCTTAAAAACCAAGTCATTGATAAGTCAATGCGTCTTTCAGTCTGTCAGTCTGCGATTAATATTCAAAAATATCCATCGTAACATTTTTTAATATAAAATAAGTAGTAAAAGGAATTTCAGTAAGACGGGATATAGGTTCAATAATAATTATGGATATAGAAATATCATTGCAATAAATAGTGAAATAATCATTTGTGGTTATCGACTACAACGGACGAACCCATCACCCCAGGAGTTTTGGGATGAGCGTAGAAGACTTAGAGACAATACGAATCTACTGTCTAGCTATGCCAACGGCCCGACAGATGCCAACGCCTTATGGCGAGGCATCGGGAGAGGTACCCAGCGGTCAGCCTCGCCCCCTCTGTCTACCGGTTTGGAAGGATATCTCCATCTGGAATTAACCATCAGGATACCTCCTTCATCCTGACTGGTTACAACTAGAGTTGTCAACTACAACGGGCGAACCCGTCACCTCAGAAAGTTTTAACGAAATGTAACGTTCTGTCTCCCGTGAGGTGAGCGCAGAAGACTTAGGACAAACAATCCACCGTCAAGCTCCGCCACCTGCCCGTCAGAGGCCAATGTCTTACGGCGAGGCACCAGGAAAGGTACACAGGCGCAGCCTGGCCCCCTGACTACCAGTTTTTGGCAGGATATTTCCGTCTGGAATTAACCTTCAGAATACCTCCGTCCTCCCGACTGGTTGCGGGTCCGAAGTCGCTTACACGACCTCTACCTGTTGTATTACAGCGGTAATTCAGTTTGAATTTATCGCGGACCTGGGCGTTCTTTGCCCGTAAAGCCACACGGGATCAAGTGGCCCAAGGTCATTTCAAGAGTGGCATGACATCAGGTGAAACATCCACCCCCGCTGCTTAGGAAACAGTGTATTTCCAAAGTCTCCAGACCCCTTCAGAAATTAGTCAGAATGCACAGCCGATTGGCTTCGCCGACCGGTGCGCAAACCGTCCAGTGGCACCAGGATGCAATCCCGCCGGGAGAAACCGGTCCACCAGCTCTGAGGCCTGAGACAAGGGAGTCTTACCCGGGGTAGTCTTCCACTCGTGGAGGCTTCTGAATCGTGAGTTGAGCCAATCCGAGAACAAAGTAGATCTTGTGGCACATGCTGCACGAAGCCGTTTACCACTAGACTGGTTACAGGACCGAAATCGCTTACGCGGCCTCTACCTGTTGTATTTCAGCGGTTATTCAATAGGAATTAATCACGGACCTGGGCGTCCTTTGCCTGTCATACGGAATCAGGTGGCAGACAGGTCATTTCAAGAATGGCATGACAACAGGACAACATCCACCCCCGCTGCTTAGGAGACAGTATATTTCCATAGTCTCCAGACTCGTTCAGAAATTATTCAAACCGATTGGCATCGCCGAACGGTGCGCAAACCGTACAGTTGCGCCGGGAGGCAAAGAAGAAACTGATCTGATCTGAGAGTCTTACCCGGGGTAGCCTTCCACATGAGGAGGCTTCTGAATAGGAGTTGAATCGTGTATTGGGTCGATCCGAGAACAAAATGGATCTTATGGCCCATGCTGCACGAAACCATTTACTACCAGTGAAATAATCAAATTGAAGTAGTCAAAGGATAAAATTATACATAAAATATGCATGTTAGAAACAGTGCCGGATTAGCCCATGTAGAGGGCCATAGGCCGTCGAAGTCTCGGGGCCCCCTTTGCTCTTTTCTAGGGCACCTTTGGGCTGTCAAACATTCTGACGAATGAATGTAATGAATAGCAATTTTGAGGGTGGTATCTAAATGTCACTCGAGATCGACAAGGAAGTCATAATGTGAATGTGCCTTAATTTTTGCAAGCGGTCAGCAAACGCCAAATGTCACTGTTCTTTGACATCTATGTTGTAGACAGATAGAGGATTAGTTATCAATAAGCCATGGAGCGATACACACTTGAAGAACGTGGAATTATTGTTACTGCATATTTGTCAAATTTTCAATCTGTCGTTCTAACGCTGTGTGAATTTCATCATTGTTTTCCTCGTTGTCATGTTCCATGTGCAGGAACAATGAAGCGTTTGGCTGAGCGCCTCGTGCAAACTGGGTCCACTACAGATGTTGCAAGAAAAGGCCAGCCTCGTATTGCTCGTTTGACCGAGAACATCGCTGCTGTGGCCGAGGACGTAAAAGAGAATCCACAAACATCGAGACGATGATGCACACTATTAGGCATCAGCAGACGTTCGTTGCAACGAATGTTGGTGAAAGATTTAAAAATATTCCCTTACTTACAAAGTGCAAACTGTTTTTAGAATTGCTACCTGCTGACCGTCGAACAATGTTAACTTACTGCCGTGCTCTGTTTGAGACAATAATTTCCGGGCCGAGTGATCTCCCATTTTGTAGATTTCAACTGGCCGTCCAGATCGCCAGATCTAATGGCGCCAGACTTTTACCTTTGGGGCTTTTTAAAATCTTGTGTTTACCACAATAAACCACGAACCTTGCAAGTCTTGAAAGCTAACATTGAAGAAGAAATCGCCAATTTGAAGCCAGATGTTTTGCGAGCAACAATTCAAAATGCTGTAAAACGAGCACAATTGTGCATCAACTCGGGAGGTGGCCATTTGAGCGATATATTTTTTTTCAAATTAATGTCATCAATTTTACACCTTCAAATAAACTTTTCATGAAAACAATACTTTTGCGCCAATCTGTAGGTATATCTTGGTTTTATCCATGTTCTCTGAAGAAGTTTCTTTTCCGGATTGGCAAATAAATCTGGGTTTATACACGGTAATAAACCCGCTGTTGATGGGTTTAAAGTCTTGTATAATATTAATGTTATATAATTGAATTACAGGGTTTGTCACAGTCAAGTCGCGACATGTTTAATGCCAGTCGAGGAATGTGGCGGTGTTTCATTGTCGACTGCGGAGAGAGAATTCCGTTATGCCGATTAATCAACCACCTACGTTATTACCATAGAAACGATCTACTAGAGGTATGCATTTTATTTTTATTTATAAAATAAGTATTCCTTCTCTTGGCACAGTACACCGAGTGCAAGGAATAACCACACTCTTGAGTGACAAGGCGTTGCAGGGATAGGGTGCGAGGAAAGTGAGTAGAGGGATACTTATCAGAGGGTGGGGGTTGGTAAATTTCAAGTGGTGGAGTGGCGACCATATGCGAAAGCGCATCTGTGACGAGGTGCTTGTGTCTTTACTCGCTTAACAGTACCACAGTCGGTAATCGTATTACGATTTGTGGTAGCCCTTAGGACTTGTGAAGTCACTCGCTTCGATTTCAAATTTGTTCTAAGAGAAGTTCCTGTCTGTATACTGTGCTCTTCGTATTGTCAAATTAATTTTACAAGATGTATTTGGTATACTACCTAGTATAATTCATTTGTGTACAGATTATAATTTATTTTTAAAATTGTCAAACAATTACCCTTCGGCTACGTAACGACCAAATTTGGTTGCACATCAGAACACCATAGACTACGTAACGACCAATATTGGCGGCTTGCTCCCGGAGCGCACAGTAACACTATTTTCTAATTGGAACGCATCCTAAAATCCATATCAAATATCTCATTATTACCACAGATACATAGACGGCCGCTAGAATAATTTTGCGGGTCATTTCGCGGATATTTCTGGTATAATTCCATTGTCAAACATAATTTTTTTTTCTCGAGAAATCAAAAATTTTATTGGTTTTCAATGAGCTAATATCTAAATAATTTTGTATGTAAATGAGCAAAACGAAATATTAACGTTGATAGAGAATCTAATAAGGATCACGATAGTATTTACAATTTATAATAAGACAAGTACAAGTTAGAAATGCCGAGTTTTTTTCATATTTTCGACCTTTTCTAATTTATTCATCTAATTATTTTACAGAATGAGATTTCAATATTCTATATACGAAATTTCAATGCGATTATTGCACAGTTATTCTTTTTATGATTGCTGTAGTAGTTCCATAGTTATAGTATACTTTTTGTGGAGCGCGGCGATATTGCAAGAAATTCCAATAAATTGCCGCGGTGTGTTAATTAAATTTATAATAAAAATATAAAATGTTTTAAAAATAAATTAAGCTGCAAAAAATACCTAAATACAGATATTCAGCAAAAAAATACAGATATTCAAAATACAAAAACGAATAGTCAGTTATAAAATAGTTCAATTAGAAATATTACAAATATAAAATTACAACAATTGATATGGTGCAATAGAAATAGTCAAGACAAATTTAATATAATAGTCCATATCTGATTATCAAATTGATTGGGTTTTGCTTCCTTGGTCAAACACCAGTGAAACTGATTACAACTCAGATTGACTTGGAAATTATCATCATGCAAGATTTAAAGTGACGGGAAGTGACTTTAAACTTCAGTCCAAATACACCATCCCTGTAGTCCCGTTTATTTTTGAACCGTCTGTATACCAGGCCACTGTGGAGTTGTCACCTGCAACGGGTGAATCTGTCATCAATTTCAATTTCAATTTATTTAAAAAAAAAATCTTAACAGATTGTTATAACAGATACCATAACAGATACCAGATCTGGAATCCCTACTTCAAGAAGGATATTGACCTGCTGGAACGAGTACAACGTAGAGCTACAAAAATGCCAAATGCGCTGAGAAATAAAAGCTACGAAACCCGGCTGGATGAGCTTGGCCTGAGCACTCTACAAGAGCGAAGGGAACGGGGAGATCTCATTGAGACTTTTAAGATTCTGAACGCCTTCTACAGCGTTCCCAGGCTGCAAGATATGTTCTCCCTTGCTAATACTACAAACCTGAGAGGACACTCTAAAAAGCTGTACCACAATAAGTTCAAGCAGAACCCTCGCCGGCACTTTCTCACCAATAGAGTGGTAGAATCTTGGAACAATCTACCCAGTGAAGTTGTAAATGCTGTCTCCGTAAATGCTTTCAAGAACAAACTGGACGATCATATAAAACATAAAACAAAAACAATAACAAAAACTGTTACTAAAAAATAAGTGTTGTGATATAGGCGCATCAGCTAAAGCTGCTAGCCTATTATTAATAATAATAATAATAATAATAATAATAATTGTAGAAACTTAATATCTAGGTACATTTAAATTACAGCCTATTAGTCCGTTTTTACAATATCTAAATTTATCACCACATACATACAGTTACTTCATTATTGCTTTTAGGACATCAAAATCATGTTTAAGACTTATTTACTAAAACCACAAATTAAAATAATCAATAAAAATAATCAAGAAATTAAAATCAGAAAAAGTCAGAATAACTAAAAAATGCTACTTAAAATTGTCAAAAAAAAAATGGCCAAAAAATTTTTAAAATTATTTTAAATTAACAAATTCATCGATCGAATAAAAAGCTTTGTCTAATCAGAATTCTTTAAGTATTTTTTTGAATAAGCTTTCCACTTGAATTGTTTTTAAACTTTCCGGTAGCCTGTTAAAGTAATATTGCCCGGAGTATTTTGTGTCTTGCCTTGCTGTGTTTAGTTTAGTACATGGTATAAAAATGTTTAATTTATTTCTCGTATTTTTAGTATGTGCATCTGAAAACTTTTTATAATGTGTTTCTTTATTCTTAAAAAACTCAGTCAGTAACTTGAAGAGATAGAGTGAGGTTAAGGTGAGGATTCTTAGCCTTTTAAAAATGGGTCAACACGACTCTTCCCTTTTCACCTTTGCAATTACTCGCACTGCTCTCTTTTGGAGTATAAATATGGGTTCCCTATGACAAGCATAACAATTTCCCCAGATTGTAATTGCATAACTTAGGATAGCTTCAATATAGCTGAAATAAACATTTCTTGTTTGCAATTCATCCAACGACCTTCTTGCAATACTTAAAGCATAACATGCCCGACTTAATCTACTTTCGAGTTTTCACAGTGAAAGTTCCATTTTAAAAGTTCGTCGACATGAACACCTAAAAATCTAGTACAAGGAGTTTGAGGAATGGCAGTGTTATTTATTGAAAGTATTATTGGCGAACCTTTATTCCGATTTCGATGATTTGTAAAATGTATGAAGTTACTTTTAAATGCATTTAGTGTGAGGTTGTTGCTCTCTAACCAACTATTAAGTTTGAATAGATTTTAACGTTAATCAATAATTCTTCCATATCTTTACCGGCAACAATTAAACTAGTGTCGTCGGCAAACATCATTACATTTATATCAATACATTGGCAAATCATTTACATATACTAAAAATAGAATAGGGCCCAAAATGGAACCCTGCGGGACTCCAAGTTTATTTGTTAAAGGGATCAAACAGTGTTTTGTAATGTTTTGATTTTGACAGTGTGTAATTTCCACGATTTGCGTCCTATTTTTGAAATAAGAATCAAACCATTTTAAGCAGTCCCCCCTGACTCCATAATGACTCCCAGAAAGGTTTACCAATATGTAATCATTCTTTCAACCTCGACAACACAGCCCACCATCTAGCTAAGCCAACTTGCCCGTGAGAGTCTGTCACCTTACCGCGTATCATTGGGAAGTTTAACCAACGGGCAGCCTTGCACCCTCACTACCAGATTTGGCTGGATTTCTCCATCCTTCCGTGTGGTAAGGGGTCCGAAGTCGCTTGCGCGGTCTCTACGTTATGTTAGCGGTAATTTATTGCGTACGGATGTGTCCTCACACGAGATTCGGTGGCCAACGAGTCGTTTCAAAAGTGGGTGGCATCGAGTCAACATTCACCGTCGTTTCTTTGTAAACCTATAAGAGCATTTACAGACCCCTCCAGTTATTCACCGGAGTGCACAGTCGATTGGCTGACCCCGCACGATGCGCAAACTGCCCTTGCAGCACCTAAAGGTCATCCCCCAGAGGAACTGATCCATCATGCTGCGTCGTGGGAAAACAGAATTCATTCCATGTTCGGCCTTCTTCGAAGAGGCTACTGTACAGGAGTTAAACTGCGAGTTAAGCTGACTAGAGTTAACGAGCAGGTCTTATTGGCCCAACTGCACAGGAACTGTTATCTGCCAGTATACCAGACCATAGTGGGGTTTTCCCGTTTTAAAGGTGGGTTGTCTCTTATCCCAAAACTGGCAGTTCGGAATAACCACTTTAAAGGATTTGGTGGCCTAAGAATTCATGAATGATATTTTGTTATTTTTCAATAATTAATTACAATACAATACAAATAAGTTTGGATGTACAATATAAATTTTAATTGTAGGTATAACTTGTGTACTATTAATAGGTGCAAATGGAGAACATGGAGTATAAACAGGCGTGGGACATTCCATTGGATACGGTGCGGTCTGTTAACGCCATTGCTATTCGAGGAGTGGGTGTCTTCTGGCTCACATTTGAAGTTGCAGGTATGTATTTTAACTGCAATCAGACCGCTCGGGTTAAAGTCATTCGGTTCTGGGCTTTGGAGACAAAAAGCACTCAAATCAAGCTCATTGTCTTCAAAACCATATACGAGGGTAAATTGAAAAGTCCGGAATGGGCAAGAAAATGCAGTAATTCAACAGGTTTTTGTTTTTATTTTCCAACATGGTCCCATTCCAGGGCTTTTCCCAGCGTTACTCTAACTTTTTTAGGCCCTCATAATAATTTGCCGGAACATATGCAATCATTTGTCGAAATTTCCTATGACCCATTTAACATAAATGAATTTCGTTTATACAGCGCTCAATTTCTTCCTTTAAAGTGTGGGCGGTCGTGGGTTTGCTGGCTGAACCTTAGGCTTCAAAAAATACCAAAAGAAAAAAGTCCAACAGCGTTAAATGACATGATCTGGGCGGCCAATTCTGATCGCCAAAACGGGAAATTATACGACCAGAAAATGAATCATTTAGTAATTGGATTATTTCTCAAGCTTTTTGGCATGTGGCCCCGTCTTGTTAAAACCACATGTCGTCCACATCCATATCTTGCAATTTAGGCACAAAAAACTGGATTATCATGTCGCAATAGCGAGCATCATTAACTTTATGGCCTGGCCAGCCGCATTTTCGAAAAAGAATGGTCCGATGATAACTCCTGCCCAAAATCCGCACAAACTGAGACACGTGGATGCATTTGTTTTCCAACAATCACTCGTGGATTTTCTGAACCCTAAATGTTGTCACATTATCACAAATCACAAATTGTCATTTTGATGATTAACTAATTCATCAGATGAAAATAAGTCTTATTACTGAAAACGTTTTTGCTCGAAAAATGAGCATTATTTAAAAAAATATTGCTCAACAATAAAAGCGCATTGGTCTTTCAGGTAGCGCTCCATTTTTAATAACCCTGAACTGTCAGCTGCCATCTTGCTTGAATTTCGGGACATCCAGTATTTTAACATTGAACACAGTTACATGAAGATAATTAAATGAGATGACCTGTCCACATTGACACATCGAACCCAATCTAGTCTTTTTTGACATATATACCTACCTGAAATAAGAAATAAATTAAATGCTTTTATTTTTTAGACGATGAGATTTGTGCGTGGCTGACGGTGGCCAACAACAGCACTGTTAGCGTTTACTTGACCTACGTGCTGACCTTAGCGGCTGGACAGCGGGAAGTCATGTTCAAGGATTGTGTGAGTATCATCGTTTTCCTTCTGGTTTGTCCGCTTGTTTTAAAATAGTCAATAAACATGTTTGTTGTTATTTTATGTTTTGGGGGACAGTATACTGCTGGGGGGGAATTCTGAAGTGGTAATACTATACAATACGTCAACACGATACGACATTGAATTCGACCACAGTTTTTTTCATGAACCAGAAAAAGAGCGACTTATCTGTCCTAACTTTACTTCTGACGATTCAAGGACTATCGATTCGCTTTCAGAAATATCGTCAAGTGATGACAATCGTAAATCGTATTGTCGTTTCAGAATTTCGGCTCTGAATACAGTTACAGGCCCTGTACGATCTTCAAGCCTAATACTGGTAGCTTGCAGATGGGTGCCTGGGTAAGACTAAGCAAGTGTCTGTTTTAGGGATGATCTAATGATGAGTGCAGTTCCTGCAAGGGCTTCAGGATTTATTTATTTATTTATTTATTTATTTATTTCATAACAAATCAACATTACAGTTTCTACCAATCCGTTGATATGCAATATACACATAAATATAAAAAAAATAATGAGGATAAGGAGTCTTCTCTTCTTCTCCGTCGTTCCCTCATTACTGAGGATCGTGGCCACTAGACAACAGTTTGCCTACAAGGCTCCTCCACTTCGACCTGTCTTCTGCATGGCGGGTCGCAGATTGTATTGACCCTTTTGTAACTTCTTGGAGGAGGTCGTTGCATCTGGCCGGTGATCTGCCTCTGCTTCTTCTTCCCTCCACTTGACCTTCGGAAAGCATTTTCTCCAGTTTCTCTGGGTTTCTCCTGGCAACATGACCGAAGAACTGCAGGACCCTTCTCATGCATACGGTGGAGAGTCTCACTTGGATGCCGAATTCTTCCATGACAGATTTGTTGGTGCGGCGTGCTGTCCATGGGATTCCTAGCATTTTACGCCAACGCCACATCTCCAGTGCATCGATTTTGGTGCGTATACGAGCCTTCAGGGTCCATGTCTCCGATGCATAGAGAAAGATCTAGAAAACCAGAGCTCAGTAGGATGAGGAGTACAGTAGATAAACACTCTAATATGAGGAGATCTTCTTGTACAATGTCTAACATCGAAATTTATCGAAACTGTCACTAAGGCTGGTTTTGAAAAAATCCCATTTATTGAGGCTGTGTCGTTTGGCCCGCTGGTAGAAGGATTGGCCAGTGACTCACCGTTTCCAGGGGTTCAACAAATGCACAATCTTCAAGGAGGCTCCTGTGTCCCAATGTCTTATCTTATTTGATGTTACGATGGATTCAAGCTCGTGAATATTTGGTAATAATCCATAACCCTTTTGGATCGGCTTCTAAACTACAGCAAACCTTGTTCATCTGATCATCGATTCTAGGTAATTTGGGGGCATAGATTCCGATTCTGTCATAATTTTCCCGTTGTAGTTGACACAGTCTACTGTCTAGTTACGCCACTTACCCGTAAGAGACCAACGCCTTACCGAGAGAAGCCGGGTATGCACTCATCGGACCGACACTCGCGCCGTTACTTCCGTTTATGGCCAGATTTCTCCGGCCTCCCGAATGGTTACGGGTTCGAGGTCGCTTACGCGGTCCTCTCCCTTACCTAGCGGTGATTCGGTATCATAGTGATAGCGATGAGCAGTATTAATGCAATTTTTGTGACACATTGACACAATGTAACAATAAAATATGACATGTTCGACAGCTGTGTAATTTGTCTGTGTTAAACCAGCTTTATAGTTCGAGACGTAGACGTATTTATAATAGGGCCACCGTTGCAATGTTATCGTTCTCACTAAGCGATAAGGATTCTCTAGCCGGGCGAGTGACGTGTTGGCTTAGCGTCAACGGTTGCAATAACGTTTTGCGCGTCACATGGTGAGTGACGCTCGAATGCAATAAGCCGATTAAACGGATGCCAAAACGCTGTTTTTTTGCTATTTACTGTCGTTATTGTCCGGTTGCACTTTCCACTGCGAGTTTTATTCGCTGCTGCCCTTACCGATTTAGTACGATCCACTGATTACTTTTATTTTAGTTTACCGATTTGATTTTGATTCCGTTTTGAGGGTCGGTGGATGGTTTATTTAAGACGGGAGATGCCTCAATACTCCTCTCCTCTAAATGTTCCGACTGCAGATTGCAGTGGCTCGGGCGGCAGTATGCGATTAATAAAAGTCTCGGTTACATTCGGAGCGCTATTTAATTGTGCAATGTGCACTCTCGTTATTGCAATACGATTGCAAATCTTATCGGCGCATGCGCACTCTCCGTCTTGCGGTATAATCGCAGGTGCCCACCGGGCGATGAGTGCGGATGCAATGCGTATTGCATCCGCACTCAGCGACTGCATATGAGCGTTTTGCGTCGTCGCACGAGCAGCTGCCGCGGCTCCTAACGAAGGTGGTGTTTGGGCAGGTGCGTTCGTCGCGCGAGGCCGAGGGCTCGCTGAAGAAGAACCGGCGCATGCTGCGCGCGCTGGGCGAGGACGCGCGCGAGATGCTGGCGGCGGGCGCGCTGCGGCTGCGCCTGCGCGTGCTGGCCCAGGCGGAGGAGGAGGCGCCCGAGGCGGCCGTGCTGCTGGAGCGCGCGCCCGAGCAGGTGCTGCGCATCGCCGCGCGGCCCAACGGCGCCGCCCCCGCCAGCCCGCCCCCCCTCCGCCCCGCCGTGAGTATCCTCTCGAGCGTCGGGCCCGTCGTAAACCGAACGATTCGGGCGAGTCGCCGTCCGCGCGAGTCCATTCCAATGTTTTCGTCTCGCCGACTCGCCGGACGGCGGCTAAACCGCCAAAGTTACAGACGAGCCAGAGTCGTTTGCCCGCTCGGCGTTGCCGTTCCTAATGTCGAAATTCTAGGATGGAATGTTAAAAAAACCGGGATGTTCATTAGAAAAATCAAGGACACGCACCTGCCTTAAATTGAAGTACCCGTATAAATCTTGTTTATATAACGATAGAGTTATAAGGAAATATTTTTTCGACCTTAAATCGGGTGAGATCAATATAAACTATGAAAATAAAATAAATTATTTTTCTAATATCGATAATTAACGATGAGTATCTATTCCATCTATCTATGTGATATTTGAATATATATAATAAATAAATACAAACAGAGCTGCCATGGAATTCACCGACCGGAGTCGGGCCCATCATAATACTATTTTTTTTTACACTTCTGGGGGGTGAGCAGTGGATTCCGGACTTACGAACCGGCTGTGGTAGGTTTAGGACAGCTGTCTTGCCACATGTGAGCGTTCACCTTGCCACCCATTCACTCCCCCTTCGAAGCCATAGAATTTGAGATGCGCAAATCGCAGTTTTAGATAATTTTTCTAAGAAAGAGTTGATTATTTTTCTGGAAAGGCCAAGATCTTTAAAGAGGTGAAATAGAGATTTAGCTGGCAGGCCACGAGCGCCAACTTCCACCGCGTGAAGGTGAACAGTGAAGCCGTTCCGGGTTACGGCATTTGCGAGATCATGGTATTTATTTAATTTGTACTCGTGGTCTTTTGGGATATTTGATTCCCATGGAACAGTTAATTCTATAATAAGAGCCACCTTCCGAGATAGAGAGTAAAGAGTTATATCTGGACGGAGGGCTGTGCATCCGAGACTTTCAGGGAATTTATACTGCTTAGAGACCGAATCAACCTCCAGAGTCCAATCTGTAGCTTTCTCGATTATTGAGAAAGGTTTTGTAGTTAAATGTTTTTTGCCTTTAGAGCCATCCCGCACAAACTGTATTGGGGGTTTGGAGGATACTGTCAAACCCTCGTTGGCACGAGCCACTGAGAGACTAATTACCTCGCGAATAACAGCGAGAACTTTGTCATGGCGGTAAGTGTACCGTCCTTGATCTAAGGCCACCTTGCAGCCAGCTAGAATGTGTCTAGCTGTGCAAGGGGTATTGCTACAGAGGGGACAAGAACTATCCTCGGCAAAGCTCCAACGAGCGAGGTTACTTTTCCATTCGTTTGCCGTAAACGAGTATTACATTTATACAAGTCGAGTTTTAATGTACCGACACCCTTGAAGTTGCTGAAGCAGTATCGGCAAATAAGCAGCTTTTAATAATAGTTCGTAAAAAAATAAAACGATTGAAAACACTTCGATATTTCACAACAGTTTGAGAAGCGCCCCTGATGCATGGCATCGTTTGATGCGTTCGAGTGCGAGCGAGGTTTCATTAAATAGAGTCGTCGTTATTTATTTATTTATTTATTTATTTATTTATTTATTTGTAACGAAACAGATAGTAGGTGGTACATTTCATTAATAACATAGTGCCTTACATAATATGCTCTAACCTACTATCCTATAATATTGTTACAATGCATCCGTTAATAAGGCTCTAATCTAGATATTATATATATATATATATATACAGACTGTATAGTTCATAAGCGCGGAAAATTTAACCACGTTTAATGACCATGATATAGATCACAAATTTATTATAATTTTTGAATTTTGAAATTTGATCAAAATTATCTAAAATTATCTAAAATTAATCATCGTTGTATGTATCCATACCTTTATCAATATGAATGAATTCATTCATACCGGTAGGCTATTCACGCGGTTTTGCCAGTAAGTAATATGTAAAGCATGTTAACTAGGTTTGTTTTATTTTTTAAATTTTAAAATGTTTTTTATTATGGTTTTTTTATGGTATTTATGGTTTTGATTGTTTTAATATGTCGCTTATTTATTGAGTTCGCCAAAAGATTATTTCAGTATCGAAATCAGCGTGGTGAATACATCCGGTTTTCGGTGAGTTTCCTAATAAGAAAAAAACGCTTTTCCATGCCAACCCAAGAGGTAAACGTTTAGAGCTCGCATTTTTTAAAGAGGTATCCCCTTAATCATAACAAAAAAAGATGGCATTGCTATGATTACATAATCAAAGCAAAGTCATTCTTTTGACGTTATAATCAAAGGCCTTGTCCTCCATATAATACATACAAAATTAATAAAATTAAATCAGTAAAATATTTTTTAATACCTAATAATTAATAAAATAATTAATAAATAAATAAAATAAAATTAAAAATAATGAAATAAAATATTAAAAAATGCGGCACATTGAAATGTCTCGCGACTTGTCGAATGCTTAAAGTAGGATTTCTTCTGACGTATAACAATATCCTTTCTTCGACGCGAATTCCGTGGACTTCAGGAAAATTATTAGCCTCTCTAGTATATGGAACAATTGGATGTTTTCTCTGATTCGCTGAAAAGCAGAGTAGATAACTACGCCATTTCTAGGATGTCGACGAAATGGATATTTTTGACGATAAAGACGTAAAGCTTGTTCCGCGTTGCCATCGCATAGGCCATATACAAAAACCATATCCGCGTATTCTATAGAAGTAAACACGGTATTATTGCAGTATAGGTACCTCTTCTAGATTGTTGATTTTTTAACGTCACCAGACTATATTCACCACGCTGATTCCGAATCTGCAATAATATTTATTCGGTCTCAATAAATAAGCGAGATATAACCATTCAAAAAAGCGCCAAACCCATACATTTCGGTAGTTTTTTTTACACAGCTGGTCTTGGCATTCTTGTAATAATTGAACGATAGAGAGAGACAGAGACAGAAAAAGAGAGAGAGAGAGAGAAATAATAGATAAAAACAAACAAACAATAATAGATAATAGATAAACGAACCTTTAAAATGTACAGCAATTTTGAAAAACACAGATAACTCACAATTTATCAATAAAATACACAAGTACTGTTTCATTGAAATTAATAATTCATACGAGACGCCGACACAAACCTGGCATCACTGAATAAAGACTGGCCATTTTGGTTTTGTAAACAAGTCATCGTGACTCGCATGCTGTCTCGTTCTTGCTTTTGCAGGGCTGTCACTTTGTAAACCACCATATTTTTAGCTGCGTAAATCATCTCGGACTATACTGGATGAAAAGATGCCATGGAATGAGCATGTCAAGTCAAAACTGTCATCAGCCTGCTATACTCTATTACGCATCATGAGTTGTATGGTAGTTGAACCTCACCCGCGCTATGTTATTCTTCTATGGAATACTGCAGCGCACATCAACGGTGTACTCACTCTCCAAAAAAAGACATACGTGCGATAGTAGGTTTTGGTCCACGGCATTCATGTCGTGAAGACTTCCAAAAGCTAGGGATATTGACTTTATATGCGATTTTTGCTCAAGAAACTCTTTGCAAATTCTTTTGCATTAAGAGCTCGGCAACATCTCACGAGGAAGTACATCGGCATGTCACCAGGAAGAAATCCCATTACCTTTAACCGATTATACCACGTACGGCCAAGTTTCAGGCGACTAGCCTTAAACTATTTAACAAATTGCCCAAACAAACGACCCCTTGAGCGTTGACGTTTGAATTGTAGTGTCTCTTAGAGAACGTGAAGAAGAAGAAGAATACATCACAATAAAATGATAGCGTTTCAGAAAAACGACGATTACTCCGATACTGCCATACGAATCGTATAAAGAAGGCCTTTTTTATGTTCCTATGGAAATTTACTATTAGATAATTGTAACGTCGTTTTGTAAAGCAATACGCATTATTCAGAATTATCTGTCAAATTTGCGGTACAGAAATTTAACTGCCTTGTCCAACATTTCTTTGCTTTTTCAGGAAATACAAGTAGATACCTCTATATTCAATTGTTTAATATAACTATAGGTAGGTAACCTTAAATTCACGTCTGTAAAATTACGTAAATTCACGAAATGCGCAAAATTTCGTGTACCTACCTGTAAACATTTTATGTCGTAAAACAATTAGATAATTCACGCGGTAAATTCGTTTTAAACCTTTTTATAATGTCAATCAACCGGGATAGTCTTCGATTTCATAATAAGATAATAATGAATAAATATTAAAATAGCACATTACAAAAAATAGCATAGCCCTGAATGCGCGCGGGGCTGAGGGGAGAGGATGGCGGCCCGCAAGAAGCAGGTAAAAATAATTTTCCATTGTAATCTATTTATAAACATGCGACTCGCAACACTCGCACAGAAGTAGTTGACCTTCAGCGCTCGTGGCTCCTGACTAGAGATGTGTCAATCCTGATTGATCGAGTTTTTTTGATTCGATCGATCGAGTCACAGTGCGAGTCAATTTATTTATTTATTTTATTTATTTATATAAGTAATGCAAATATTAAAAATAACAGTAAACAATTTCAGCATAGGAATTATGCATAGAAATACTTTCAAAATTGAATCAAAAGCAGAAAAAAGAATACATTGCATAGTCTAGTGGCAACGTCACCTAACTAGGCCGGGACCTGTTCTAAGGTAAACATTTATTTTTGAATGTGCTTGCACAAATACCGTGTTTATAAGAATGGCATATACATATTCCATGTATGCATAAAATAATGGAATTGCAAAACAATATTAAAAATGACTAAATACTTAAACTAAATAATTAAATTAAAGTTAGAAGTGGAAAATTAAAATGACAGCAAATAAATTCAAATCAGAAAAAAACAAAACAATTTAAAATAGTAAAAATTAGAATAAGAATTTAAACAAAATAGTCCTGCATTTTACTTATAACTAAGATAAAATATGAAATCGAAGACTATCGCGGTTGTTTGACATTATAAATAGGATAGAAAACGAATTTACCGCGTGAAATTTGTAGGACCCGACGTTTCGGTGACGTTGCAGCCGCCGTTGTCTAGGGCAGTCTACCCTAGACAACGGCGGCTTCAACGTCACCGAAACGTCGGGTCCTACAAATTTCACGCGGTAAATTCGTTTTCTATCCTATTTATAAGATAAAATAGTGTTAACCCTTCAAGCCCCGCGACTTCTATATCGAAGTCAACTGAACGCGTCCAGGAAAAGTGATTTGATTGGGTTTTTCGTGTCATTCCGTATTCAGTTGTATTTTATTTAAATGCACGATGATATTTGTATCATCGTGCATTTAAATAAAATACAACTGCATACGGAATGACACGAAAAACCCAATCAAATCACTTTTCCTGGACGCGTTAAGTTGACTTCGATATCGAAGTCGCGGGGCTTGAAGGGTTAAAACTAAACAAATTATCTCTTAATATACGTTAAAACATAATAACAATAATAATAATAATAATAAATAAATTAATAATAATATTATAATAATACAATATGTATAAGATTCAAAATATTCAAATGTCCGGGTTAGATTATAATGTCCAGTATTTTAAAAATTCTTTGTCTTCCCTCTTTTACAAGCCAGTTTCTTAGCAGCCTTTTAAAGTAGGTCTTATTTTGTGCTGATTTTATGTCGCCAGGAAGAGCATTGAAAAACCTTGGGGCAATAAATGTATAGGTTCGCTGACCAAAAGTAAATTAACCTTCTGGGTACTATCATATTATTATCTTCGGAAAACCTCCTTGATAGGGTATTTTGAGAAAAATACCCTATCAACGTTTATTTTCCATATTGATAATTAGCAACATTTGTAAACTTTTCAATATAACGGAATTATGATAGCCGACATTCTAATTCTTATTTAATTTAGTATACATCTATTTATGTTTAAAAAATACGAAGGCATATTGCCGGATTGACAATAAAATTATTATACGTTGATTATTCTACATAGAATTTGCATTTCTATTTTAATATATTATTCTCTCTTACTATTTAATGACATTAGTATATTTTGATTATTTGTAAGTAGGTAATATTACAGCCATGACAACTATCATGATAGTTACGTTTTTAATAATTAAATTTTAAGCATTTAATTTTGTGACGCATCCAAGTGTAGGAATGCCTATCTACTGGAGTAGTTGATTGTATTGTATTATATTATACACAACTAGGGAGGTACCTACTTAAGTTTAGTGTATGTGTTTTTATCTTAAATCGTTTTGATACAATGTAACGCCGTGGAGTGGTGGCGTAACAGGACCTTTTTGTAACCACATTTGATGCATTCTTTAAACATAAACCAGACGAAATCATGTCTAATTTAACAAAGAAGAAAAGTTACATATGGAAACACTTTGATGCTCTCGACGATAAAGTCGCTAAATGCCACAACTGTAGCAATAAAATAAGTTATGCTGGCGGCGAACTGGAAATCTAAACAGACACATGAAAACCAAGCATGGATCGATTCCAGTGGAAACTTACAGAGCGACCACGAAATCAAACAAGACCACCGAATCAAACAACCGACATGGATTTACTACAGCAAATAATATTTCTAGCACGTTGCCGACTACGATAATTAATACACTGTCTCAAGAGACAGTACTGGTACCGCTTCCATCATAACTACAAGATCAGCGACTCACTCAACAATCCAGCATAACAAATTATTTCTACGTATACGTTGCGAAGCAGGAAACATATTTAGTCGAACCTAATTCCGAAACGATCAATTATTGATCGATCGAGTCGTCGATTCGATCGCCATGCAACGGGCGATCATGTCACAACACTACTTCTGACGGTGTGCGATGTTTACCTATCGATTCATGAGAGAGAAGGAGATGCAAGATTTACGATGCCATAGTCCGGCCGCCCTTTGTAAAATATATTTACAAATAATGATTTTAGTCCTCTTAAAATGAAGCAAACAAATTAAGTAAAAAAACCTGTTATTTAAGTAAAGCCTGTTATTTTACAGATTTTAGTATGTGATTAAATTAACTCGTAATAGTATAAGTACCAGAAATAAGATTCCAAAATGGCGATTTCTACTCGGAAGATTAGCCTCGCTCAGACAACCTTCTGGTATTGATCACGACAATGTGCGTTTGATAGTGGAAAAATCCATCTATTAGACTATTGAACATTAAAGGCGTAATTATTATGTATTGAAATCTGCCCCGGGATTCTGAAAAGGCGATACGATACGTCAACGAAATACGACATTGCATTGATACGTCAACGAGACTCGACACAACATCGTCCTCGATCCGATGACTTGACTGATTCTGTTCTAGAATCGCTAGCTAATCTCGGAACTCGATACTACCCATGTGATTCCCATCCCGATATCGTGTTTTGATTGGCCGGGGTCGGCCGTTTAGCAGTGAGCGGCGTATACTGAATTCGGACCGGCCTCTGATAGTGCTTAGTGCTTTGAGCTAAGGAAAATTCCGATCGCAAATTCAGCGAATTTCATTCGATCTTGGGTGGGAATGGTCGGTAATCATTGCTGAATGGGGATTTTTACTGCCATTTCTCAGCTATCTCCTAGAGCAACGACATGCAGACGACACCTAATGTGCTGATGTCTGTCCTTACCTTACTTCTGACGGTTGAAGGACTATCAAATCGCTTCCAGAATTGCAAATATTTTCGAGTGACGACAATCTAGTATTGTATCGTCGCTTCAGAATCCCGGGGATGTCTACCAATAATATTAAAATAATAAAAGCCATGATTTAAAAACCCGTTTGTTACTATATTACTGTTTTATTTTAGATTTGTTTTTAGATATTTTAGATTTAACCCTTCGAGTAGCGGCATAATTTCATGGCAGACCACGGCAATTTATTGGAATTTCTTGCAATATCGCCGCGCTCGACAAAAAGTACTATAACTATGGAACTACTATAGCAATCATAAAAAGAACAACTGCACAATGATTGCATTGAAATTTCGTATATAGAATATTGAAATGTCATTCCGTAAAACAATTAGATAATTATGAATATGAGAAAGTCGTAAAAGCGAAAAAAACTTGGCATTTCTAACTTGTACTTGTCTTACGGATAAATACGAAACCCTATTTAGAAATTGTAAATACTATCGTTATCTTTATTAGATTCTCTATCAAAGGTAAAATTTCTTTTTGCTTCTTTACATACAAAAATATTTAGATATTAGCTCATAAAAACCAATAAAATAATATTAATGCGCGCTTCGGGAGTAAGCCGCCAATATTGGTCGTTACTAGTCAATGGTGTTCTGATGAGCAACCAAATTTGGTCGTTACGTAGCCGAAGGGACAAGTCTATATTTTACCATATAGACTTGTTTGAAATTGCTATCTATTGGGCTACTGAACATAAAAAGAAGATGTTTGAAACTATGAGTGCCATCTACACGTCGCATTTCATAGTAAAATACTAGCTGCCGAAACGCAGTATGGCATTGAGCAATCTAATACCCTATATCAGGGGTCGGCCAGTAATTTCAAGTGGGGTCCTAATACCGTTAATTTTTTTTATCGAGGTCCAGAAAAAAAACTCATAATAATTACTAATTTTCTAAAATTTGCAATATTTTAAAAAAGGGAACAATTTGCTGGGTTTTTATTTAAGACTTTGCGTATTTCCGACGATAATAATCATTCAATTGCATAGATAGGTAAGTTATTTAACAATATTTGGCGATTCAAGTTTCAACCTTCCGTGTTCCGGATCCAGACCGGGTCCGCCTGTTGCCGACAGAGGCCCTATAATATAAAGTTCTCCCTGTGGCCCGGCCTAAGGAACTTAAGGAACAAATTATTGGCCGGAAACTTAATAGTGGTTACGTTTTGGACTAACAAATATTCTCACAATGGTAACTTTACCAAGATATTACCATGTAAAACTATTCATCTACTAAACCAGTCATTGAGTACAGAAATATATGCAAGTATCTCGAAAACAACACAGAAAAAATCAGCAGCACGGATAGTGGCGCAGATCAGTGTCACAAATCAGTACGGAAAGTGGAGTGACTTTTGTCACTGTAAAATTGTGTATCAAGTGCTGAAATCAGACGTTTAATTCTCAGACGGAACGTCAAAATCAGTGCGTATGACATTTTTTTAATCTGTTAAACGGGGGTGTCTCTTTTTAATTGCGCAACATCCAATGGGAGCGCACTTTTTCGTATAGTCTTGTTATTACATGTCATTTGCCAGCAACTTGCCCTTGATGGGCGGCATGGTTAATCTAAGAGAAAAAATATGATGCAGTACTTGACATAATGTTTGTATTGACATCATCAGTAGTTGACATCCATGTCAAATATTGCTTCTAGTAACAGCAATGAAACATAAAATATCGCAAATTTGAAGTTTCCAACGCTATTTCCTTTTAGATTTAGCATTAAAATGACCAATTTTAGTAGTGTGTTTTTTTTTAATAGGCGAGGTAGCAATACTTAGATGGCAATTTAAGAAGAAGAATCATACAATGGGCTCCCGATCTGCGCGTAAGTGAGTGATCAGCTGTGATGTTACGCGAATGTCAGCTGACGTTACGACCTCGAATGAACTCGATTAGGGTAGAGACATACTTAGTTTTAGAAAATCTCAAAATATTTATATCTACAAAACGACACGGCAAGTTTTATTCAAACTCTTAGGAATTAGTTCTTATAATGGCCACTTCAAGTGGTTAAATTTTCCGCGCTTATGAACTATACAGTCTGTATATACATATATACACACACATACATATATATATATACATATATACACACATACATATATATACATATACATATATATATATATATATATATATATATATATATATATATATATATATATATATATATATATATATATATATATATATATATATATATATATATATATATATATATATATATATATATATATATATATATATATATATATATATATACATATACACATACACACACATACACATACATATACATATATACATACATAAATACATATATACATACACACACATATATATATATATACATACATACACACACATATACATACACACATACATACATAAATATATACATACATATCCACATATACATATACATACACACACATACATATATACATATACACACACATACATATCTACATATATTTTTATTTTTACATATTATATATATTTTTATTTTTACATTACACTAATGTTTTAGAGTGTATGGACTTTTTGATGTTCGCAAAGGTATCTCCTTGTTTTGTAGGCGTTCTTCTCATAATTATACAACAGTTTTTAATAGTTTTTAATAATTATACATCGTTTTTCGAGATTTGTTGTACTTATTGTGGTTTGTGATTTTCGGCGTTGTGACAGTTAGATAGATGGATCGGATGTGATGTTACACGAATTATTATATTTTTGTACCCACGCTTTAAATTGCTTTTTTCGCGCAAGTATATGCTTTGATCATTACATTATTGGAATTGGATGATTATTCTTATTTTAAACTATTGCATTTTTTAAAAATATATTTTAGTTTTATCACAGAGCCATATCTGACTTACCTTCGCAACTACCGTGTTAGAAATATGAATGATTCAATATAAGTGAACTATACGACCCGGTGGCATAGTGGTTAGGTCTCCTGATCTTACACTGTAAGGTCCCAGGTTCGATTCCCGACTGGGTAACCATTTTCCATTGGGATCAAATTAACGTAATTGCATTTTCAATTCTGTCGATCGAATGCAATAACAAGACACACACTTACACAATGTTACATGCACACATAAATATAAACTCGTCACAATAGGGTTGGTTTTAAGAGATTGTCATGTGACAATACACCCGCTTATTATGAAATTTCACAATAAAGAGTATAAACAAACAAACAAACTAGAAATATTTGTTCACTACTGGTAGAGGGCAATCTGTGTTTTTTTTTCTTTATTTATTTGTCCCCTAAATTATTAGATATATTTTTAGCCCTCTTTTATTTCTACTGTCTGTTCCATTTAGAATATTCAATAGGTCGCGCTAAATGTTCCCAAACGACCTGTTTGTCGTTTCAGAAATATCAGCGCCATATCTAGCTAGACTATTGTGAAATGTTATAATTGTATACTCACTAGAAATATTCTTTATTGGCATTGTTTTGCCTTTTAAACTCCCATTTAATGCCGCAGCACGCTTCTCAAACTGTTTTTTTTTTGTTAAAAAAAAATATTTTTAAAAGTTGCTTATTTTATAGTACTGATTCACCTACTCCAAGGGTACCGGTTAATTAAAGCTCACTCTGTAAAAACGAAAATTAGCAGCCTAAACTCACCGACGTACGGGATAGATAAGCTTTGGGCTCAGATGTTAATAGGACATTCGACTCGTGGCAAAAAATATAAACGTCAGAAGATGTTGTTAGGCACAAATCCGTACAAGACCTCAGTGTCGCCACAAAGCCGAGTGGCGGCGTGCGCTTTGCAGGTCAAGTGTGAATTGTGCATTCGCAACCCGCGGTCTTCCAAAACATCTTCCCAGTTCGATGCGTTAGGTAGGTCCACTGTATCATCTGCAAATAAGGTAATTTTTCCATCTACCGGTAGTTTGCAGTTTGGTAGTGTAAATGAAAAATAATACTGGGTCTAGAATGCAGCCCTGCGGCACTCCAAAAGATTATTGACAGCCTCTACTGCCATCACTCGGCTCCTGCCTCACAGGTCTTAACCATGGGTTTATCTAGGAGCAACTCATAGTTAGTTAGTTAGTTAGTTTATCCGGGCTTTTTCCCGCACTTGGCCTCTTGATTGAGCCGTTGTGCGTGGCTCATGTTTTTATTTATGTTACTCCAGCCAACCCAGGCTGTCCCAGAAGGTTAGCAGCCTGTTTGGGTTGCTACAGGCCTCCAGGACAGATGCTGGAGATTGTAGTATTCTTGCCCGTTGCTCCTGCATTCCATGAGCACATGCTGTGGCGTTTCTTCTTCCTCCATGCATCCTCTGCATAGAGGGCTGTCTGTCACACCCATGGTAAACAGGTGTTTGTTTAGGGGACAGTGGCCTGTCATAGTACCTATGACTACGGATTTTGTCCGTTTTTAATCTGGTGAGGTTGTTGGCAAGTTTTTTTGACGCTTCCGGAACCACGTCCTTTGTTTGGCTGTAGGAGCAACTCATATGAGACAGACAGATAGAGAGATAATCTTACTGTAGTCGGTGAATATAGTCGTTTTTCAAGCGGATCTGCGATTTTTCATTTTGGCAGTACTTTAATGTTACGTAACTGTCACAAGGTCTGATCAATTATAACTTCGGTTGCCGTACAGAAATAATTGATCCGACCGACTGTCTCTCCGCGATCATTTTATAAATATCTTAAAAAGTGCATTGGATGTAACGATACCGGTTAAAATGAAAAAGCTTCCACGAGAGGAGGCTTCTGAATAGGAGTCGAATCGTGCGTCGGGCCGATCCGAAAACACGATGATCTTACGGCCCAAGCTGCATGAAACCATTTGCCACCTGTCGCTTACCGTAGTTATAATGCACATTGCAGTCGAATAAAGGTGAAGCGCGGCTATTCTCTAGGGCAGTCGGACCTAGATAGAACCGGGCGGTAATTTTTTGTCTGGAATCTTTGACGAAAGCGGTCCCTTTCGGCAGGAGCGGATAGGCAACGCGGAGGAGCTGGAGGCGCAGGCGATGCGGGAGGTGCAGGCGCTGGTGCGCACGCTGCGGGCCGAGGGGCGCTCGCTGCGAGAGCGGGAGGGCGAGGGGCGCGAGGAGCGCGAGGAGCCGCCCGCGCCCTCTCCCTCGCACTCGCCGCCCGCGCCCCGCCCCGCCGCCGCCGCCCGCCGCGACAAGAGGAGTCGCCGCCGCCACCGATAGACCTAAATCCTAAACTTAAGCTTTTCCGCTTCGAAAAAGTGACAAAATAAACATTAGAAAAATATATGGATAAATATAAATTTTTAAAAAGTGCAAATCGTTTCGTATCGTGCGATTCCTCGGACGTTTTCTTATAGCGTTTTCCGATCCGAGCGACTCGTCGAATACTAATATGTCTAGTGATTAATTATCGACGTTTCAGACTCGACGGCGGTGAGCGACGCAAAATGTAATTTCTCGCTTCGACGATAATAGCATATTACGAATGATTCTACTATTAATTTTACACGAATCGAAAGTAAAAACCAAAGGGGGGCATAAATAAACATTTATACCGTAATATATTCTTCGCAGCGAGAAATACAGCGAAAATTTCTCAATCGCTACGGTGATATAAAATGATCTTTAATTTTCGCATATCTCTCGTAAAATATGGATGATTACTAATACAAACTCAAACTTTAGCCATGTGAAGGTTTAGACCGATGGTTCTCAAACTTATTTCGTCTACCGCCCACTTTGAAAATCAATTATTTTTCAGCGCCCCCCAATTTTTTGTTTACAACATCTTAAAAACCACAATGACATTCATTACTTTAATTCTAAACGAAACTTTTTACCAGTGGGAGCAATTAAAACGCAACTTTATAATATTAAGGGTATCTTAGTAATAGTAATATGTTTTTAGACAAAGAAGGCACAAAGGCGACGATAGGTTTGTGGTATTTTCAATAAATCCGTATTTAATATATTCCGCACTGTATTCTTTTTTGCTTCCGACATGATTTTGTTTGTAAAGAGTTGAGCTTAAGTACTTGCTTAACGATTGCTCGCGAAACCGCTAATGAAAATAAAAGAAATATTACGTGCTTTTAAATGGGATTGAAATACAGCACGCACCGACAGGAATAAGACAAACATGCACAAACTCGTTCATCTCATTCGACACTCAATCGTACTGAGCAAGTAAGAACAAGATTGATGCAGGATTGCACAAATCGCATTATTTAACAAAAACTTGTTAAAACTTGACTCACGGGCTATCCTACGAAAGCTATATTAAATATTCTTAATTTGTATACAATCAAACAGGCCAGAAATATCATCTAAATAATCGATGTTGTGTAGTAGGTATCTATCTACCTAGGTTTTAATTTCAGTGAATTTAAAAATGTTAAGTAGATGAAATTACAATTCAGCCATAGCCCCTCTAAACCACTTCAACACCCCCCTTTTTTTTCTGGGCCCCTTACTGCCCCCCTCTAGGCCACCAGCGCCCACAAGGGGGCGTTAACGCCCACTTTGAGAACCACTGGTTTAGACCTTTATCTAACTATTCTAACAACATTTATAGTTAAAGCATTCGTGATTATTAGATGTGATGTTTTGGTGCTCCTCCCGCCCACTACTTGCCCTTAAAGCGAGAGTACTGCGATGCTGTCGCAGATCATATCCACTCAGCGTTTACGAATCTAGATAAACAGCCCAATTTTAAGTTTTTCCATGTCCAATTTTTGATAGATTCAAGTCATTGAAGATTTGTCGCGATCTTCGCGAATATTTTATGCATATATTTGGTTAGTTTGTTAACTTCTTGAAAGAACACAAAGAACGCGAAGCAAAAATTCTGCTCTTTCGGCAGTTTGCACTGATCGTTCTCAGATAGTCCCATCAATGTAGATGTTTATTCAAACAGTGTCATGTTAAGAGTATCGGTAAGTTGGAAATTTTCTGATGCGCTTGCTTTTTTATTATCTTATACGGAATGTTTGTCATGGTATATTCTGACAGAATTAGTGAGTCTCTTCTTTTAACCTTTGAGTTGCTGTCCTTTGAATACACCACAGAATGTTTGTATTGTATTCTATTTTGTGCGGTTGTCGACTACAACGGGCGAACCCGTCACCCCCAGGAAGTTTTAATGACAATAATCGTTCTATCTTCCTAATGGTGAGCGTAAAAGTCTTTGTGGACGATACAAATCTACCGTCCAGCAAAAACCACAAACCCGCCAGAGGCCAACGCCTTACGGCGAGGCACTAGGAAGGTAACCCAGTGGGGCATCTCCCCCTGGCTACCAGTTTTGGTAGGATATCTCCGTCTAGAATTAACCTTCAGGATACCTCCCTCCTCCCGTCTGGTTACGGGACCGAAGTCGCTTGCCCCTACCTGTTGTATTTCAGCGGTAATTCAATAAGAATTAATAGCGGACCTGGGCGTCCTTTGCCCGTCATACCACTCGGGATCGAGTGGCTAATAGGTCGTTTCAAGAATGACATGACAACAGGTCAACATCCACCCCTGCTGCTAAGGAGACAGTATATTTCCATTGTCTTCAGACTCCTTCAGCAATTATTCAGAGTGCATAAGCGATTGGCGATGCCAAACGGTGCGCAAAACGTCCAGTAGCGCTGGGAGGCACTTCCACCAGGAGAAACCGATCCACCAGCCTAACGGCCTGAGACGCGAGAGTCTTACCCAGGGTAGCCTTCCACACGAGGAGGTTTCTGAATAGGAGCTGAATCGTGAGTTGGGCCGATCCGAGAACAAAATGGATCTTATGGCCCAAGCTGCTCGAAACCGTTCGCTTCCTCGCCAGTGTATTGTATTTCATTGAGCTATGATTTGGTCACAGGTCTCCTTCTTTTAGCCAACAGGTCGGCTTTCTTGAACAAGAGCGCATTGCAAATGCAATAAATCATGCATGGCCAGGGTCCCAGCGTAAAGTCACTATGTTATGTAAACGAGAGATATTATAATGCTTGGGTGCATTCCAAGATAGTCTGATTCAATTTCAGATGTTAAGATGGCTCCTAGATCCGATATATATACAGGTTGTCCCAAAAACGGTGGATCAAACAAAAATGGGAGATAGATGAGGTCATTTCCAGTCAAAATAACCATATATATGGTTATCTGAATATTTATGGTTAGAGTTATTTGAGTTTCGATGTTTTTCCTAAAATCTAGTAGTGGTCAACAACAAAATATATTAAAAAAAGTTAATGTGAATATAAATGTTTATGTTTCTCGTTCTTAATATGATGCTAAAGGTGTGACTTTCTAACTGTAGCATTTTCCATAAATTTGATGACCTTACCTGTCTCCCTCTTTCGTTTGATCCACCATTTAGGGGATACTGTATTGGTCTTTCAGCCATCGGCGTACCAGATCATGCTATTTTCATAACAAATGTGGTTTTCTACCCCTTCTGGTATGTTCGTATTTCCACAGTTCATACTACTGATTGAAATTGTATTCACCAGCTTTGATATCTAAATATCAGTCCTTTGAGTTCATTTAAGCTTATTTAAGATTCCCAAGACTTAAGAATTCCTGCTTTGGCGTCTCTCTCTATTCAGAAATGTATTCTTAAATAGTGGTCACTTCCAATTATTAGGATGCCGTTTGGACTATCGTGTGCACCCTATCATATTGGTTATCTCATTGTTAGCTGTACTTTATCTTCATCCCATGACTATTATCAGGCTTTGGCAATCATGAAAGCAATCATTACTTTACAGAGTGCAGCACAGATTAACTCTTCTGATATCATCGAGCTGCAAATTATTCAACTCTTGCCCGCTTTTACTGGCAATTTTTCTCCACGCTGTAAAGTTGCAGGAAGTCATTACGTATTCAAAGTAAACCAGTTATTGTATTTGGATATTTCAATATGCGCAAGCCTACAGTATCACAATACTCTCATGCACAAAAACCAATTGTTGTAGATTACGCGTTGCGCCTTATCAAAATCATAGCAATATTGTAATTAGTTTTGTAATTGTAACAGTTAAAATATTGACCTCTTTGTAAATGTACGGATCTTAAATTTCTAGTTTACGAATTATTATGGCGTTAAAATTTCGCTTTATATAGATTAAAATTAATTGTAATAGGATAAGTGTTAGCGTTTTCCACAATGCCGAATTTGATTTGTTTTAAATGGAGTCACGAAAGAAAACATAGTCATGTGTAGTTTAGAGTCCACTGTAGTTAAACATACGTCATCGGGCTTCTGAATTGAACTCAATTTGAAATCCGAATTGAATCCGCCACGAAATCTCATGTTCCCAGTGTTTTTTACCAAACGTCAAGATAAGCCCTGAATAGACATACTTTGACTTGTGCCAGATGATGTAATGTGGACTACGGTGGGATCCCTTACTAATTACTATTTAGTCATTTAACACTTTATTAAAAGTAAATGATAAGTAAACAAAATTCATATCAGTTTTTTGCCACGTGGAGCAGTAAGCATCCTGACGTTTTGGCAGAGTTGTATCTGCCAAAATCGTGCGCACAGACATTCAAATAGTTTAGTAGCCTTGAAATTTTACCACAATGGGTTCCCGCACACTAAAATTGAACAAAACTGCTTTGATAAAATATTATCATTACACGAGCGTCAATCAAATATTTGGGACTTACCATACCATTGTTGTTCAACTTCAACTTCATTACCTATGAAGTTGTAGTTTTACAAAGAAAATTATGACGAAAAATTTTGTATGAAGAATATATTAAATTCATCGAAATTTTTACTTAACTATACCGTCATACACAAGCTCAAAGTAGCGCAACGAGCTATGGAGGAAGCTATGCTTGGAGTTTCACTGCGTCATAAAATCCGAAACGAGGAAATCCGCAGAAGAACCAAGGTCACTGGCATAGCTCGTAAAATAAGCATCTTGAAATGGCAATAAAAGGTTCTTTAAGTGTGCGGGATCTCTACCATACCCGATAGCTCGGCACAAAAAAATATTGATGGGTTTTATGTACTTTCCATTACCTACGTAATTTGTTATTCACAGAAATTTGTTATAATGTGATTGTGGGTTGTTGTTAATATGGATACTTTAGGCTAGTTTATAATGCATAATTTTTGCTCTTGCTCGATTGATTGTAAAAGATAAAAATACTATTAAAAATAAACGATTTAAGTAAAAATAAATATTTTTTAATTATTTATTGATTGTTACCTTAACCTAATGCAGAGTTATTGCAATACTGACATACTCATATACGTTTGTTGAAAAACTTCACTGTCAGCAACGGTCAAATGTATTTTAGGCTATGAATTATTCTACTAAGAAAACATTATTATTCGGGCAGAAAACAGGAATAATCCTGAAAAACTAAAAATCAGTAATTCCCGAAATTAACAAGTCTACGCTGCTGCAGAATCTGAAAACGAAGACTATCACGGTGGTTTGAGATTATAAAAAAGATAAAAACGAATTTACTGCGTGAACTTTGTAGCACCTTAGTGTGATTTCGTGCGACAAACTTCACACGGTAAATTCGTTTTTATCTTGTTTATAATATAATAATCTATTCTTTAGAGCATACAAAAAAAACGATTTTAGATTGTTTCTATTGTATAATAATACTTAAATAATGTAGTGAGATTTGTACAAGATTTAGTACAGGTAGTAGATAGTAAAAGTGGATTTAGCAATCAGTAATTTCGAAAATTAACAATTCTCTACGCTGATGCAAAGTCTGAAAACGAAGGCTATCGCGGTGGTTTGGCATTAAAAACGAGATAAAAATGAATTTACTGCTTTGAAGTTTGTAGCACCTTAGTGTCATTCTGGTGCGACAAACTTCATGCGGGTAAATTCGGTTTTATCTTATTTATAAAGACAAAACAAATGGAAACGAATGTAATGTAATGTAATATAAAATGTACCTACCTATATATACCAAAATATATAAATCGGCCTGACTGTTTACCATGCTTGCTGTGATTCTTGTATTTCAAACCGTTTTCAAAAATATAAATAACAATCTCAACGCGTAAAAAATGATGTTAGTGAGAAGCTGCGAAAGTGCTCCTCAAAACCTAACAGGGCAAATCCTGAAATGTTCACGTATGTTTCAAAAATAAACTGAAATCTAGAGTAACAATTCATATAAATATTATTGAACCAATTCGCCGGTCACCCCGTAACAAACACTTGACCGAGAACAATCAAGCCGGTTAGTAATATAGCACTAATTCGGTCGCTGCTTTCGTCGGTCAACACAGCGCATTTGCGAATTCATCGCCTTGAACCGAAAGTACATACCTGAGTTCCATCCATCGAGAGATAGTTTTATTTTCTTTTCTTTGCTTTTAAAAAATATTATTAAAAAATAAAGAGACCCATCTACAAAGCACAAAACAATTTAATTCAAATAATATCTGCAATAAATCGCGCCATCTACAGTTTGAGAGGATAACAAAGTCGGATAATAGAGATGGCACCATTGTTGGCATTATCGTACGCCTGTAAAAAGTGCAAAAAAAAAAAGTAATCGCCGACGAAATTCTGATATGTGCAGAATGTAAGGAAACTGCGCATAATGGATGTAATACTGTGAGAAAAATAAATAAGGTAGCGATGAAGTCATGGAAATGCAACACCTGCGAGAATCTGCCAAGGAACATCTTTCCACACCTGACTGTTAACGCTACCAAAAAAGGGTGCAGTAACCCAGAATTATCAATTCATTCGCCAGCGACATCTCTGACACAACCCGGTACGAGCATACTAACGCCAGAGCTCCTGCAAAGAACTCTCAACGACTTCAAGAGTAACATTGCGGGGATGATGGAGGATAAGATCAACCAAAGATATTCCGACTTAGCCTCGCAGAATAATGCCATTCTTGAAGCCGTTCAAATGATGTCTGGCAAATATGATGACATAAATGCAGCGTATAGCAGTCATCGAAGAAGAATGCAGCCAATTGAAAAATAATAGGGATGAAACTGAAAGCCCCCGTAAGAGGGTTGCCTTGCTCGAAGAAAAGTTCGATACGGTTGATCACCCGCACATTGCATCGGAGATGGAGCTACGCAGACTACCGGAAAATCCGCAAGAAAACTTATTGCAGACAGTGGCAAACATCAAACTGTTAGTCAATTCTAACGTGGATGCCAAGAAGATCATCACTGCCAATCGGAAAGCGACTAAACCTACTGACAGGAATCCTAGGCCCGTTATCGTCAAGTTTGCGAATCAGCAGCACCGCAAGTCTTTAACCCCTAGAGCCCCGGTTGGCCGATATCGGCCAAAACACGATTCAGCGTGACGGCCCCGTTTTAATTTTATTTTAATTTAATTTATTTTATTATGTTTTATTATGTTAATATGATTTATTTTTATTATGGATACAGTGGTTTGGCAGTAATTAATGTTTTGGTGAAACAGTGTCATGATTCAATTTTTTTACTAATTTTTACTAAAATTTTTTGGGACATCAACTTGTCAATCGGCTGAGGGGCCGAGGCTTGAAGGGTTAACCAAAGAGCAAAAACGGGAGAAAAACTCCACACCTGAATATAAAAGGCGAGCGTAAGCCTCTCTACATATGGGACCATCTAACTCGTCGCACGGCGTACTTATTAATGATGTCTAAAAAAATCGCAAAAGAGCATAACTTTACTTTCTGTTAGTGCAAGAGCGGAGCTGTTAAAACAGGAAAATGAGTAATCCATGGATTACTATTTTACACTACTATCTACAAATATTACATATAAAAATATATCGTGAGTGGAGATATAGGCATTATTTCTGTTCCCTTGGATCAAGAGGTGGAAACTATAATAACGAGGTGTAATACACTGCCGATTTTCAACATGCGACAATATATTTACTGGCGATAATATAAGGAACATAATTGATGAAATGGGGTATCTCGATACCTTTGTTTTAAACTGTCCATCAGAATGTTTAGCCAATCTGTTATCTCCATCACCAATCTGTTAACAATATTAGACTTAAACATACGCAGTATATCAAAACATTTCGATCAGGATCTGCTACTACACGAGCTAAGAATAAATGTGGATATCATAATTTTATCAGAAGCATGGATACGAGATTTACCGCGTTTACCTCAGCTATTCGGGTACAACACTAGATCCACCAAAAATAACGTTAATAGAGCAGATCTACATGAAGGAAGGAATTATTGCTAACATTTACGATTTGGAAATTTTAGACTGTACTGGAGTCTTAATTTAAATCAATGACATCAGAACGCTTGCACTGTATAGATCTCCATCAATTATCAATATCTTGTATGAAGATATGAAGCACTACACATATCTCGGTGTTTAAGGTAAGCAACCAATCTTCCGGCCACGCTTTGATCTTGCCAAGATCCTGCTGAAGCTGTCCACTGCATAGAATAGGATGGCGAAGAATTTTTTGTCATATCGGCAAAGTAGCTGCTCTGTGATGTGATGGAATCTTGAAGATCTATCATATACAAGTTGAAAAAAACGGACAAAACGCTTCCATATATATTAGGTCTTTGAATTGAAAATTTCGATTTTCATGTGATATTGAACATTTATTTCGAAGCAAATTGGAAAGTGCATTTCAATCAATGTATTGTCCATCGCTAGCTATGACGGTCTCCCATCTTTATGGCAAGAGACAGATTCCCCGGCGGAAGAAGTCTTCGTCCTTGGAAGCTATCCACGAATTCAGCCATTTTTCAATATCCTCGAAAAACTGGAAGCGTTGCTCGGAAAGGCCATGGGCCATTGACTGTAACAAATGTAGTCGGATGGCGCAATATCTGGGGAGTATGACGGGTGAGGTAGGATGTCCCAGCGAAGCGTTTCCAGGAAGTTCTTGACCTGCATCGCGACATGTGGTCGAGTATAGTAATGCTGGAAAATTACCTTGTGCCTTTTAGCGTATTCCGGCCGTTTTATCTTCACAGCATCGCTCAAATTCTTGAGCCGAGCTCGATAGCGATCGCCCGTGATGGTTTCTCCCGGTTTCAGCAGCTCGTAATAGATGACATCCTTTCGGTCCCACCAAATGCAAAGCATTACCTTGGATCCGTGGATGTCTCTCTTCGGCGTGGCTGTTGAGGTCGATGGAAGTGATTCACCGGGGTACGAGTGATATTTTAGATCCACTTTTCATCGCCGATTATTCGGTGGAGAAAACCTTTTCTTTTTTGACGGCGAAGAAGCATTTCACAAGTCATGAAACGTCTTTCGATGTCTCTCAGCTTCAACTCTAGAGAAACCCAATGCCCTTCCTTTTGAATGACTCCCATAGATTTTAAACGTCTCGAAACGGTTGAGAGATGATCATTAAGCACTTCGCTTATCTTTTCCAGTGTCAGACTCGAATCTTCATGGAGTATGGACTCTTCGGCTTCTTCAAATTTTTGCTCCTGGCCTGGGCGCTCTTTGTCTTGCACGTCGAAATCACCACTTTTGAATCGGAGAAACCAAGTCTCAACAGTCCTTTCTGTCGGAGTAAATTCCCCATAAGCCTCCATCAGCAAGATATAACATTCTGCGGCAGTTTTCTTAAGATGAAAGCAGAAAAGCATTGCTTCCCGCAAATGACGTTTTGTCGGCTCAAATTTCGACATCTTCGAAGCTAACAAAATTACCATTGTTGACACTTCCACGAAATGACACAGACTGATAATTAAAGCCTAATGATGACGCTTGACATGAAGTATTTTGCAATTTGGTAAATGACTAGAAATATAAGTTACGGTATTTCTTAGGAAATCGAAGTTTTCAATGCAAGGTTCTAATATTATATATTATTACAGGCTTTTACTTACCATGCAATTTTTGTAAGTTTGTTTAGGTCAAATCTTACAAGCTGAATTAGAACCACTTTCTCTTATTGTATGAAGTTGAAATTGTACATGTTGGTTTAGTTCCTAAGACAATGCATTTTTATTTTTTTATTTTATTTCTGGAAACATACAGCGCATACAATTGACTAAACATAATGTAGAAAAAAAAGAAAAACATTACCCCGATAATTGTTTCCTACGAAAGTAACAGATTTCCGCATATTACACATTTGGATTTTAGCATATTACACTTAAAATTAATTGTAAAATAAACTAAGTTCATATTAAATATAAAATTAATATAGAGAACCGATGGGAGCGGTAGGGAAATTGGAAGTGATTAGGAAGAAGGAGTTAGACGATGGCATGTGTATATAGATATAAATAAAGATATAGATGGGTCGTATAGTGGATATATAGCTACAGATATTTATTGATGTTTATAGATATATAATAAATATTTATAGATATTTATAAATATTTGTAGTAGCTACTGATATGTTGCATGAAAAGTATATACCTAAAAACGATAGGTATTAACAAGCTCGTTAAGTGCAATTGATTTGAATAATTCTTTAACGAACGTCGGTTGGTTGAGGTTGAAAATGTCGATGGTGGAGAAACGAGTCGTACGTGCACATCAGCCTATAAGCGATGGAATTTTTCCAGTAGTTGGTATTGGCACGAGAGACCTCAAAAGTGCGTGAATTGCGAATTAATCGCGGAGGAACGAAAAAACGTAAGTTTTCAACAAGGTATGGACTAGCTATGGTATTGTGGATAACTTTGTGTAACAGCACCATATCAGCCACAGTGCGTCGGTCTTCTAGAGCTTGAATACCGAAGTGGTCCGGTCTACTCTCGTACGTAGGAAGACCGAAGCGTCCGCGATAATTGATGTGTTTTAAAAAACGCCTTTGGATACATTCTATCCTGCTTCTGTAGACCGAATATTGCGGATTCCAAACTGAGAATGCAAATTCCACGGTACTGCGAACGTAAGCGAAATATAACATCTTCAGGACATTTATATTGGAGAAAGGTCTTGAGATACGGGTCACAAATCCTAGTGTTCTCAAAGCTCGGCTAACCATACTTTCTATATGCTGATCGAAAAGCAACTTATGATCAATTTGTACTCCGAGTATGGTATGGTAAGCATGACCTGATTCTACACCCAGGATTGGCTTCCGATGAGGCTACTTTTACACGGTCAACAGCACAGGCACGAAATTTTGTATACGCATTCAATTATGATAGCCTGTTCTAAATTTCACCATGACATGGCTACTGCACCCAGGGTTGGCTCTTGACGAGGGGACTCTTCAACGGTCAACAGCACATACATACACCTACAGCACATACATACACCTACACAACAATTTGTATATGCATTGAATTATGATCGTCCGTTCTTTCATCTATTCAGAGCATTTCAATAAAAGCTTGTTTTTAAAAATGCATTTTACTATTAATCTGACCTTCCAGATATAATAGACATCGAGCTTTCCTTTCTGCGAAAGAATCTATTATCACATCAACTAATAATTATAGTGACCTGTTTGAAAGAGTAGTTGTTAGAAAGAAACCCACGCAAACGCTCGCACATCTAAACAGCCACATAAATACCAACCGTCGATTGACGCCGGTCGTTGGGGTTTTATTCGGCTCCGCTCGTATAGTCCCTTGCCCTTATGTCTATGGGGAGGAATTTTTCTAGACATGACAGAAATTTCCCTGCCAGAGACATCACACACACTCGCACATGTTCAAATATCAACTTAGCGTGCGTTTCAAAATCAAATGAACAATCGCTAGTACGACGCGCCTTAGATGCCAGTTTTTTTTTCAAGCACATGAATTTGGCGCCCTCATAATTTCTCGGCCGGGACAGGTAGGTACCCCGGTTTGCTCCTGGTATACAGTCACTATACAGTACTGTGGGAATTAATTGGAACAAGCAATAAATTCAAACTTTTTTCGTTTCTGGCAACTAATCTGAGCTATTTTTAATTCTGGCAATGTCTTTCAACCTGTCAGTCGTTCGGGTCCCATCAAACTTGCAGAAGGCAGATTTGCAGACGGCAATATTGCAGACGGCATTCTTGCAGGCGGCAGTTTTGCAGAAGGCAATCTTGCAGAAGGCAGTTTTGCAAATGTCAAACTGACGTTTCGAGGATCGGCATTTTTGCATACGGCATTTTTGCAGAAAATGAAGTTAGAAGCAAAACATCGTATTTAAAATTTAGTGTTACCAGAGTAGAAATCGACAAAAGCCGCGTTTTCATATGTCAGGGTAGGGAAACCAGTCCACTTCTTTGAGTGTCCTCTCCATCGCGGATCTCAGCAATCAACTTTCGATTTTAGGGAAAGAAAAACCTAACCTAACCTAACCTAACAGAAAAACTTAAAACATTTTTTTAAATGTTTAGTTTGATGTACTGAATCATCCACTACAAGGATGCCGGTAATTAATGTCACTTCGATTTTAGGGAAAGAAAAACCTAACCTAACCCAACCTAACAGAAAAACTTAAAACATTTTTTTAATGTTTAGTTTGATGTACTGAATCATCCACTACAAGGATGCCGGTAATTAAATGTGGAGAGGTAAAAATATTCACCACTTTAATTTACCCTGACATGATAATTTGCTACTTCTTTTTCTAAATTTAAAATTAATAACATATGACCGCTTTACTGCTTTATTTTTGGTTTGTAAAATAATATAAAATTATTTTATTCGTGTAATCATGTCCTAATGCGCCATTCTCAAACGTTGCTAACTTCGGGTTTGTATGAAAGTTTGCTTTCTGCAAGAATGCCGTCTGCAAAAATGCCGCCTGCAAGGTTGCCTCCTGCAAATCTGGCCTCAACAAATTTAGAGCTGTCAAAAGTGACATTTGTGCAAGTTTGCCGCATGCAAAACTGGCGCCCCTCAGTCGTTCGAGCACGTGTGAAATGTCAAAAAACGTATTCTAGGTTATGTTGGTGTGTTTTCAGTAGGAAATTTGTTGTTTTTTTTTAGATTGGACTGCGTAAGAGAAGATTTGGACTACGTAATCTGCGTAAGTGACTTTTCAAGCATGGATATCACTCCAAAAAAGCGGGAACAGATAATTAAGCTTCTATGACGTACCGGCAGATAGAGGAGAATGTTAGAGTTGGCCTCGCATCCGTCAGCAGGATTGTCAATCAGAAAAAAACGACGGGAGCGGTGAACATCAAACGAAAGGGAAAATGTCGTCGGAAGAGGTTAACAACCCTCAGAGATGTCAACTTCTGGTGCGTAAGAGCAAAATAAATCCACGCATGAGTGCAGTCGACCTAAACAGAAAACTACAATCTGGAATAAATCACATCACTACAGTCTGACGACGGCTTCTTGAATCTGGTAGTATTGCAAGGAAGCCAATTAAGAAGTAGCTTCTGACCACTGTCGTGATGAAGAAGTGTCTAGCTTGGTCCAGGAAATACCAGTACTGGACAACTGAAGACTGGCATAAAGTTCTTTTCTCCGATGAAACACATTTTGTTGTGCAAACTGGACATGCAGGGATGCATGTCCAGTTTGTGCGGCGAGCAGCTGGTGATCCCATATTACCTGCTCATTTGAAATAGAGAGTAAAGCATCATATGAAGAAGATGTTTTGTGGTTGCTTCTTCTCTCATGGCACTGGATCGCTCGTCCCAGTCACTGGGGTGATAAATTCGGACCAATGTATTGACATCTTTTCAAACTATATGATACGGGAGCTCCACAAGGTCTATCCTTCCGAGGGAATTTTAGAATAGGATCTCGCCTCATGCCATTCTTTGAAAAAAGTGAAACGGTTTTACACACGGAAACTCCCCCAATCTCGACCCGATCCCTCAGGGTCATTTGCAAAAAAATGGCTACAAGATGGATTTTACAATGAAATTCAAGATGACCATTGCAGTAATTCAAGTCTGGTTTCATGATGATGAATTGAAAGGAAGCTGTCAAAACCTGGTAAATTCTATGCCTACAAGAGTGAAAGGTGTTATCAACGTAAAAGGAGGACACATTCTATATTAAAACTAACAATCTTTAACTACCAGTACTGTTTTTGTATGTTTATGTCCAATAAAGCACTCTTTGAAGAAAAATATTTTTATTTCCAATTAATTCGCACGGTACTGTAGGTGAGGGATTTTTCATTGTTTCATTGTCAGTTTGGGAATTTATACAGTACTATTCAACAGACTTTATATAAAAAAAAAGTTTTAGAAGCAAATGACACGAGTTATGATGAGTCTAACCCGGCCAGCATCCTACCAATATGAATAAACGTTGCGACATTATTAAAAATAACATGGGATAATAAAGCTTTAGCATTGCTCTTGACAATTTTTACTATTTCTGAGGCGAGCAGAGATTGGATTATCTTGGACTGATGGAAGACTGGCTCCGTGTCGATGGCGATCCTGCCTCGAGCATCCCTCACTTGGATGCAGAATATTGTGCTATTACTCTGGCAGACAAACAAGGACACCATCAGCGACACTTTGTGGGTTGTTTTCAACATGATGGTGTTGTAGCGAGCGAGCGTCGTGAACCCGTTCGATTTCGTGTCCTCAACGAGTTGGAAGCCTTGAGAATTTAGAGCTGCCCTGAAATCTGCGAGCGTGACTAGCGACGACGACTCGGGCAGCGGCGGCTCTTCGTTCGGAATTGTGCCCCCAGGCAGCAGCAGCGAGGTCGGCTTGCTTATGATGAACGGCCGCTGCGAAATCAACTCTGGCAGCGGCGTCGCCCCCATCGGCGCTAACGGCTGCAACATCTGCACCGATCCGACGTCGGGAGATTCCACCTTAATCTGCGGTTCGAGCGGCGGTTTTCTCTTCGCCGTGTAAGTTTTTAATTTGTCGACGACGATGTTGCTTAAAATGGGCACATCGAAAATGGCTTCGGGCCGAGGGGGCGTAGGAGGCTGAGGGGGTGGAGGGGGCGGGGCAACGGCCAGCGACTCGTTGTTCAAAATGATGGGCATCTGCTTAAACGCCGAACCCATAACCATCAGTGGCATTGTTTCGATATTCCTGGGCATCTGCTCGGACGTCGCAGACATTACCGTCGGCCGTATTGCATCCGTTTTTTCATCGTCCGATATATAGATGACGTCGTTGGTTCTCAACGATCGAACGTCTATGATGTTCAAATTTAGACCCTCGGCAGCGGCGGTCGTCTCATTTAGAATAAGGGGCGGCGACACTGTTTGCTCGTTCATTTCCGTGTCAAAATTAAACGGTGCGACCGTTAAGTTCTGACTATGGATCGGCTGTTGATTCGATTCTCGCTGATTCAATTGAATACTGCTCGGTTGGATGTGTAACGTCGTCGGTTCCATAGGAGTAAATTCGAGCATGTTTGGCGGGGGCGGCGGCGGCCTCGTATTCCGGAGCATCAGCGATACATCTATAAAATCGTCCGGTCGTCTCTTCGGCGGATAAAACCCGCCGCTTCTCGGAGCGAAACTCCTCTTACTAATTACAAATTTGGCACTTTGCGATCTGATCAAATTTGTCCACAGTACATTAATTATCCCATCGCCGCCGTTCAGGAGATACTCTATTGCGGTTTTATCAGATTTTAATAAGTCGGAAGTTTTTTGCTTTTTCTCGTCGAGCGTCTTCGAGAAGGCTTGCCGTACCATTGACATTATGTGTTTTTTGTGCTCGAATACCTTGGATTTTTTCTTTTGCGGATTGGGGACATCCGCGGATTTGATGCTTGCATTTTTCGACTTGGTTTCGTCGATGACAAGACCGCTTGCGCTCAGCGATGACGATGACAGTTTACGCGGCTTCGATAGCTTTATTTTCGGAAACTTCGACGACGTATCGTCTTCGGAATCCGTCTCAGCGTAATACTGTCGTTTCAAACGCAGATTACGCACGACATCCGAATCGTTGATCACCCCCTTATACTCGTCCGTGTCCAAATATAAATTTAAAACGTAAAAATGTTCAAAAGAGTTCTCGACCTTTGAATCTTCTCTAAGATTAATTGAAGTATTTCGGGCGTCGGTTTCGTCAGAGCGATTCATTGCGACGAAGCAGGGTTTTATTCGGAGGTCAGATTGCAGTTCGATTAAGTTGTTATGGATCGACAGGTGGAACCGAACGTCGTTGACGCGAGTGAAACGCCGATTGCAGAATTTGCAGACGTATAAGCGCCGCCATTTTCTTGGTGATGCTTTCGACGATGAACAAACAGACGGGGGCGAAACGGAAAAGTCCAACCGTCTGACGTCATCGTAAGAGTGATCATTGTAGGCTTTAGTGTCGTCGGCGTCGTGGTGAGAATCATCGTCTTTGCTTATTTGGGATTGGGGCTCGGCAGATGACGTGTCGCATTCCGCAGAGGTCAGCTCGACGTTTGTCGTCGTTACGATTGGTGGAGTGGAGGCGGCGCGCTCCAATTCGGCGCTCGGTACTCTCGCAAAGTTCTGGCTCACTTTCGAAATGTCCAGCAACGTCAACCCTCGATGTTTACTGAGGTCCAAATTCTGAAAGAAACGATAGATTCTTATAAGATAAACATCTCGAAGATTGCGCTTTATTCACAACAATTGTGATTGTTTATTATTGTGGCTAGAATCATTCTTGTAAAAATACTCTTTAAATCAATACGAGGCACAAGTACGTGTGAAGTACGGATATGTACTACCAGGTTGTTCAATAAGTTTTGTCGTTCAATAAGTGATGACACTATTAGGTTCATTGTTTTATGTTTCTAAAAGTGGTACTACTGTTTTATAAACACAAGTGAAGTTTCATGTAGATCTGTCAAGTCATTCATATATTTACAGCTGTTCAAAGTTGATGTGTCATTTGTGACAATGGAAATTTTTGACAATGGAAAAATGTAAATATTGAGCAGTAACAAAATTCTTATTTTTGGAAGTTGTAGAATCAAAACAAATTCATGAGCTATTGTTAAAAGTATATGAGGACTTCCATTCGAACAGTTGAAAGATAGGTTGCTGCATTTAAATGTGGTTATACAAGTCTAGAAGTCGATCCACAAAAGGGCGTTCAAAAAGTGCATTAACCCTTGGAGTAAATGGGTATTTTCATGGATGCATCTGTCTCTTTTGCAGGATTTTCGGCGACATCGACCTTAAAGTACTATAACTACGAAACTACTACACCAATCATAAAAAGAACAACTGCACAATGATTGCATTGAAATTTCGAATATAGAATATTGAAATATCATTTTGTAAAACAATTAGATAATTATGAATAAATATGAGAACGTCAAAGAAGTGAAAAAAACGCGGAACCAGATCTGATCGTATCATACTCAACGGATAATTGTTTCAGAACCAGATTTGGTTGTATCATACTCAACGGGTTAACACCAGAAAACAGAGCAAATATGCAGGACATGATTGTGAATGATCGTCGTTTAACCGAGAGAGATTTAGTAGAAGCCCTAGGCATCTCATTAGGCAGTGTGAGCAAAATATTTTTGGCTGAAGTTTTGGGTTAAAGAAAGATGTGTGCAAAATGGGTGCCACATTCGCTAACAATGGAACAAAAACACTCGTATGCACAGTATACCAACCAGTAGCTTTACTCTCGAGCTACAGGGCATTGCGAGAAGAGGGAGCGAGGAATTTGGTCAGAGGGGTACGTCCCGACAAACGCCTTTAATTAGCATTACACGCAGGTAAAGGCTGGCGACCTTTTCTAGCATATGAATATCTGCATTGGCCGAGTAACGGGACATCTGGCGACCATATCCGAACCCTTACAACTCTAACGTATTCGCTTTGATTTCAATTTTGTTCTAAGAGAAGTTACTGTTTGGTATACTGTGACATATGCGACTTTCTCATCAACATTTGGAGCATTTAGAAAAGTTAAAAAGGATTTTGTGCATCGTTAAATCACTGTAGAGGAGACTTGGGTCTACCCCTATGATCCTGAATCAAAACAAGAGGCTAAGGAGTGGTGTGAAACCGGTACTTCGGCTCCAAAGCGAGTTAGGGTCCGGAAATCGTCCAAGAATCGTCCATATTATCAGTTTTTTGGGAGGCTAAAGGAATTGTTTGTGGAGTACCTTCAAACTGGTAAAACAATAAACGTCCAAGAAGGTGTTATTATCAGTTTTTTGGGAGGCTAAAAAATTGTTTGTGGATTACCTTCAAACTGGTAAAACAATAAACGCAGATTATTATTGTAACATTTTGAACTATCTGGATGTAACAATTTGTTAGAAAAGACCTGGTATACAAACAAAGAGGTTTAACAATTTTCATCAAACAAATAAATAAATAAATACAAACGGAGCTGCCATGGAATTCACCGACCGGAGTCGGGCCCATCATAATACTATTTTTTTTTACACTTCTGGGGGGTGAGCAGTGGATTCCGGACTTACGAACCGGCTGTGGTAGGTTTAGGACAGCTGTCTTGCCACATGTGAGCGTTCACCTTGCCACCCATTCACTCCCCCTTCGAAGCCATAGAATTTGAGATGCGCAAATCGCAGTTTTAGATAATTTTTCTAAGAAAGAGTTGATTATTTTTCTGGAAAGGCCAAGATCTTTAAAGAGGTGAAATAGAGATTTAGCTGGCAGGCCACGAGCGCCAACTTCCACCGCGTGAAGGTGAACAGTGAAGCCGTTCCGGGTTACGGCATTTGCAAGATCATGGTATTTATTTAATTTGTACTCGTGGTCTTTTGGGATATTTGATTCCCATGGAACAGTTAATTCTACAATAAGAGCCACCTTCCGAGATAGAGAGTAAAGAGTTATATCTGGACGGAGGGCTGTGCATCCGAGACTTTCAGGGAATTTATACTGCTTAGAGACCGAATCAACCTCCAGAATCCAATCTGTAGCTTTCTCGATTATTGAGAAAGGTTTTGTAGTTAAATGTTTTTTGCCTTTAGAGCCATCCCGCACAAACTGTATTGGGGGTTTGGAGGATACTGTCAAACCCTTGTTGGCACGAGCCACTGAGAGACTAATTACCTCGCGAATAACAGCGAGAACTTTGTCATGGCGGTAAGTGTACCGTCCTTGATCTAAGGCCACCTTGCAGCCAGCTAGAATGTGCCTAGCTGTGCAAGGGGTATTGCTACAGAGGGGACAAGAACTATCCTCGGCAAAGCTCCAACGAGCGAGGTTACTGGGGTCTGGAAGTGTATGCTGAAAGGCATTCAAATAAAATTTCAGCATCTCTGGCGTCCAGTCATAGAGCATTACCTTCCAGTGCATTGGAGGCGGAATGCAAAAGTCACCAATTGTTGTCCAATCATTCTGGCATTGAAGGCCAATAGCATGAGCCATACTCTTGCTGTCGTAATCTCCCCGCAAAAGAGACTTCTTCAAGTCCACGTCGCTCGTGGTTGTACTGCCATACCCCAGACCAGTGCCATTCTGGCTGATTCCAGTAAGGAACCTTTTGTGGAAGTCTACGCGGGCTTGTAGTTCATTTGAATCACTACAGCCACTTATTACGTGCTTCGATATTGCCGGATCTTTGGAATTGCACAGAATCGAATTTTTGGTTATTCTGGAGTTGGCGTAGAGCAGAGAGGGCAGTTTAAGCGCTAGCCCAAAATTTTGTTTGGACCTGAAGAGAGTCGAGGGGTCAGCTGGTTTGGCTAAGGACAGCCAGGATTTTAAACTAGCTGTCACCAGTGCATCTAGACGGGACAGTTGGGTTTTGGTAAAATCGTAAATAAGAAAGGGCCATGACAAATGTGACGTTAGATAATTGTCATAGATCCAGGCCTTACGAGGGCCAGAAATTAGCAAGGCATCTATTTTCGCCAGGCAACTTTTGAAATGCTCTATAACATGATCGCCCGAGACGTCTTTTCCCTGATGGGTGATTTTTCTGCCGAGGAATTTGAAATGATTGTTTGGGTCTATAAGGGAGATATTAGAGCCCTTATAGACCAATTTGGGGTCATAGGATGTAAATTTTGTGCCCATGCGGGCGAGTCCAAGGCAAAAACATTTGGAGGGCTTCACTTTTATACAGCCTGACCAGTCGCAGAAAAGCTCCACTTTCTGTAATAGCAGGGAAAGCTGCTTGGGGCTTCTGGTAATGAAAGTTAGGTCGTCGGCAAAAGCGAGGCACGACGAGGTGTATTGGCCGTCTGTTTTAAAACGGTAGCCCCACTTCCTGTCAAACTGGCTCAGGCTTTCCAGAAGTATATTAAAAACTATATTAAAAATCGTCGGGGAGAGGCAACAGCCCTGAAATAGTCCAATTGAATATGGTATAGAGCGGGTAGTCCATTCTTGCGTTTTAACATGGAAAGTCAGACAGTTGTAGTAGGAGGCTACAATGTCACGCACGACTGGTGGGAAGTTGTACCAGCGGAGTGCAAAGTGGAGGAGACTGTGTCGGACTGACCCAAAGGCATTCTCTAGGTCGAGCCAGCATACATTGATTTGGCGTTCGTGCTGTCTCGCATCCTTGATGGCAGCAGCCAGGAGAGAGTTGTGCTCGAGGCAGCCCGAGACGCCGCGCATGAAGCCTTTTTGAACTGATACTCCAAGGTACTCATTCCGGTGCATGAATTCGCTCATCCTCGTGTGGACTATGCTAAAAAAGATTTTGGCCACAGTGTCTGTGAGAGCAATGGGCCGAGCGTCCTTTGGTCCGGTGCAAACTGGGACCTTCGGAATTAAGATGACTGTCGCTTGGCCAAAATTCTGTGGGACTACACCGCTATTCCATATATTTCGGAAGATGGATCCTAAATATTGCAGAAGGCAGGGGCATTTTTTGTATACTAAATAGGGAATACCATCGGGACCCGGAGTAGAGCCCGACGGCTTCCTCTTTACTTGATTAAGAATCTCATCTGTGAGGTAAACGCAGCCATGGAAGCGTATTTCAATAGTTTTCCGAATTCTCACGTCAGTGATAGAATCCATATATATATATATATATATATATATATATATATATATATATATATATATATATATATATATATATATATATATATATATATATATATATATATATATATATATATATATATATATATATATATATATATATATATATATATATATATATATATATATATATATATATTTTATTTTTTATTTTATTTTATTCTGGAACCAAACAGAACTACATACAATGCAATAAAAACCTATTTAAAAGTGACAAAAATCCATTAATGTGATTCCGAATATAAAGTATACAAAATGAACGCAATATAATTTTATATTGTTTCCGCTTGAGAATGGGGGGAATCAGGATGGGAAGTGAGGTGAAAGGGAGAGACAAAATAGATAAAAATATATTATGTATGTATATAAATATATTTATATTTAATTTTAGGTATGATATATAGTTATTATAAAGAATATACTTGAGATAAAATTATGTCCTTGAACTAAATTAAATGAAATATAATATGTATAAATGTTATGTGATCATCTAGATAGACTGTAGAATTTTTTTTATTGAGTTCTTATAAGAGGTTTTTGATGAGTGTAATATGTCCACACTTAAAAAGTCTGTATTATATCTATGACACGCTCTGTATAGAAATGCATTTTGAGATGCGTTGGTTTTCACCACAGGGAGATGAAATAGTCGATGCGATCGAACAGGGCGGGGAGGAACATAAAATTCAATGCGCTCCAAAATCGCGTTCGCATCGATGGAATTATTTACCAACCCATGCAAGAATACGGCATCGATCAAGACTCTACGGCTCTCCAATGACATTAAATTGTGGGCTTTTAAGGATTCCTCATAGGAGCTGGGCTTAGTGAAAGAAGTGAAATTTAATCGCTTCACAAATCTTTTTTGTATCGATTCGATCCGCGATATGTAAGTCAAATATTGGGGATTCCAGACCACTGATGCAAATTCCAACTGACTTCTTACATAGGAATTATAGAGGGTTTTAAGCGTGTCAGTGGATTTCAATACCGATGATACCCTTAGAATAAAACCTAGTAATTTATTTGCTTTTCTAATAATATTATCGATGTGTTCAGCGAATAGCATTTTCGTGTCAAGTGTAATCCCAAGATCTCGCACCGCTGATTCTCTTCCAACTATAGCGCCATTCAAGTTGTAGTCAAACATTATATTAGTATTTTTTCTGGAGTATGTGATTATGTGACATTTGTTTACGTTAACGAAGAGACAGTTATCTGAACAATATTTCATAAGGCGGTTTATATCTGCCTGCAAATTAAGGCAGTCATTAATTGATCGGATCTCACTAAAAATCTTCGTGTCATCCGCATATATGACTATATTGGAATGTAGCATGCAATTGGTGATATCGTTGAGGTATAGAAGGAAAAGAAGTGGTCCTAAGTGGGAGCCTTGCGGTACCCCTGAAGGAATTTCAGAAAACTCGGATTGATAACCCTGAACAACTACCGCTTGAGTCCGATATGCGATATACGAGGAAATCCAGCGATACAAGTCACCCCTAATCCCCAAAGCCCATAACTTTTTTAAAAGTAAGTTATGATTTATTTTATCAACTGCCTTAGAAAAATCTGTGTATAGAGCATCAACCTGTATACGTTTATCCATAGACTTAAGGACAGAATCAGTGAAGGTAATAAGGTTGGTTTCTACAGACCTTGATTTGAAAAATCCGTGTTGTTCTGGGACTATGACTGAACGAACAGCTGCGAATAATTGTTCGAATACGAGTTTTTCCATTAACTTACTAAATATTGGGAGTTTTGATATGGGACGATAATTTTGAACATTATTTCGCGAACCTTGCTTAAATATTGGACATATATATGCTTGTTTCCATATTTTGGGGAAAACGCCTTCTATTAATGATTTACGGAACAATGTCGTTAGTGGATAAGCCAAATTTAATGCACAGTTAAGGACAAATATAGGATGTATTTCATCAGAGCCAGCGGTTTTGTTTATATCTATTTTGCGCAAATAATTATAGGTTGTTTCCTCGTCAAATCGTACGTCGTATATGTCGACTGATTGTTGGTTGGGGTAACTAGGTACGCGGAAGTCAATATGAGGATCGTGGTTTTCATAAACTGATTGAAAATACTGAGAAAATAACTTGCATATATCCGGACCACTCGTGGCTACATCAGAATTAAAATTCATTTCGCACGGGATACCGGGGGTGGATCGTTTAGATTTTACATATTTCCAGAAGAATTTTGAGTTGTCTTTTATGTATTCTTCAGACTTCTCTATATAGGCTTCGTAAAGAAGACTATATAGATATATATATATATATATATATATATATATATATATATATATATATATATATATATATATATATATATATATATATATATATATATATATATATATATATATATATATATATATATATATATATATATATATATATATTTTATATATATATATAAATATATATATATATATATATATATATATATATATATATATATATATATATATATATATATATATATATATATATATATATATATATATATATATATATATATACATATATTATTTATTTATTAAAGAAAAGCACATTTTTATGGCAGTACATTGTAAGTTTAATATTATAGGCTTAAATGTAAATAATAGCAAAATAGAAAGCACCGCAGACCAATTTTTTTTAAATCAACGCCGCCTAACTAGGCCTAGGCCCGTACTAAGGCAAGCGTACCAAGTAGAGTGGTTTGTGCATACTTTAGAATACTTAATTTAAAAAATATGGTAGGTATCAAATAATATTAAAAATTAACTAATAATAATTACCATTGTAATTTGAGTGTAGTGTGATGTAACTGTAGTGTAGTGTAGTGTGATGTAAATGTAGCTGTAGTGTGCTGGAAAAATAACATTCAGTAAATGGTAAAATAATTAAACTCAATAAGAATAATATGTCGTAATAAATACAATAAAATATAAAAATATTATTAATGAATCGAAATAAAGGAAAAAATGATATCTCAATAAATATTTAAAGAATCATATTTAAATAGTCCGAGGATACAATTATATATAAAATGTCCATGTTACCAGTTAAAATATATATTTCAATATAATTCAATTAAAAAAAGAGAAAAACAAGAACAGCGATTTAATAAAATAATAATAATAGTAATTCAATTTATTTAAATTAAATTACATAAGAATATCAAATATTTGGTGGCTAATATCCCGACCTTCATTCAGAAGCCACCTGTGACACCGTTTTTTAAATTGGTCTTTACTGTATACGATTTTTATCGACTCATCCAATTCGTTGTATATCCTGGGGCCTATACTCATAAGATGCCTCTGACCAAAAGATGTTTTCGTTCGACGGACGTCTAACATATCCGCCACGGATCGCCTTGTTCGGTGTGCTTGTTGTGTGGGCGCTCTCTTATTTTGAAATTGAATAAAAACCAGACAAAATTTTAAATAAAGTTGCCTTACTTCAAGTACACTGAACTCTTCAAAAAGTTTTTCTGACGGGTATCTGTATGGTTTACGGGTGATAATTTTAATTATCAGCTTCTGTGCTACCTCTACTTGATGGATAATTGTTTTGGAGCAACCTCCCCACCCAATGATCCCGTAACTCAAAATGCTTTGACACAAGGCGTAATAGGTAGTTTTTAATGTTTTGGGGTCTAGAATATTCCTTAAATCTTTAAATATGTATGCCAGACGTCTGATCCTTGAAGACAATAAGTCTATATGATCAGCCCATCTCAGCTTATTATCTACAACTATGCCCAAGTATTTTAAGGACAGCACTTTTTTTAATGGCTCACAATTGCATTGACGGTTCATGCATTGATGAATAGTTATCGAATTGGCATCTGGTGGTTGTCCTCTCTTATCTATGCTGAAAGTTAAGTACTTAGTTTTTTCGGTATTAAGTGTGAGTAGTGAGTCATCCAGCCACTCTTTAACAATGTCCATTTCTTTATTGGCCTTTGAGAAAACATGCTGCCAGCTACTGCCGTTAAAGATGATTACCGTATCATCTGCAAATGATATAGCTTTACTGGGCGTCAGGTTGTAGAGGTCATTTATGTATATAAGGAATAAAATAGGCCCCAAAACACTTCCCTGTGGCACGCCGTATGAGAGACTTTTCACGTCGCTGGAAGTATCAGCGATCGAAGTGATTTGCGTCCTTTCGGATATGTAGCTTTCAAACCATTTTAAATTTTGATCTTTTACACCTATGGTCAGTAGTCTTTTTAAAAGGATATCGTGAGATACAGTATCGAACGCCTTGGATAAGTCGAGAAAAATAGCAAGACATTTCTCTCCCTTGTCGACAAGCGCTGTTATGGTTTTCGTGGCCTCTGCAATAGCATCAGCCGTACCCATTTCCCGCCTAAAGCCATATTGGTTGGACGATAAAAGACTATTGATATCCAGATATTCTACTAGCCTATTTTTAACAACTTTCTCAATGATTTTAGAGAGAGTACACAGTAGTGAAATGGGCCTATAATTATTTACATCGAGTTTATCGCTGCACTTGAAAACGGGCACGATTTTTGCGCATTTAAGTCTTGTTGGAAATAATCCTAGTTTAAAACTTAGATTTATTATAAATGATATCGGTGAGCTTAAATAATCCTTCCCAATTCTATAAATATCACTAGTTAGACCATCCATACCTGAGGAACGAGACTGTTTTAATGAGTTAATGCTTTTACAAACTTCATTTGGCGATGTTGGAGTTAGGGAAAACACAGTAGTAGGTATCCCTTCAGTAAAGTTTTTGTCCTCACGGCCGATTTTTTTTCGATCTAATATTTTGTGTGCCAGTTTTGAACCTACACTGGCAAAGTGCGTGTTAAATGCATTTACGATTTCTTGCATATTCTCTGGGGCATTGACTACTCGATTTTCAATGACTGACTTATCGATGGTGTGCATGTTATTGGAAATGTTAGCTGCTTCCTTAATTAGCTGCCAAACCTTCTTAGAATCACTGCTATTTTCAGCAATTTTATTTTTGTAGTAGTCTTCTTTGGTTTTCTTTATTAACCGTTTGCATAAATTCCTATAAATTACAAATTTGGTTTTTAAACTTAAGTTATGAGGGTTATTTTTTGATGCTAGGTGTAGTTTATCTCGTCGACGGATGCAAAACAGTAGTCCATCGGAAATCCACGGCTTTAATTTTTTATTTTTGTGTGTTGTCACATGGTATATATATATATATATATATATATATATATATATGTATATATATATATATATATATATATATATATATATATATATATATATATATATATATATATATATATATATATATATATATATATATATATATATATATATATATATATATATATATATATATATATATATATATATATATATATATATACATATATATATATATATATATATATATATATATATATATATATATATATATATATATATATATATATATATATATATATATATATATATATATATATATATATATATATTGAAATATTTGATAGTTTTGTGTATATATTCTTTTTAGAATTGATCAATAAGATGATTATAAAGTAAATAATTATAAAAGCCACTTACATCGTGACGAAGGATTCCCTTGATCGGATTCGGGAATGCTTTAGGTGTTAACGAGAATGATGAATGCCTCTCACTTGCGGAAAGAGGAGTAGGTTTAAGTTGGGCCCATTTTACAACTAGTAACGCTCACCCTTCATCCAATTATCTCAAAAATTAAGCTACAATCCTTCTTTATACGTAAACTCACTCAATTTCCTATTATTTCAAGGGAAATAACAAGACAAGACGAGCTACTTATTTTTTGTTATTTCCCTTGAAATAATAGGAAATTGAGTGAGTTTACGTATAAAGAAGGATTGTAGCTTAATTTTTGAGATAATTGGATGAAGGGTGAGCGTTACTAGTTGTAAAATGGGCCCAACTTAAACCTACTCCTCTTTCCGCAAGTGAGAGGCATTCATCATTCTCGTTAACACCTAAAGCATTCCCGAATCCGATCAAGGGAATCCTTCGTCACGATGTAAGTGGCTTTTATAATTATTTACTTTATAATCATCTTATTGATCAATTCTAAAAAGAATATATACACAAAACTATCAAATATTTCAAAATATTGAATTTTTACATATTTTATGTTTCGTTCATTGTAAATAATCCATTTAGGTTAAAGGTAATCTTTCCAACTAATAGGAAAGAGCTGACTGCTTCCTTTCATTGATATGAGGGCATGTCACGCTTTTAATTTTAAGTTTTCAGCTGAATATTGATCGCAGCTTCTTTATATCGCACCTTTAGAAAATAAAAAAACGAAATTCGAAATTTTAAATTCTTCCATCTGTCAAGTAGCTCGTCTTGTCTTGTTATTTCCCTTGAAATAATAGGAAATTGAGTGAGTTTACGTATAAAGAAGGATTGTAGCTTAATTTTTGAGATAATTGGATGAAGGGTGAGCGTTACTAGTTGTAAAATGGGCCCAACTTAAACCTACTCCTCTTTCCGCAAGTGAGAGGCATTCATCATTCTCGTTAACACCTAAAGCATTCCCGAATCCGATCAAGGGAATCCTTCGTCACGATGTAAGTGGCTTTTATAATTATTTACTTTATAATCATCTTATTGATCAATTCTAAAAAGAATATATATATATTGTGACACGATTGCTGTTTTCCCCGATAAATTCGCATTGCACTTTAAGTAAACAACAATACACGCACGCATAAGATGCATGCAGCGCCATCTTGATGCAATTCACAAGCTTTGCAAGCTAGGACGGTCATATACGACATACGACTATCGTAGTATCTACAAGCGTACATTTGACACCGAATCCATTGTCGGCTAGTCGATTGCCACATGTAAATCTTGTATTCAGTTATGAAAATGGATTTTAGGAAAAAGAATAATTTTAATTAAGTCGGTAAAAATAAAGAAAGATCAAATTATAAACCAGGATGCTAGGAAAATTAATACAATAATTTATTTGGGTATTATACAATTTTTAATACACAAAATCATGATTAACATTGGTAATTAAATTCCGTACGTAAAAACGCGGACACTTAGCCACATTAAATCAGATCCGTTTAACTAGAAATTAAATCTAGTATTTTATAAAAATACTGTAACAATTATTCAAATTAATAAAATAAATGTAAATTAGGCGACCGGAAGCCAAAACGAGTCGAGTAGGCAATCAGTATGGAAGCGGTATAATGAGACGGCCATGTTTCCGGCTCTTCTTTTTCGAATTCGCAATTCAGCTGGTGCGGTCGATATTAATTGAGAATCCCGTGGTGCACGTAATTGGCTAAATTAACCCGGTGAGTTTTGAAGCGGTTGTTCAATATTTAAATACAAGAGGAATCCTTATCCGTTCGGGTGGGAGGAGGTGGATTGAAGAGTGAGCCGACTCCCTAGGATTGGGCAAACTGACGCCTCATTTTCCTTCCCTCCCACTTATTGCTCCTGTGTAATTACAGGGATTCTCCTATCGGATTAATCTTCTCCGTTGGACCATTCCCGCCGATCTACCTACCGAATCGCAAGACGGTCGACCGCGGCCAACGTGAACATCATCGCACGTACGAGAGTGCCGCCCGTCGCATGTACATCAGCCGCCGTTTCCCGTGGGAAAGCACGGCGTAGACCGGGAAGAGGAAGAACGGGGATCGGCCAGCCGAAAAGAAACACGACTCCGTCGAAGATCGTCACATCCTACATTCCCGTGTCCCCACGTGCTACAATCCAATAATTGTTTCAAAATCCAATACTTTGTAAGCCGACCCTGGATAAGGATCGCACGTCTTTTGCTCTACTTTTAATGATTCTTGTGAAATAATCTCGCAGTTTTCTTTTATTGTATTCTAGTAATGGTAACCTAAATGATCAGTGTTATATTCTCGTGTGGGACTAAGATCCCAATAAATCAAATTCTAATAAAAACAAGTGACTTTTACTAAGGTGATTCTAGTTTCTACAGGTTACTATAGATTCTATAGGTCACCAAAGGTATCCCCCAACTATCTATGTCACAATATATATATATATATATATATATATATATATATATATATATATATATATATATATATATATATATATATATATATATATATATATATATATATATATATATATATATATATATATATATATATATATATATATATATATATATATATATATATATATATATATATATATATATATATATATATATATATATATATATATATATTTTGATATTTTAAGGGTGTAAATTTTTTTAAATTATTTTCAATAATATGTAAAATTAGATTCATGAAAAGTTACTTATCTGGGGTCCTGGTGGACCAGAAACATTTAAACGATAGTTAATGTCCTCTTTAAATACTTAGGGCAGCAGTACCTGTTTCCGCAATTGATAACTTATGATGTTCTTAGTTACTTGATGTTCTTAGCAGCCGAATTACTGTATGCCCTTGGATGTAATAAGTATAGGAGGATGGTTTCTGTAACAGAAATGGATGTTAGTAACTTATTTTAGAAGAAATTATATGACTGAGAATATTTCGACACTAGTCGTATTCATCTCTATGACATTTCTGAGAGAAATGTCATAGAGATGAATACGACTAGTGTCGAAATATTCTCAGTCATATAATTTCTTCTAAAATAAGTTACTAACATCCATTTCTGTTACAGAAACCATCCTCCTATACTTATTACATCCAAGGGCATACAGTAATTCGGCTGCTAAGAACATCAAGTAACTAAGAACATCATAAGTTATCAATTGCGGAAACAGGTACTGCTGCCCTAAGTATTTAAAGAGGACATTAACTATCGTTTAAATGTTTCTGGTCCACCAGGACCCCAGATAAGTAACTTTTCATGAATCTAATTTTACATATTATTGAAAATAATTATATATATATATATATATATATATATATATATATATATATATATATATATATATATATATATATATATATATATATATATATATATATATATATATATATATATATATATATATATAGAAAAACATTTCTCTATTTTGCTGTTATTTAAATGACTGAGCAAAATAATTGCCAAAAGCGTTACTCACTCTCATTCCCTGCATGAGACGAACGCACGAAGCGCCGCTATCGCCATCCCTGACTCAACTCATTCGCACAAACGAATGCAATGCGATTAGATCGCTATTCAATTCAAGGTGCGGCTGACCTTGGCACCACTAAAATGTCTCCATGCAGGATTCGCAATTGTATGCGTCTTGCTATTTTTCGCTTTGCACCTCCGCATTGCTGTGATAGCGAGGCGATTGATCCAAGTCAAATATCTCTTATCTCAGATATCAGATCATATTTTCGACTTGGAAAATTTGAGATCGAGTAGTCAGCTATCAGGCCTTTGACTTGGAAAATTTTACATTGAGTAGTTAGCCATCAGGCCTTTTACCAAAAGCGTGGCAATGGAATTTTCGAAAATTTGAGATCGAGTAGTCCGCCATTGACCTTGATGTTTTCTTGTCTATTTTTTTTTTATTGTACAGTTTATTTATCGAGGATAAATCGGATATGTAATAAAACCACCAGTTATATTTTTATATCATGTTTTAATTATTTTCAACATTTAGGAGAAAAAAACGTGTCTCAGATATGGGTCAGGACCAAATTCTTTGCATCGTGTCACAACGGAGATCACAACGGAATGTGTCACACTGGAAAAATATATAGCACAACGGAATTCATAAAGGCATACTCACAGTATGCCAAGATGAACAACAAGATGAAAACCACTTATTGCTTCAAAACAAAGAAAAACATCGGAATTTTGCAATGACACGCGGCGACTTCAATACGCTCCCTCGATTGACAGATAAATGAAATGGCAGGGGGATTCCTGGGGGATTTAAAATCTGTTGCCAGCTTGAGGACTAATGTTCCCACAACAATAAACAATGAATCGGCCGCCGCTCACCGCTAATTGCGACAATATCGCGTCGCACAACTGATGTCGCACAACGGAACAAAATTTGGGACAAGCACAATTTGTTTTTTAAATAATAAAACATAATGTTTTAGCAAACTTTGTAACAAAAATCCAAATTTGCGTGGCATGTTATGTTTCAAAAACATGTTGCACGCATTGCAACATGATTCGCTTGTATTTCTAGTGTTTTTTTTATATATTGGTCTTACTCAGTTTTTGAGTTGTTTTCGGAATCAGGGTTCAAAATCGCAAAACATCTACAATAAATAATTGCTCATCAAACAATAAATAATTGCTAAAAGCTTTGACATTTGGATCTGTCAGAATAATGATAGCCGTATTGCACAGCCCAATAAAAAAATGACCCTTCTGGTGTTCTTGCCATGACAAAAAAACAAGGGATTTACTTAAAAAATCGAGTTCAAAAAGAATTTTAATAAATAAATATTACCTAAAATATTACTATTTTAGTGAACATGAGTATCTATGAGTTTTTTTTTAAATCTCCTAAAGTTGGTTTAACGACAGGCAACTTCCAGCTGTCAAATTGGTTCCATAATGGAAGCACTTTTTGCTCACTCGCGTTGGGAGACGAGGAACCTGGTGAAAACCAGTGATCCGTGAGGATAGTGCACTAGGAGTGCGGCGTTTTTTGTGCAATGTGAACAAGGTCTCATTTTTCGCGGGTTTTTGGCTGTGCCGCCTTTTTCTATATTCCAATGTAATTTAAAAAATAAATCGGCCCACCGTGCCCTGACTTTTTTTTCGCCTGGATGTCCATTTGAACTGAAATACAACATTTCTGAAGTCTGTACCACATGTCTGATGAGATAGAAGGAGGAAACTACCTGCAAATTAAAGGATCTTGTTTTTATAACTTTAAATTTGTAGTTTTATTTTAAAATTGCGAAGGTTTATTCTCTGTCTTGCCAAATTTAGTGACAAAGTAAATTCTTTCCCCGACCCTGTGGTTGTTTTTTTCTTTTTCGGTCATAACCTAACCTATAGTATTTTTTTCTTTTTCGCGTTTTAAATAAACGCGATGGCGCTCTTGTTTCATCTTGGTATAACGCGATTGGATTACTAATCGTACGTTATAACTTATATGTCGAAGTAGTTAAATGCATAACAAAGTATATTATTAAAGTAGACCGCAAATGCTGCAGGGTTTTCTTTTATTTAAAACTAACCAAGGTGTGTGAAAAATCGGAATGGGGACACTTAAAAGTTGTATGGGAGAAAAAACGATCGTAATTTTGTTTTTAATTTAAAAATGTTTTTAATGCTAAGTAATTAAAATGTTAATCGACTTTTAAATGTAAAATACACTGAAGTTTTATAAATTAAACACAAACAAGTAATTTGGGATATTTTAATATTTAATTTTTGCTTTCAAACAAGACGGACATCAAGTTCTGCAAAGAATTTGGTCCTGACCCATATAAACTATAATTTCAGGTGAATGTCTTATGATATTGACATGAAACATACAGGTTCAATCCATTTCGAATCACCTAAATAAAATTTGTTGCTCAACATATTTAATTTCCCTGTTTTTTTTTGCATGTGTTACCTATAGGTAGACAGTGATAAAACACTCTCCGAAAAAAATATAAGCCATATATTTTTTTTAGCAGCCATTTTAAAATGGCGGTTAGGCAAATTTGAATGAAAAACTTAGTTTGCGAAAAGTTTAATTGCTAATCTATTTATAAAGATATCGAAATAATTCACTTTCCTCGCATGATCCGGGAAGCCATTGAAATAAGAAGAACCCTGAACTTCAATAGAGACGACGGTTACAAACTCTCTTCAACGTGGAACCCTTTTCTTAAAATGTTCCCGCCGCCGAACGCAAGGACGTAAGACAGGATACAGTGAGTTTTGTGTGCAAGATGGATTTTCAAAGTTCGTTCGCTCCGAGCCCGGCCCCCCACCACCGTTATACGCAGTGGCGGCAGTGGTATACGGCCTACCCGCAAAACAACGGATTGACAGCTCTTCAGTCTACCCTAGACAACGGCGGCTGCAACGTCACCGAAACATCGGGTGCTACAAATTTCACGCGGTAAATTCGTTTTCTATCCTATTTATAATGTCAAACAACCGCAATAGTCTTCGATTTTATATTATATGCATGAAATCAGTCAAACTGTTTCTGTAAAAACCCGTTACTTTTTAAAGCCATAGTTTTTAATAACGAAAATGAGACTCATTGATAATACGTTATTCCTGTGTTGAATACTTACTTAACTACCTGCAGTAAAAGTTTTAGTCCTGAGAATGCACTTTTTTTTTCCTAAAGCTTTTCAAAAATGGCCAAAAGCCGTTTAATGTCAATTTTCTCAGTTTAATATCTAAAAAGGGATTAAATGAAAACGAGTACAACTTTTACAGGATATTCTTTATACACATAGGAATATCTCGCAAAAAATATATGACAGACTCAACTGAATTTAGAGTAATAGAGCAGTGAATTTTTAGTAAAACGCTACCCTTCTACACGCTCGTGCAGTGCCAATTTAGCAAACAAGGCCTTGAAATTATTACAATTGACATAGTTTATCTACCACATAGACCATCTACAAAAACTAAATCTATGTCCGTGTAACAAAATTCATAATGGTGGGGAAAAAATCATCAGATAACAAAGCGCGCAAGCTTGTCTTTGTCAGATGACCACCGCTAGATAGATAGATATGCAAATGCCACTCCGCCAATCACGAGTATAAAAAAGGTATAGTTGTCGAAAACAATTATTTTGCATTTCTGACAATAAAGGCACTGGTTATGACATTAAAATCAATCTAGAAAACATTGTCATCTGCTAATGCTGGTAGATGAATTGCACCACTGCTTTCCGGAATATAAACAGATCGTATCGAATGATACCCTTAAGCTGATTAGCAAATCTTTTTGGTATTGCCGTTGAAGTGGGTGCATTAGAAATCCAGGAGCTGGAATTTTGGAGCTGATTGAGCTCCAAAATGATACACTATGTAAGATGCGTTTGAATCAGCTTCTTTTGATGAGTTCTGGTGTAAAAACGCAATTTCATACCCTACAGTTGGGAGATTCGCCTTGCGATATCTTATGCACTTTTTTTTTGTTTTTTTTTTATTTGTTGAGTGGGGTTTTTCTAAGGTCTTTATGAGCCTTGTAACACTGCGACCATTGCTGATCTATTGTGTTCGCCACCTACTATAGTTCTGCGCTAAGCCTCGTGTCATTTAAGAACCGCCGCAGGCTTTTGGCGCCAGATTGTTTTACCTCCTCAGGTTGGAGGTAGTGACCACCCAAGTGGGTGTATCTTTTACGCATCAGCGGGCCACACTCGCACATGAGGTGCTGGGGAGTTTCCTCTGCCCCTTGGCAGAACCTGCACATTTTTGTGTCTCTGAGCTTGAGGTTGAACATGTGTTTGTTCAGGCTACAATGCCCCGTGAGAGCCCTCACCAGTATGCGTAGATTGTTCCTTTTTAGCGATAGGGCCTCACGGGCCGTCTTACGGTCGTAAGCCTTAATAAGCGCTTTGGAATGATTCAACCCTGGCGTGTTGTTCCAGTGGTTGACGGATTGTTCTAAACACATCTATCTTATGCTCTACTCCACAACTTATCAATCGGAACAATTTTCCGCTATGCTAATAATAAGGAACAAGGCAAGAAATCGTGTAACTCTGAGCAATGGATGCAAGCTCAAAAATCATATTGATTGACAATTAAAAGTTTTTCATTATTTACAATATCTTTAGTTATTATTGTAAGTTTAATTTAAAAGATCAGAGTTGATAATAAAATTCTTGGAGTTTTTATTTTTAACCTTGGGGCACCTGCATATAGAATATATACAGAAAACCTGCCTAACCATTGAAAAGCCAGTCTTTCATTGTTATGGCTCACGACGGCATGTTTTTAACCACCGAGAATTTGTGGGGGTGTTAGTGCACGCATATTAATATATAATGGTGGCTTACTCAATAACAGGCAACTTTAATTGCGTAATTGAATAAATATGGAGATCGGCCACCTGCGGATTGTCACAACAGAAAACCACCGATCGGCCCTGTTGCAGTTAGGTATTTGGATTACTACTTTTATTATTTAATGATTATTTAGATTTTTGAATGATTATTTCGCGTATTTTATTTTATTTTTTATATTAATATTTGTAAATTTACTATAACAATTTCTTACCATATTTTTCATAAAACTATTTCTTTTTTAATAATATCATATAAAATTGGCGTTTTCCTTGAAACAGGCACTGCCTAATTAGGAGTGATGCAAAATCAAGTGTAAAAATAATTTCTATACTTTTCTTATCAATTAATAAATAAATTAATTGATTAATTAATCGATTCGTTCCGGTACGATCGGTTTATTTGCCACGTCACAAAAGACGCTGTAACTCGACAATTTTCAAAAATCCTTTTGAGGACATATTCTTAAAGGTCTAAACTTTGAAAATATGCAAAGGAAAAAAACTATTATTACAAATTCCTAGATCAGAATACCCTTAAGAGGGCGCAGCACGAAATTCATCAAATTAGGGTGTAGCGTTTTAGTTATTCCCCTAAAACTACGCTATAAAAAGCAGTGAAAAAAAACACTCGTTTTTATCAATAAGTCATTTATAAGGTGACATAATAAATTTGGCAATAGTGTGCATAGTTTTTTATAAAAACACACGAGAAAATATACAAAAATGGGCGCGGGGTTTTAATCCTCACTGGTAAAATAATTAATAATTTGAATTACAAATTATTATAATAGAAAGTTAAATGATATATCTTTACTATACAATATTAAGATTTCAAGTATTATAATACCATTGTATACAATAAATCCTAGAAAATCAGGTCTCAGATTCTCCATACATTTTTTGTATGGGCGAACCGCGTAAATAAATACACAGGCGCGCTATGAAATAGATTTACTTCCCTGCTGCTATCGAAAGTGGGAGCACGCCGGTTTCGTTAGCTCCCGTCACTCGCGCGGACGTAATATTTTATTCTTCTAGACAGCTGCACGGCTGTCGTTCGGCGTCGTCACTCGTCGTCACGCGTAGACACGAAAAAGCAGTAAGTATTTTTTAAAATATTGTTTAGTAATATTAGGGTTTTATTAATGGATGTTTATGACAACTTTGTTATAACTTATTATAATACTCTACATGTATTTTAGTTAATGGGGAAGCGCAAGGAAACATATTTCATGAAAACACGAAAAGGAAAAACAAAGAAGACAAGAAGGTTAGTTTCATATTCTAAACTATCATGGTTTTGGTAGATTCAGTACATTCAATACACATTTTTCTCATTTAGTGTGTACAAAACATGTTATAGTTCATATTTAGTATTTAATATAAAGGTATTGTCAATTTTGAGCACAATATTTGTAAATTTCGCAAATCTTTATAGTATAAGTTTTAGTGTAAGTATTATTTGTGATTGTTGCTGTGTTTTTTTATAATAAAATAAAAACATGAAATATAAATTATAAAATGTATGAAAACACATGTACGCATTTCGGGCGTAAATGTTACGGCGTCCATTGGAATTTGAGCCCTCTCTTGCTGAGATATGATAAAAAAAATATTGGTATAAGGATTTTTTGGTATTTGATATTTTTTTTACTATATTTATTTATTACCTGACTGGATTTAAACTCAAACTGCCACCCGTCTTTAGATGAGAACCATAGACAATTTTTTTTCGAAATTAAAATAAAAACAAGTTTGACATTTTTGTTTTTATACTCGTGTGTATGGAGTTTTTAATACTCGTACCGTATTTATGTATGGAGAGCAGAAGTTTCTAAATTATTTTATTATTTCTATTTAAATGGTGCTTCGGATATAAAAACTTTGTATGCGAAGTGTGTAGGGTCTGCTAACTTAGGTCATGAAAAAATTGAAAATCATTTCTTCCTAAAAAGTACGTACCAATTCTTTATCTACCTACTTATATGCTTATTTATAGAACTGCGATAATGTCGCTATGTTACCCAGTTACCTGTACATGATGTTCAAAAATATACCAGCAATATTTTAGGGGTGATCAGAATCAGGTCTCTAGCATACAGGAAAAATATTTTTAAAAATCCATTGTAAATTGTATTTTTTTTACCTAAAATATTTTGTATAACACGATATATAACAAAATAAAACAGCCTGTATAACACGACATCATTTCGTTGCTATTGTCGGTAAAACTTGCATTCAATAGCATACAAACATAATAATAATTTAAAAAAATAGTATTTACCGACACATTTTTTTAATCAAATGACGTGTTTGTTTAATTTTAGGTCCATTCCAGCTGCAAATCTTAGTAATGAACCTTCGATGGATTATGTTGTGAGTTATTTTATTACGTAGTTTGATTATTTAAAACAACTCATGTTGTATTTATTTCATTTCAGGACTCACTAAAAGATTTGGACTCAGATTCTGAATTAATCGTAGAGAAAGAAATTGAAAATCAAGAGGAACACGTGATAAGTGGGAATAGAATAGTAGATTTTACGTACACTTATCAACAGTTGCAAGAAATTTCTAATCACAGCTCAGTATTTAATTGTAATTTGAGTTATTTGAAAGTTACTAAAGAGGTCAAGAAAGGGTTTCTTTCAAAATTTCATTTGACTTGTCAAATGTGCCAGCAAAAATTTGAATTAAAAAATTGTAGGGATAATAAAAATTCAGCAAACCTCAACCTCAACCTCAACGAAACAGCAGTAAGCAGTTTCATGTCTATTGGTGCAGGATTTTCAGGCCTGGAACAAGTTGCAGCCTCTCTTGATATACCATGTATGTCTGGTAAATTGTATGCAAAATGCCACACCAAGGTCTGTGAGCTCTGGGAACTTGCCAAAGAAAAAGTCATGGCGGACGCAGCTAAGGAAGAGTATGATCTGGCTGTAATCAACGGCGATGTTGATGTCAATGGCGTACCGTTTATAACTGTAGTTGCTGATGCTTGCTGGTCAAAGAGATCCTATAGAAAAAACTACAATGCGTTATCGGGTGCCGCAGTTATCATAGGCTACAGGACAAAGAAAATTATATACATGGCGGTGAAAAATAAGTATTGTATGATTTGTATGAAATCGAAGACTATCGCGGTTGTTTGACATTATAAATAGGATAGAAAACGAATTTACCGCGTGAAATTTGTAGGACCCGACGTTTCGGAGACGTTGCAGCCGCCGTTGTCTAGGGTAAACTGAGTTGTGTTTACCCTAGACAACGGCGGCTGCAACGTCTCCGAAACGTCGGGTCCTACAAATTTCACGCGGTAAATTCGTTTTCTATCCTATTTGTATGATTTGTGCTAGAGCTGAAAATAGAAAAGAGACAACTCCCGATCATACTTGCTTCAAAAACTACACTGGTTCTTCTAGCGGCATGGAGGCAACAGCGCTCGTGGAAGGTTTTAAAACCTCAGTACAAACTCACGGATTGATATATTCTAAACTCATAGCTGACGGTGATTCAAGCACGCATAAAAATATTGAAAAAGCAAAACCGTATGGGAACGTATTAGTAGAGAAGATTGAGTGCACTAATCATTTATTGCGGAATTACTGCACGAAGTTACATGAGCTGACTAAAAATACGTGCTACCCAATAAAATATCGAAGAGCTGTTGAAAATAATATAATGCGCCTAAGGCGTTCAGTCACTGGAGCAGTAAAACACATAGGCTCTCACAATAATAAAACTTTTGAAGAAAAGGTCTTAGAGCTGAAGCAGGATTTATTGAATTCACCGCATCATGTATTTGGTAACCATGCTTGTTGTAAACCCTATTATTGCAAAAAACTGACTGAAACTGAATCACCAGAAGAAAATTTAATACCAGCAATGAAAAGGAACGAGGGCGGCCTAATTTTTTCAGATATAATGAAATTTCTTCTAAGACTAGTAAATAATGCAAAAAGTCTAGTGCATAACGTAAATAGCAATATAGCTGAGGTTTTCAATAGCGTAATTGCAAAATTTATTGGGGGCAAACGTATTAACTATTCAGGCAGACAATCTTATTCAGGACGCTGTGCTGCATCAGTAGTGTCTTTTAATTCAAGAGAACCAAATACCTACCTCAGTAAAACGATTTTGTTGCGAAGCCCAAACAAATTAATGACACGTCTGGAAAGCAAAACAAGTGCTAAACGATTAGCAACCGCAAAACGCAGAATTCACCAATCACGCACTTTTTCAAATAAAAAGCTTACCACTTCCGAGAAGGACAAAAATTACGGCGAGTCTTGTCAAAAACCTGACCTGAATGAGGAAGATTACCAGTTTGCCAAAACAGAGCATATGAAACTTATAGCTTTGTCCGAAGAAGATCGCTACGCATTAGAGAGACGAACTATTCTGCAGGCTGAATCAATCGAATGGCGTCAGGAGCGAAAACTGAGACTTACGGCATCTGTGTTTGGAAAAGTGTGTAAACGGGGGCTGATCAAATGCGGTCCCTTAGTTAAAAATTTAGCGACCGAAAAAAATTTAAATCATATCAAATCCATTAAATATGGCCAAAATTATGAACATCTTGCGCGAGAGCAACTAGAAAGTTATCTCAAAGTTCCCATAAAAACGTGCGGTTTATTTGTCGACAAAGATCTGCCTTTTTTAGGAGCAAGTCCAGATGGACTGGTAGAAGAAAACAAAATTGTGGAAATAAAATGTCCGTACTCTGCGAGAAGTAAGACTGTCAATGATGCCGTCAAGGATAAAGAAGTAATTTTTTGGAAAATAGATAAAGATGGTATTGCCAACATAAATAAAAGACATGATTGGTACTTCCAGGTTCAGGGACAACTTCATATTACACAGAGAAAAATATGCATATTTGTCGTTTGGACGACAGTAGACATGAAAATAGAACTAATAGAAGAAGATAAAGTGTTTTGGAGTGAGATGGAGGAAAAATTAAAAATGTTTTACTTTGATTGTTTATTACCAGAAATAATAGACTCTAGATTAGACAGACAAATGGAAATTAAGGAACCTAACTACATTCTTCAAGCATTAAACAAAAGAGTGGTTAAGAGTGATATTAAGCGTAAAACTAATGAAGGCAAAACTATAACAAAATATAAACGCAAAAAACCAAATGAAAGTCAATAGAAATAATATAATTATAATAATAATATATAGAATATAAATAGAATAATAATAGGAATAATATGCCAATTCTTTCAAATGGGAATAGCAATAATATGTAACTTTCAGGTACCTCATTTTAGCTCTTATTGATTAATAATAATATTATGAACTTAATATTTAATATGTAGATTACAATGTGTAACGTAACATACCTGACCATATACATACTTTGTTTTTTTTTTCATTTTTATTTTGATATTTTCTATTGTGTGATTATTTTTTGTATAAAGTGCCTAAGATGACTATTAATAGTCTTATAATAATTATCTATTTTATATGTATACTCATGTACCTACATGGATTCAGGTCTTTTTTTTAAAATTTTATTTATTCGCCGTGTAAAGCCGACTTTAGTCAACGCTATTGTCGATTTAATATTTATGCTTTAATAGTTTTATATCTACTAATATTAATATATTACTAGCAACTGGCGAATTCTAATATGCGATAATTAGCTTTAATTGATAATTCATGCTTTTATTGTATATTCTGAATGAATAAATTGAATACTGAATACTGAATTAACGTGGTTGTCTGGCGCATAAACTATGGCGGATTTACACATGGAGTTTTTCCGTACATACGTCAAAGCGTTTTCACTCCTCTCGAAACCAGAGGCTCAAAGGCCGGCTAACGAGGGGTGGAGAAGACTTTCAGATTTTGTAATTACTTTAAATGAGTAAAGTACATTTTTAAAAGCATTCTATTAATTTTTCCACTTACCACATAACACCTTGCAAACGCTGGGTTCACGAGTTTTCACATTTTCCGCAAATTGGGTTGATTACGTAATCTTAGGGGGGGGGGGGGAGGCCGCTTATTACGTTTCTTAACATGTGGGAGGGGAGGGGAGGGGGGTAGAAAATAACAAAAACGTGAATACGTAATATGTGGACGGCCTCTGAGCTCATAACCGCGTTGAAAATGCACAATCAGAGAGCTGTATTCAAATAATTATAACATCGTTTATCTCAATTACTGTGATATAGTTAAATATAAATATAATATAAGACAAAATAGTTAACAATGAATCACTTTTCTGCTTCTCTGGAAAAATATCTAATTTTGACTTACACGGTACTTTTGTTTAAGCGACGATATTCGTCGCGACATGATGTCGCGCCAATCGGCGCCAACCGGTGTGCACCGTTAAATACCTATTTTGCGACCGTGAATTATGGTCGGCGCAGTCTTAAGAACGGATAGCAGAAGGAAGCGTCATGCAAGAATAATCAAAATAAAAGGTTTAATTACAAATGTTACAACTAAAAACGTTATAGGAATAGTCAGATGAACTGCAAAATCGATGACTGTTGCGGTTGTCTGACATTATAAATAAGATAATAAATTAATAGTAAAAAAAACATTAAAAAAAACAAGGTTTTATTAAAATGCTCTGTTCCGAGCCAGTTTTTAATTTGTAAGTTTAAAGTCGACTCTTTGATTCTAAGATAACAAGAGATTTTTTAATGTTAGTTATCTGTGGCGATTATGACTCAAATATAAAAAGCCTTTTCCAGCAATTTTACTGAATGTTCTTCATAGCTTTCTCCCTGCAAATATTACATTATAAATGTCGTTTACAAGCTTTTATTTACCTTGCAATGTTTATTAGTATGTTAAATTGTTTGGGTCAAATCTTGTAAGCTGAGTTAGAACCACCTTCTGTTATCCTATGTAGTTGAAATTTTACATGTTTGTTCAGTTCCGATGACAATGCATTTTTATGGTGAGCAAGACCTGATTCTACAACTAGGGTTGTCGACTACAGCGGGCGAGCCCAACACCTCAGGAAGTTTTAACGATTAGTCGTTCTATCTCCCTGGAGTGAGCGCAGAAGACTTGGACAAAACAGTCCACCATCTAGCTCCGCCACAAACCCGTAAGAGGCCAACGCCTTAACCGCGAGATAGCCAGGAGTGTTACCCACCGGGCTTACACTGACGCCCTTACTTCCAATTGTGACCAGATTACTCCAGTCTCTCGATTGGTTACGAGTTCGAGGTCGCTTCCGCGGTCCTCTCCCTTACGAAGCGGTGAAACGGTGTATACCGAATCTATCGCAGACCACAGCGTCCTTGCCCGGCTGTTCACCCAGGATCGGGTAGCCGATGGTCGTTTCAAGAGCAGTCGCCGTAAGGTTCGCGACCACCCCCGCTCAATAGGAAACAGTACTGCTTCCAGACTCCCCCGACTGTAGTGCGCAATCGATTGGCTTATGCCGCACGGTGCGCAGACCGTCCAGGAGCGCCAGAAGGTTGATTCCCAGGGTAAACTAACCATAAGGCCAGAGTCCTACCCAGGCTCGCACTTCATGCGTGGAGGCCGTCGGATAGGTGTTTACCCGTGTGACCAACCCTGAACAGAATGGGTCTTCGTGGCCAACTCAGCAAGGGCCCATTAACTCCCTGATTCTCCACCCAGGATCGTCTCCCAACGAGGTTATTCTTCCACGGTCAACAGCACTGACACACAATTTTGTAAACGCATTCAATTATGATAGCCCGTTCTAAACTTCACGATGACATGGCTGTTGCACCCAGGGTTGGCTCTCGACGAGGGGACTCGTCAATGGTTAACAGCACAGAAACGAATTTTTGTATACGCATTAAATTATGATAGCCTGTTCCAAGTTTCACCGCGACAGGGCTGCTGCACCAAAGGTTGGCTTCCAACGGGGGGACTCCTCAATGATCAACAGCAGAGAAACGAAATTTCGTATACGCATTCAATTATGATAGCCCGTTCTAAGTTCCACTATGACATGGTTGCTGCACCCAGGGTTGGCTCGGGACAGAGCACTTTAATAAAAGATTGTTTTTAAAAATTTGTTTTTACTGTTGACTTATTTTACATCAGTGCCTTGGATCTTTAGCTGCTAATCCATATATAATTTGGAGCAGAATCATTTGTAATAACGCTTTCATCACTCACATGAAGAATGTTTCGCGCAACTTCTTTGGCACCGAGCTTTAAGGCTGCTCGAGTATATATTTTGTAGCTTGCAAGAACCTCACAGTATTTTCAGAGACATTTACAGAGATTCGCTTGGCAACATCGCTGCTTACTTGAATAACGCATGGCTGCACCAGTGAATGAAGAATTTTCATCTGATTCGAGCACGGTTCGTTATCTATAACGAGTCTTCCATGTCTATCCACCACCTCAAAGCAAAACACGTTACTGTGACTCAAACAGACGTACAACTTTACGAGAAGCTTCTCAGAGTCCTCCGTCAAGCTTAAGTCATAGACAGCGAGAGCTTTTGCGTCGTTTAAGCCGATGTGATTCTTCAAATCATCGGTCAGAAGAATTCTCATCATTCGAAGCCCGGCGACAAGTTTACTGAATGGGTGTAAAGATGGCGCCAAGGCGGTGGAATTGGGTGTTACGGGTTTCGGAGCGGTTTCGCTGTGAGGAAACGGTGCCGGAGCGGCCGTTACACTGTCTTTTGAATCGCCGCTTTTACTTTCGTAATGGTACCGTCTGTGCGGTTGACGTTTCTGCCCCCGACGATCGATATTGACAGCACTACAATCGTACGTGAACAACTCTGTCAAACGACGACGGCTGTAAACAATATAATTGTCAAACACGTTCACCATTTTTAAACCGCGCTCTTTCCCGATCGATTGATCGGTGTGTTTCTGCGTGGGAAAGATGAAGCGAGGCATCGCTACACAACAGTGTCGCACCCTAAACCGCAGCTGCAACTCGAGCAGCGCGGAATGCGTCTTCAGATGTTCTATGACATGCGTAAGCTGCAAAAATATACCACTGCATAATTTGCAGACGTATCTCTTTGACCACCGCGTGAATGGCAGTCGTAATTCCAGCACTGATACCGCCGTTTCGGCTTCGCATTTCACTTCAATTAATGCTGTATCAAAACGACTCCGTTTTGATTGAAAACGTACGTTATTGGATTTGTGCCCTGATGGTGTTGAGGCAGTTCTAGCCGAGGGCTTTTCTATATCCGGCAACGAGTCCTGCAAAAAAGAACAGTCCGCCTTGTAGATAGTCCATTCGTACTTATATTCAATTAATTAATCGATTCGTTCCGGTACTCTTTTTTTTGCCACGTAACAAAAGTCGCTGTAACTCGGAAAATAATTCGAATTTTGAAAAATCCTTTTAAGGACATATTCTTAAAGGTCTAAACTTTGAAAATATGCAAAGGAAAAAAACTATTATTTCAAATTCCTTGATCAGAATAGCAGAATGCCCTTAACCCCTCAAGCCCCGATTGGCCGATATCGGCCACAAAACGATTCAGCGTGACGGCCCTGTTTTAATTTTATTTTAATTTAATTTGTTTGATTTTATTAAGTTTTATTATGTTAATATGTTTCATTTTAATAATGGGTACAGTGGTTTGGCAGTAATTAATGTTTTGGTGAGACAGTGTCGTAATTCAATTTTTTTACTAATTTTTACTATTTTTTTTTGGGACAGCAACTTGTCAATCGGCTGAGGGGCCGAGGCCTGAAGGGTTAAGAACGGATAGCAGAAGGAAACGTCATGCAAGAATAATCAAAATAAAATGTTTAATTGCAAATGTTACAACTAAAAACGTTATAGGAATAGTTAGATGAACTGCGAAATCGATGACTATTGCGGTTGTCTGACATTATAAATAAGATAATAAGTTAATAGTAATTTTTTTTTTTAAAAAACAAGGTTTTATTAAAATATTCTGTTCCGAGCCAGTTTTTAATTTGTAAGTTTAAAGTCGACTCTTTGATAATAATAATAATTAAACGCTTTATTTGCTTTAATAAAAAGGCACGCTTATTGCCTAAAAGCAATATCTTACAGCTAACCTTAACCTAGTGGAATAACATGTTATGCGGTAAAAATAAACTAATAAATTAAATTTTAATCATTTAAATTCAGCAGGAAAACAAAACAATAAATTTAAGAAAAAACAAACAATAAACCTACAATGACGCAGGGGATGCAATAGAGAGGAAAACATAGGGAAAAATAAGGAAAAGTTTATGAGCGTGGGTTCAAGTGTTCTTTGAGCCTGCGTTTGAAGCAAAACAAACTAGGTGCTATCCTTATACGCGTGGGTAAAGCATTCCAGAGACGGGCTCCACGTACAGAGAAGGAGTGCGAGAAGAAGAAGAGTCTTTGACTTGTGAGAGACCACCTCTCACTAGACTCCAATTGCTCGTGAGTGAGGAGTGGTGTCATCAAGGGGTTTTCTCCATAGTGAGTCGTCTTGCTGAAGCTGAAGTAGTTTATTGCAGAAGGTATTTGATGCTTGCCAGTTGTAACGCTGATAAGTCGCAGTGTGTGTAGCGTGTGAGTGAAGATGATGATCGCGGATGTGCAGTTGAAGATTGATATCGCGGATAATGAAGTGACTGTTTGATGGTGATGATGCGAGGTATAAGCGCGGCGGTTGTCGACTCGAAGATGATGCGTGTGGCTGACTGGCCAGAGGATGATGATGAGCGCGTGTACTTGTGAACGATGCGGGTGACTGCCGCCAGAGGATGATAAATAATTGGCTGAATGTATGGGCTTATATAGCGCATTAAATGATGCAATGCCGTAGGCGTGGGGGCAGTGAGTATGTCCGATTGAATTGATTAGGAGAAATTATATGAATCATCAGCTTGCGACTGCATTTATTTATTAGTATGTTAGTTTGTTTGGGTCAAATCTTTAAAGCTATATTAGAACCACCTTCTCTTATCCTATGTAGTTGAAATTTTACATGCTTTTTCAGTTTTTTATTTACATATACAATGTATGTAAATAAATACAAACAGAGCTGCCATGGAATTCACCGACTGGAGTCGGGCCCATCATATTATTAGCATCATAAAAGTTTCTTTCTGGAATCAGCCAGAATGACACTGGTCTGGTAGTACGACCGTGAACATGTGTACTTTTGGGAGTTATTGGGCCCATGCTGGGTTGGCCACGAAGACCCATGTGTTCAGGGTCGGTCACACTCACGGGTCAACACCTATCCGACGGCCTCCACGCATGAGGTGCGAACCTGGGTAGGACTCTGGCCTTGGTCAGTTTCCCCTGGGAATCAAACCTCTGGCGCTCCTGGACGGTTTGCGCACCGTGCGGCGCAAGCCAATCGATTGTGCACTCTGACTAACAGTCGGGGGAGTCTGGAAGCTGTACTGTCTCCTATAGAGCGGGGGTGGTTGCGGACCTTACGGCGACTGCTCTTGAAATGACCATCGGCCATCCGATCCTGGGTGAAGAGCCGGGCAAAGGACGCCGTGGTCCGCGATAGATTCGGTATACACAGTTTCACCGCTTCGTAAGGGAGAGGACCGCGCAAGCGACCTCGAACTCGGAACCAATGGAGAGACCGGAGAAATCTGGTCACAATTGGAAGTAAGGGCGCGAGTGTCGGCCCGCCAGGTAACATTACTGGCTATCTCGCGGTTAAGGCGTTGGTCTCTTACGGGTTGTGGCGTAGCTAGATGTTGGACTGTTTTGTCCCAAGTCCTCTACGCTCACTGCAGGGAGATAGAACGACTAATCGTTAAAACTTCCTGTGGTGACGGGCTCGCCCGCTGTAGTCGACAACCCAAGTTGTACCTGAAGAAATCCCTCTTGAGAGGAGACTACGACAGCAACAGTCTGGCTCATGCTGTTGGCCTTCAATGCCAGAATGACTGAACAACACTTTTGCATTCCTCCTCCAATGCACTGGAAGATTCGCCTATCCTATTAGTTCAAAACGAGCAAATAAGTTTAAGCAAGTATTCCAAATTTCTCGGTCTTGTGATTGATTAAACTGGAAGTCTCACACTAATGAACTTAGTAGTAGCCTCTCGTGTGCGATATATGCTGTGCGCAAAATTAAATACTTAGCTGGAGAATCTGCATCTCTCTCAGCATATCATGACTGCTTCCAATCGAAAATGGCCTACGGTTTACTTCTATGGGGAAACTGCACTGATAGCTCTCGTATCTTTATACTCCAAAAGCAGGCAGTAAGAGCCCTCGCGGCGGTAGCGCGAAATACTCACTGTGTTCCGTGCTTTATATAATGTAAAATATTAATTATAGTAGCTGAATATATTCTTCGGTGCCTAATTTATGCGAGAACAAACGTCACAAAACGTAAACTAAATGGTGATCACTACAGCCATGACACTCGCCACCGGTTAAATATTGCCCTTCCCAGAGTGCATCTAACACAGACTCAAAAGTCTTTCAATTACTTTAGTTTTAAGCTTTTTAAATGCCTCAACTAGACTTCTGGAGTTAAAAATATTCGAGAGCTTTTAAAAGAAAATTGGCATCCACACATGCTTTCTATGTTGGACAAGTTCTACAGCCGCGCTGAATCGTTTGTAATGTAGATACTATTTGTATATTAGATTTAAACAGTTTAAGGCGTGAAATGCTATTTTACAATATTGATGTTTTCTTTTTAATACGCTTCAGGCTGTTTATCTGTTAAGTTTACTTTTTAACAGCATGATTTCGAAATTTTGTTGGAATTTAATCAGTGGATCATTTTACAAATTTTGTTTTATTTTTTTTTATTTGTTTTGTTAAGTTTATAAAAAATGCATTTTTTTGTTGTTTTTATTTTTGTTGTGTCTTTTAACCCCTAGAGCCCCAATTGGCCGATACCGGCCACAACACGATTCAGCGTGACGGCCCCGTTTTAATTTAATTTGTTTTGATAAAATACGTTTTATTTTAATTATGGGTACAGTGGTTTGGCAGTAATTAATGTTTTGGTGAGACAGTGTCATAATTCATTTTTTTTACTAATTGTTACTAAAATTTTTTAGGACATCAACTTGTCAATCGGCGGGGCCGAGGCCTGAAGGGTTAATTTGACATTATTGCCACTATTTTTTTCTCTACTGTGTTATTCCCTTTTGACATTTATGCCATTTATCTAATATGTAATTTATCTAATATCGTAATATGTATTTTTTTGACAACTTCACCAGATTATGTATCTATCTGATTGTTGTAGATACCTAGTCTTTTTTGACAAATAAAAATGATTATAATAATGATGTATGACTGGACGCCAGAGATGCTGAAATTTTATTTAAATGCCTTTCAGCATACACTTCCAGACTTCAGAAGCCCCCCTCGTTGGAGCTATTCAGAGGATAGTTCATATCCCCTTCGTCGCAACACCCTTGCACAGCTAGACATATTCTAGCTAGCTGCAAGGCAGCTTTAGATCAAGGACGGTACACTTACCGCCACGACAAACTCCTTGCTGTTATCGGTGAGCTAATTAGCCTCTCGGTGACTTGTGCCAACAAGGTTCTGATAGTACCCTCCAAACCCCCAATACAGTTTATGTGGGATAGCTAAAAGGCAAAAAACATCCAGCGCATCCAAGCGGCCAGTGTGTATTACCTGTAATGATCTACGGAGCAGACACCCTGGACCTTGGCTTTGGGGCTTATCCATAATTTTAAATTTATAAGCGAGATATCAAGAAAATTATACTCAGAATCTTTTAACAGGATAAGGATAATAACGAAAGTAGTAAACATAGCTAGGACGATTAGCAAACTAAAAATTTGGTGAGTGGGTCACGGCGTATCGGGACCTAAACTCCTTTTTTTTGAGAGGTGATTCTGTACACCAAACCAAAAAAATAGGTTTTTTTAAAAAAAAACTTTTTTTTAAATACTGTAGGAGAAATTACTATATATATCATTCTACATACAAATATGAAACCGGTAATGACATCTGGCATCGATAACCGATTATGTATAAGCTACCGAACCGTACCAACGTACCAATTGTTCCTTCTGTCAGCTGTCAACAATATTCAGTTCACAATTTGTCAAGTTTCATATAGCAATACATTTTGTTTCGCTCGTAAAAATGTCAAATTTCGTGCCTGAAAACTTTCATTTGCGGGAAGCATTGATTTTCTGTTTGGGTCACGGCGTATCGGGACCTAAACTCCTTTTTTTTGAGAGGTGATTCTGTACACCAAACCAAAAAAATAGGTTTTTTTAAAAAAAAACTTTTTTTTTAAATACTGTAGGAGAAATTACTATATATATCATTCTACATACAAATATGAAACCGGTAATGACATCTGGCATCGATAACCGATTATGTATGAGCTACCGAACCGTACCAACGTACCAATTGTTCCTTCTGTCAGCTGTCAACAATATTCAGTTCACAATTTGTCAAGTTTCATACAGCAATACATTTTGTTTCGCTCGTAAAAATGTCAAATTTCGTGCCTGAAAACTTTCATTTGCGGGAAGCATTGATTTTCTGTTTGGGTCACGGCGTATCGGGACCTAAACTCCTTTTTTTTGAGAGGTGATTCTGTACACCAAACCAAAAAAATAGGTTTTTTTAAAAAAAAACTTTTTTTTAAAATACTGTAGGAGAAATTACTATATATATCATTCTACATACAAATATGAAACCGGTAATGACATCTGGCATCGATAACCGATTATGTATAAGCTACCGAACCGTACCAACGTACCAATTGTTCCTTCTGTCAGCTGTCAACAATATTCAGTTCACAATTTGTCAAGTTTCATATAGCAATACATTTTGTTTCGCTCGTAAAAATGTCAAATTTCGTGCCTGAAAACTTTCATTTGCGGGAAGCATTGATTTTCTGTTTGGGTCACGGCGTATCGGGACCTAAACTCCTTTTTTTTGAGAGGTGATTCTGTACACCAAACCAAAAAAAATAGGTTTTTTTAAAAAAAAACTTTTTTTTAAAATACTGTAGGAGAAATTACTATATATATCATTCTACATACAAATATGAAACCGGTAATGACATCTGGCATCGATAACCGATTATGTATGAGCTACCGAACCGTACCAACGTACCAATTGTTCCTTCTGTCAGCTGTCAACAATATTCAGTTCACAATTTGTCAAGTTTCATACAGCAATACATTTTGTTTCACTCGTAAAAATGTCAAATTTCGTGCCTGAAAACTTTCATTTGCGGGAAGCATTGATTTTCTGTTTGGGTCACGGCGTATCGGGACCTAAACTCCTTTTTTTTGAGAGGTGATTCTGTACACCAAACCAAAAAAATAGGTTTTTTTAAAAAAAAACTTTTTTTTTAAATACTGTAGGAGAAATTACTATATATATCATTCTACATACAAATATGAAACCGGTAATGACATCTGGCATCGATAACCGATTATGTATGAGCTACCGAACCGTACCAACGTACCAATTGTTCCTTCTGTCAGCTGTCAACAATATTCAGTTCACAATTTGTCAAGTTTCATATAGCAATACATTTTGTTTCGCTCGTAAAAATGTCAAATTTCGTGCCTGAAAACTTTCATTTGCGGGAAGCATTGATTTTCTGTTTGGGTCACGGCGTATCGGGACCTAAACTCCTTTTTTTTGAGAGGTGATTCTGTACACCAAACCAAAAAAATCGGTTTTTTTTTTTTTAAATACTGTAGGAGAAATTACTATATATATCATTCTACATACAAATATGAAACCGGTAATGACATCTGGCATCGATAACCGATTATGTATGAGCTACCGAACCGTACCAACGTACCAATTGTTCCTTCTGTCAGCTGTCAACAATATTCAGTTCACAATTTGTCAAGTTTCAAGCCTGGTTTACACGATGCCAGTAATGTGGCAGTATAACCCAGTCCAGCGCTGACATGCAACTGGGCTCGTGTAAACACTATTTTCAACCCAGTGCAGCGCTGACTTCGCGCCCGCAAGTCAGTCCAGTTGACTAGCCACCCGTTCTATTTTCTTGGGCAGTAGCTTCCCCCACCACGCCTCTCAAGTCAGTCCAGTGCAACTGGCATTGTCTAGACGCGTTCGGGCAGTCGCTGCCCGTTTGTTGGGTGTCCACGCTACGTCTTAAAATATTTTTTCAATAATATTTTCATTTTACGTTTTTGTACTGAACACATTGTCACCCCAGTCCAGACGCGACCGCCAGCGTTAAAAATAGACAGCACACTGACTTACTGGGTCGGTCCGGTTACATGTAGCCAGTGACTGGCGCCGAAATTTCGAGGACTGGGTTACTGTACTGCCACATTACTGGCATCGTGTAAACGGGGCATCATATAGCAATACATTTTGTTTCGCTCGTAAAAATGTCAAATTTCGTGCCTGAAAAACTTTCATTTGCGGGAAGCATTAATTTTCTGTTTCCATTTGAAGAAAAATCTTCTGAATCACATCAAGTGCTTGTCAAAGCTTACGGCAAGCATGCTCTTGGTTGCACACAGTGCAATGAGTGGTTCAATAAATTTAAAAGTGGTGATTTTGATGTGAGAAACGAGGAGCGTGGCCGGCCACCGAAAAAGTTTGAAGACGCCGAATTGCAAGCATTATTGGATGAAGATGATGGTCAAACGCAACAACAGCTCGCTGAATAACTAAATGTGACAGGCAGCAAGAAAACCGAAAAACCACTTGTAAAATTCTGCTCGCCAGGCAAAAAGGTTTTCTGCATCGAATAATCACTGGCGATGAAAAACGGATTTATTTCAACAATCCCAAATGAATAAAAATATATTTGAGCCTCGGCAAACGGCCCCAATCGACGCCAAGGCCATATCGCTTCGGCCGATTGAAAGGTATTGATAGGTGTAGTCTTCATCGGTGGTTTGCTCGGCGACTGTAATGTAATTAATTTCAAATCCACTCACCTGCAAAATCGCTCTGTTCTCGCTCTTTTCCTCCAGAGGTATCTGAACATTTTCCTCAATGCGGTGGCCTTTAGTTCTCAACACCAGCTCCTGTTGTTTCCTTTGAAAATCGCATCTAATTATGTGCAGCTTCGTCACGATACTGCGGCATTCGTTGCAGAGCAGTTGCGGCAGGCCATCGTAAGCATCCACCTGATAAAATAAATAAAATTATTATTTAACTTATTGAGCGTGTAATATTTTTTTGTACGTTTAGGGTAGACTGGGGACAGTTGGACGGTATCGACTACAATGGGCGAACTTATCAACCCAGGCTGGTATAACGATATGTGATCGTTCTTTCAACCGTGGGATGAGAGTAGAAGACTTAGACAATGGACAACCCACTATCTAGCTCCGCCGAGTGGTCTGTATCTGTATCTAGTCTGTATCTAGCCTCCGCCAAGTATCTAGCCAGCGAGTCCAAACCTTCCATTTCCGGTAGCAATAAAATTCCCTTAATTTTCTAAATTAATTTTCATATTAATGACATGCTTAAGAGCACCGGAAATCAAGCGGATTTAGGCAGTAGTATTTTCTGGATACCGCTTTAATGTTTCCGAATTCTGCCAGTGTTGGTAGATTCTAGGATTTGAATTAGAGCCATCGTGCAGACAAGACCCTAGTCCCGGGAACCCTTCAGGTTATACATTGGATATTATTACAGTAGAGCGTCGATTATCCGAACGTCGGTCAACCGAACGACCGCTTAACCGAACTGCTGCGGCCGCAGACTCTTGCTTAAAAACAGAACTCGATTGCCATGAATGTGATGAAAAGACGTTCAAGAATGGATGAGGGTTGATGATGCAGATCCAGGGTACCAAATCATGCAGGACAGCGATATTGTAGACCCCGGGACTGATAATGCTGACGCCGCCAGCACCTCATCGACTAGTGAATCAGAAAATGAAGATGAAAATATATCTACACCTTCTGAAGCATTTACATGTCTAGCTACTGTATTGCGATGGTTTGAAGCTCAAAATGAAAGCGACCAGTATCAGATATCTGTACTGAAAAAAGTGCGGGAATTAGCTGCTCATAAGCGGGTAGGCTTGCTTCGACAGACCAAAATTAAGGACTTTTTAAGCGTTAATTAGTTCTTCTTCATGTACGTATGTATTACATACACACATCTATTTTGTTCACGGGATTACTACTCACTATTGTAATAAATAAATAAAGTTAAAACAGATTACATAGATAATACATATTATTATGTCCATATATGGTTTTATTAATACAGTTTTTTATACAGTTCGATTATCCGAATAAATCGGTTTTCCGAACACCCTTGTCCCCCAATTAGTTCGGATAATCGACTCTCTACTGTATATCTCCGATGTGTCTCGTTTGATAATAGATACCATAGGATTTTGATTCCTGCAATTTTTTTTTTTTATTCAGAGAAAAAAAGTAAATTTTTTTAAATATTAAAATCTTGCCAAACGGGTATACAGTTTGTTGTCGAGACAAACTCTTATTTTTCTAGTCTTACACTTCTAATTTTGTGATACAAAAAGACATTAATAATATAAAAACAATGCGCAGCAGTACTACTACTGATCTTACTACAGGCTTAAATTAAGCCAGTATTACTACAAGCTTAAATTATAGAAACGTATAACAAATTTACTTATGACCACTAATTTCACTATAAACGTCCAACAGGTAGTTTTTTAATCTCTTTTTAAACATCTGTTTGCTCACGCTTACACAGTCCTCCTCAGATACAGTAGTATTAAAGATTCTTGGAATGAGGTACTTGAACGTCCTTTCACCATAGTAGTTGTTCGCTCTTGGTTCTTCGAATCTTTTACGAACTTTTTCTCTAATATTCCTATTGTACTGTATTGGTATTTTAAATTCTGAATTTCTAAAATGCTCCATTGCTAGTAAGTACGTATTTTTTTCATGTATAGGTAATATATCGCATTGCTTAAACAACAAGTTATAGTTCTTTTTACATTGTGTTAACACATTTTTATTTACTAAAAGTTTTATTATTCTACGTTGCAAATTAAATATTTTATCTATGTATATATGTGCGAAAAGTACGACCAAATGAAGTGAGAACATAGCTTAGTACTGCATCAGCGAGGGCATGATATACTAAGCGTAATGTTGGTTTATCTACAAGATACTGAAGGTGATTGAGAGCTATGAGAATGGAAGGGCTGAAGTTTTCAGAACTTCCGGCGGTTAGGCCAGGAAGCGGAGTGCCGTCTCAATCCTGGACCCCGGTTCCTTCCAGCGCTAGATTCCATAATCTAAAGTTCCTTATTTCGGCAGGGACTTTCGGCTACTATCCTTCTATTGCTATCTGCGACCAACTACAGACTTCGCTCGTTTCCACATATCGGTTAGACTCGTCTCTTACCCTCGACGATCTGCCATCTTCAGATACCCTAAATCGTCGGCCGACTAAGAAACTGCTACCATTCTTCATCACTCGCCGCCCTGAATACGATTGTGCCAGCCGCCGTACTATTGGCATACCGTGACCTACGCGTAGGCACGATACAATACAATATAATACAATTGGCATATGATGTATACTATTGGCATACACGGTATAACAATAGGCATACGATGCGCGCCTGTGCATCAAAGCCGCCGAACGGAGCGAAGATTCAATTCGTAGCCGTGTGCCGAGAGAGTGGAAAGGCGTTCTCCCACCCTAATTACTTGCTGTTATCTCAATAATTTTCTATTTTATTTTCCCTCCGATACCCCTACTACAAACCTGTAAGGATAGTTTAAAACGAGGTCCACGCCGACCCTCAGAAAAGTCTTTGTGCAAGACGATTATTCTAATATTGGTACCTTTCCTACATTGTTGATGTTTTAATGTCACCCGACTATATTCACCCCGCTGATAACTGCAATAATCTTTATTCGACCTTAATAAATAAGCGAGATATAAGCATTTAAAGAAGCGTGCAACACCTACATTTCAGTAGGTTATGTTCGTTTTCTTTTTAAATCATCATAGAAACTGACTTCAATATTAAAAAAAAAAAAAACAAAACATATATGACTTAGGCTACTGCGATGCAGTACGATTTTTAAGCCGAATAGAAAAAACACTGCATTTCTGTGGTACGCGCACTGAGTTTTTGTTCCGGGCTCTGCGCTGGCAGCACTTAAGAACATTTTTTCTTCAGAAACTAAAAAATAACGTTTAATCAAATAGGTTTGTTATATATTTCGTAATAAATCATTTCCAAGATATTATTTAATTTTATATCATTAATAATAATAATAATAATAATAATAATAATAAAACTCTTTATTCTTAAGAAAAGGCGAGCTTATTGCCTGCAGGCAATATTTTAGAGCTAACCTATACTATTGTAAGAACATTATTTGCGAGTAGACTACATAACTTGTATAAAGAGTATGACAAATAAAATAGAGGAGGATAGAAAGAAGTATATACTTTACTCTTTGTGGGCACAGATTTGCCTCATAAAAATAATCTAACATTAAATTAATAATGAAATCATTAAATGAATCATAAAGAGAAAGCGGTGACAGCAACATCTAGTATTTATCCCACTTTTTTCTTTATTATAAACGAAATTCTAATTTAAAAATCATAGAAATTAAAATACTTTTTTTTAAAAGGAAGTTATTATTTAATATAATATTTGATAATGAAGTACGTTTTCATTACGAATTTTCGTAGTGGCAATCCTCTAACTATCACTTTTCGATCTTCCACCGCAAAAAATCTGCAACAATTTACAGATTTTAAATCTGGCCCGATTTTGTATCCGTAGTGCGTGCGGTCCAATGTGCGTTTATAATCCACAAATTCTCCGGAAATAAAACGCACCGCAGTGCGCGGTTAGCATTACCAACATCATAATAATTCCTTCAATTTCAGCCACAAAACTAACAAGAATACGTACATTTATATCGAATAACTCCTTGATTTGCAGCTTAACCTGCGGTAATATCTGGTAACTTCCCGGCGTAGAAACGCACAGGCGACACGTCGAGAAAAACGTCGGGTCGATCTTTCCGTCTGGGTCCATTATTTTCGCTTAATTTCAGCACTAAATCTATTAAAAAAGCGTTTGTAAAACTATTTAAGAGCAACAGACCAACGAACAACGAACCACGCAAACTGTCAAACATCCACAAACATCTGTCAAACAAGTGAATTGTGATAGGGCGACACTCTTGCGCGAGGCGCGAGGCGAGACGCAAAACCATATCGTAAACAAATGGCACAGAGGCAAAGCTTCTAACGAGCGTACAAAATGTTTACCTACTTGCTAGAGAAGCTTTGCCTCTGTTCCGTTTGTTTACGACATGGTTTTGCGTCTCGCCTCGCGCGAGAGAAAACGCCCCATGAAAGCTTTGTGAAGGCTGTACGGGCGGGAAACAAAACACGCTCTCGCAGAGGCGGACTGACATAACAGGTGTAATGTATATCGATAATAATAATATCAATATCGATCAATTTCGAAAGTGGGTTCAAAAACAAAACACCGCGGAAACGAGTAATACCGGCAATAGTTATCAGCACTCGTCAGACTACGAATACAGCCACACCATCTTAACTCGAAAATTTTATTACTAATTTAAAACCAAAATTCTAATCACGATCGAAATAATGTAGGTAATTGAAAATTATAAGATTTGAAATTGTGTTTCAGTCTACAAATTGTATTGAAAATATAAACCAGTCTTTTTATATTTATTTTTAAACAAGTAAGGCCTCTTGTCTACACGCGTTTTTTCGCAGTGAAAATTAACGGTTAATTCGCCGCGTCTAGGCCATTGCCATATAACTACTAGACCTCGTGACCAGCCTGAGAATGCGCCAGCCGAATAGAGACAGCAGCATATAGTACCCCCTCCATCCTTGTCTAGTCGCGCATGCATGGAGACACCTACATAATATTACGATGGCAACGCTTATACATATATCACCATGGCAGCGATTCGACGCCATAAGTCTGCTATGCTATAGATAAACGCGCATGCGCAACTAGACAAAGATAGAAGAGGGCCCCACATGCAACTATCTTTTTCTATTCGGTGAACGCATTCACTCACGCTTCGCACTCCCGTTCTCTATTCTGTTACCCTATGGTCTCGGCGCGGTCGTCATTGGGTATGGATCACTATGGAAGCTCGTCCACGAACACTGAGGAAAACGGCACGGTGCTGCCGTCCAATGCACCGTGTTTCGCCCTCGGCGAGCCGTGTTTATTTACGGAAATTTGAATCAGCGTTATATCACAATGTATGAGAGCTTATCGACGACACCGGATGTTTTCACGGCAGACAATTATTTCGACCCTCAATGTCGAAATAATTGTCTGCCGTTATGTCTGCATATTAGATTATCTCAAAAAGAACTCTGTCTTAAAAATTGGCAACCAGGACAGAAATCAGGTAAAAAATATCTACGTATCGAATAGCCTCTCACTCCGTCCAACTTTCGTCCAAGAAGCAAGTGGGATTGTGACTGAACAGGCTGTTCCCTACGTAAACGACTGGAATTTCTTATGCTTCGCACCGGGTCTATAGAATATTGCCAATTCTTATTTTGAATTTACGCTGTAAAAGCTTGACACATTTTAATTAATTTAAGTGTGTTCGACGTGTATACATGTCGAGTCAAATATTTATTTTGGTGCGGTAGACGTGTATATACGTCGAGTAAAATTTTAACAATACCATTCGATATAAAAACCCAATATTTGAGTAAGGTACTACTGCTACTGAGTAAGATACTACTGCTGCTGCTGGCAGCGGCAGCAGCAGTAGCAGTAGTAGTATCTTATTCCAATATTGAGTTTTTATATTGAATGGTAATTTTATAGTAACTTGCTTTGAAAATTGAGCCGCGAAAAATTGAGGAGGAATTGAAAGCCAACTGAATTACTATGTTTTTTTTATACATAGTTTCTTTTTATACATTTTATATTTTTTCCAATTTTCAGAATTTTAATAATTATTTTTTTGTTTTTTATTCCACAGAAATGTAATCCTTGTCGTTTTACTTGGTACCATTTGTATTGCGTTTGACATGTGTACTCGTCATCGCTTCATTTTAATTTTATTACGCACTCCGTGAAGGAAGGAAAAATAAACTCCGCAGGTTCCGCAGTTAACTGGTAAAATCACAGTAAATGAGCTATCACAGTTTCAGGACATGCGTAATACAGAGTGGACCGAAAGTCCGGTAACATTTCAAATGGCTATAAAAAATACAAAAATAAACATAAAAAAATATTGTTTATTTATTACACAATAGACAAAATTTTAACAAAAAGAATTTTACCATATTTTTTAATAAGTACTGCAGCCATGTCATGGTGATATGGTTTCGGATGTGGTATTATCCTTATAAATAATATGAGAAGGCGCAATTGAGTAACACTACACACGAGCGCCGAGCGTGAAGCGAATGACACAAATATCGCTGTTTACGGGAGCTGATTTTGCTGTGCGCGCGGTCGCAATCGGAGACACGAGCAAAGAAGTAACAGTAGTAATGGGAGACTTCAATGCCAAAGTCGGCAATACCGTGCAGGATAGCCATCTCAGTCACATTGTTGGCAGGTTCGGTTTGGGCGACAGGCGGCAATTTTACGACACGACAGGCGGCGGCTTTTTTTTTTTTTCTCGCCTTCGGGCAGCGACGAGATGACTCCCTCGCGCCCGTCCAAAATTTTAACTAACTGATTTTACAAAATATATCCCTCCATTAATTTTAAGAACCGCCCCTATTCATCTCATTGGTCGGCGTGTGCGCCGTGGAATCGACTCGGCCGACGCCGCGCAGGGCATTCTCTTAGCCTTTTCAGCATATCTATACCTAGCCAATTGTCATATAAAATTATACTGATTAGATATACGTATAGCTACACTACATTAATTTAAAACACCTTTGGCCGCTTGAAACGCCGGCTTATTTGTTGAGCAATGAAACCTATTGATACATAGACGATACTTAATAGTTAAATTTTAATTCCGTCACAGTTATAATTTTCAGTTGGTACAAAAAAGGTACCTAAACCAAGTATCGATAAGCCTCCTCATTTACAGTATGACACAATTTCATGACTTTGTTTTTGGATTTCTGATCTGTTTGTTGGTTCGGCGGTGAGAGGCAGCCGCGGTAGATGTCTCACGTTACAAGCTTTTTGCCGCGTGGATGCTCTTATAATAATTAACGATCGCTCGCTCTGAACTACTGGGAATCGCTTCATATTTTTTTTTCATCGGGTCCAGATTCGGTCTCCCCTAATTTGCAGATTATTTATGGATTGCCATAAACGCCATGCAGCTTCGAGGGTTGTTTTTATTTCTAGAATATCAACTTTCGTTTCTGAGGATGCAAACTATACCGAATCATTTCTCACGAAGCCCACACACGAACGGCTACTTTAATATTTTAAAAATTAATCAATAGTTCTTCCAATCGTAAATACCTAGGCAATCAATAAAACAAAATTTGAAACTGAATAAATATGACATCAATAACTTTGACTGCTGGCTATGACTGTCGCGACGCAAGCGCTGCACTGTCCTTTCATGACTAAACACTGCAAATTTAGATTGTTTTGTGATAATAGAGTTAGAGAATAGTAATAGAGTTAATACTGGAGTTAGAGAAAAATTTTAACGAATCTCTGATATCTGTTTATATAACAGATAAAATATCAGACAGAAATATCACAGCTTCAAAATATCAGACAGAACCCTTACCCGTTATTTTGTATAACAAAGGGATGCTTGTATAACAAAGGGATGTTTGTATAATAAAGGGATGTTTGTATAAATAAGGGATGTTTGTATAAATAAGGGATGTTTGTATAACAAAGGGATGTTTGTATAACGGAGGGATGTTTGTACAACAAAGGAATGTTTGTATAACAAAGGGATGTTTTTATAACAAAGGGATGTTTATATAACAAAGGGACGTTTTTATAGCAAAGGTACAACAAAGGGATGTTTGTATAACACAGGGATGTTTGTATGACAGAGGGTTGTTTATATAACAAAGGGATGTTTGTATAATAAAGGGATGTTTGTATAAATAAGGGATGTTTGTATAAATAAGGGATGTTTGTATAACAAAGGGATGTTTGTATAACGGAGGGATGTTTGTACAACAAAGGAATGTTTGTATAACAAAGGGATGTTTTTATAACAAAGGGATGTTTATATAACAAAGGGACGTTTTTATAGCAAAGGTACAACAAAGGGATGTTTGTATAACACAGGGATGTTTATAAATAGGATAGAAAACGAATTTACCGCGTGAAATTTGTAGGACCCGACGTTTCGGTGACGTTGCAGCCGCCGTTGTCTAGGGTAAACTGAAGAGCTGTCAGTCAAACGGTGAAAGAATTCCTGGGTCATCTAAACTCCATACACCCAAAAATCAGTTTCACCTATGAAGTAGAGAAGGACGGCTCCTTACCATTTTTGGATGTCAAAGTGACGAGGAGAAGTGACAATACTCTCGGACATACGGTATATCGGAAGCCCACACATACGGACAGATATTTGCATGCAAGCTCACACCATCATCCCTACCATCTACGTTCAGTGCAAACGTCGCTCGTGAATCGAGCACGCGATCTATGCGACACTGAGCATTTTCCGAAGGAGATGGAACATGTCAATGATGTCCTTAGGAAAAATGGATACGGAAAATATCACGAGACACGCACACGATCTAATACGGACGAAACTCAAAAACCGAGCAGATCAAGAGCATTCTTACCATACGTCAAGGGCGTGACAGATCGAATAAGTAAGATGCTAAACAGATTCGATATAAAAACGATCTTCAAACCGACCCAAAATATAGCTCGATTTTTGAGGCCTGTAAAGGATGTAATACCACTGCAAACCCCGGGTGTGTATAAAGTCGAATGCAGCTGCGGTCTAGCCTACGTTGGACAAACGAAACGGCCCATAGCCACGCGACTGACAGAACACATCAAAGCTGTTAAAAACGTTCAGCGAGAAAAATCGGCGATCTGCGAACATATATTGGATAGCGGAAGTAACCACTGGATGCAGTTTCAAAATCCCATTGTTCTATCCAAGGAACAATTCTACTTTCCTCGCATGATCCGGGAAGCCATTGAAATAAGAAGAACTCCGAACTTCAATAGAGATGACGGCTACAAACTCTCTTCTACGTGGAACCCTCTTCTTAAAATGTTCCCGCCGCCGAACGCCGAACGCAAAGACGTAAAACAGGATACAGTGAGTGTTGTGTGCAAGACGGATTTTAAAAATTCCCGCGCTCCGAGCCCGGCCCCCCACCACCGTTATAACCTACGCAGTGGCGGCAGCGGTTTGCGGCCTACCCGCAAAACAACGGACTGACAGCTCTTCAGTTTACCCTAGACAACGGCGGCTGCAACGTCACCGAAACGTCGGGTCCTACAAATTTCACGCGGTAAATTCGTTTTCTATCCTATTTATAATGTCAAACAACCGCGATAGTCTTCGATTTCATACAGGGATGTTTGTCTGACAGAGGGTTGTTTATATAACAAAGGGATGTTTGTATAACAAAGAGATGCATCAAAGGGAGTCCTATAGAATGGTACCCATATGAGTCAAGGATCCCATTTACTCAAAATATCCATTTTCAATTTGCAGTGTTCTGTTATAACTTGACAGCGCTAATGCGCTATGCTTAGAGCAGTGTTAACAAGAGGATAATTTTCAACCCAGAAAGTAGTTTTTTTTTTAAAAGGGGAAAATTTTTGAAGAGGGTATTCTCGAACCGAATACCCTTTGTTTTCTGTGAATGTTTTCTTCGGTAAAGATTCTCTTGGATGAAATACAGTAATTTAGTCACACCCTGCCTGAGGATTTTGACGTCCCTGGGCCTTCGCACTCGGGGCGGTTACCCCTTCCTCCCTCCACCCTCCCCCTACGGCCTATACTGACTTGCACCAACTAGATTCATCTATAAATATATGAGCCAACTAATGCGATGATTCCACGAAAGCTTACAATCCCAACTAAAATTCAAAAGTTAATCAGTAATTTCTGAAATTACCAATTGTCTACGCTGCTGCAGTCTGAAAACGAAGACTGTCTCGGTAGTTTGACATAATAAATAAGATAAAAACGAATTTACCGCCTGAAGTTTGCAACACCATCTGTCTGAAAATCACAACAGTGAAGGAGGAAATTAAAACTGAAACAGTATCCTACCAAAAGCAAATTGTACATCACCCAAATCAACTAGCTTCAAAGCTGGTGAAAAACCTGTCTCTCCTCAGATTGAAGAGGAGAACGCCCCAAGATTCGCTATCATAATAATGTGCCAGCACCCATGATTATGGATGTGTCATTGGAGACATACCATTCAAGTCCAGCCAAGTCAAAGGAACAGCAGCAATAAAAAAATGTTTTAGCCACAACAATTGCTGAATGTCATACCTAGAGGACAGATGGCAATAATAGAGAAAAAAACCTCTACTGTTTGTAGTACCGAAATGAACAGTCAATGTCAGTTTGGTGCGACAAACCTCATGCGATAAAATCGTTTATATCTTAATTATAATGCTGTGGAGTCTTTAGAGCAGGTTAAACTAAAAATAAAAGAACTTTAGATTGTTTTTATTTTATAATAATATTTAAATAATGCGAGATTTGTACAAAACTTACAAAACAAAATTCTCACATTGTTATCCAAGAAATTAACGCCGAATCGACAGATGCAGAGCAACACTGCCAGGTTCCATTTTGGCTCATTTTACATTTAGTACATTTTAAAATGGTTTTTACCACGAGTCAACAGTAGATGAGGCCACTAAATAACAAAAGGAAGGTGATCGATTTGAAGTTTATTGAATGGTATTTGAAGGGTATTTAGTCATCGAGACCTGGTTCTTGTTCGACAGGACAGTTCTGGAGGACATTCTTATTAAAAATGGGGTTCGCAAATGAAATCTCGACACCCGACTAGAAGACCTAAACATCATTGTCTCTGTCTGTATGGGCGAGGGATTTTTCGTTGTTTTAGTGTCATTTCAGACATTTATGCAGTAGTTTATCAGACATTATATGAAAAAAAAAGTTTTAATACAAAATGACACGAGTTATTGCGAGTTTGACCCGGCCAGCATCCTACCAATATGAATAAACTTTGAGGCGTTATTAAAAACAGCATGGGATGATAAAGCTTTAGCATTGTTCATGACTATTTTTACTACTTGTGAGTCGAGCAGAGATTTGATTATCTGGGACTGATTGAAGACCGGCTCCGATTCGACGGCGATCCTGCCTCGAGAGTCCGTCACTTGGATGCAGAACACAGTGCTGTTACTCTGGCAGACGAACAGGGACACCGTCAGCGACACTTTATGCGTGGTTTTCAACATATTGATGTTGTAGCGAGCGAGCGTCGTGAACTCGTTCGATTTCGTGTCCTCGACGAGTTGGAAGCCTCGAGCGTTGAGAGCCGCCCTGAAATCGGCGAGCGCGATCAGCTTCGACGATTCGGGCGGCGGCGGCGATTCGTTGGACATGGAGCCTCCCGACAGCAGCAGCGACGTGGGCTTGCATTTGATGAAGGAGCGCTGCGGTATCAACTCTGGCAGCGGCTTCGCCCCCATCGGCGCCGACGGCCGCTGCAACACCTGCGCCAGACTGACGTTGAGCGTTTCCACCTTAATCTGCGTTTCGAGTGGCGGTTTTCGCTTCGCGGTGTAAGTTTTTAATTTGTCGATGACGATGTTGCTTAAAATGGGCACATCGAAATTGGCTTCGGGCCGAGGGGGCGTAGGAAGCTGAGGGGGCAGAGGGGGCGGGGCAACGGCCAGCGACTTCGTGTTCAAAATGATGGGCTTAAACGCCGAACCCATAACCGTCAGTGGCGTTGTTTCGATATTCCTGGGCATCTGCTCGGACGTCGCAGGCATTACCGTCGGCCGTATTGCATCCGTTTTTTCATCGTCCGATATATAGACGACGTCGTTGGTTCTCAACGATCGAACGTCTATGATGTTTAAATTTAGACCCTCGGCAGCGGCGCTCGTCTGATTCAGAACAAGGGGCGGCGACACAGTTTGATCGTTCATTTCCGTGTCAAAATTAATCGACGCGACCGTTATGTTCTTACTCTGGATCGGCTGTTGATTTGATTCTTGCTGATTCAATTGAATAATGCACGGTTGCATGTGTGACGTCGACGGTTCCATAGGAGTTATTTCGAGCATGTTTGGCGGGGGCGGCGGTGGCCCCGTATTCCGGAGCATCAGCGATAAATCTATAAAATCGTCCGGTCGTCTCCTCGGCGGATAGAACCCGCCGCTTCTCGGAGCGAAACTCCTCGTACTAATTACAAATTCGGCGTGTTGCGATTTCATCGAATTCGTCCACAGCACATTAATTATCCCGTCGCCGCCGTTCAGTAGATACTCTATTGCGGTTTCGTCAGATTTTAATAAATCGGAAGTTTTCTGCTTTTTCTCGTCGAGCGCCTTCGAGAAGGCTTGCCGTACCATCGACATTATGTGTTTTTTGTGCTCGAATAACTCGGATTTTTTCTTTTGCCGATTTGGGACATCCGCAGATTTGATGCTTGAATTTCTCAACTCGGTTTCGTCGCTGATGAGACCGCTTGTGCTCAGCGATGACGATGACAGTTTACGCGGCTTCGACAGCTTTATTTTTGGAGACTTCGACGACGTATCGTCTTCGGAATCCGTCTCGGCGTAATACTGTCGTTTCAAACGCAGATTACGCACGACATCCGAATCGTTGATCACCCCCTTATACTCGTCAGTGTCCAAATATAAATTTAAAACGTAAAAATGTTCAAAAGAGTTCTCGACCTTTGAATCTTCTCTAAGATTAATTGAAGTATTTCGGGCGTCGGTTTCATCAGAGAGATTCATTGCGACGAAGCAGGGTTTTATTCGGAGGTCAGATTGCAGTTCCATTAAGTTGTTATGGATCGACAGGTGGAACCGAACGTCGTTGACGCGAGTGAAACGTCGATTGCAGAATTTGCAAACGTACAAGCGCCGCCATTTTTTGGGTGATGATTTCGATGACGAACAAACAGAAGGGGGCGGACCGAAAAAGTCCAACTGTCTGATCCCATCGTAAGGGTGATCATCGTAGGCGTTATTGTTATCGGCGTTAGTGTCGTCGGCGTTGTGGTGAGAATCATCGTCTTTGCTGCAGTTGTGATTAGTGCTGTCACTTATTTGGGATTGGGGGGGCTCGGCCGATGACGTGTCGCATTCCGCAAAGGTCAGATCGACGTTAGTCGTTGTTACGATTGGTGGAGTGAAGGCGGCGCGCTCCGATTCGGAGCTCGGTTCCATCGAAAATTTCTGACTTACTTTTGAAATATCCAGTAGCGTCACCGCCGGAAGTTTACTGAAGTTCAAATTCTGAAATAAAAGACAGATTCTTATAAGCTTATGTAAAAATCTCGAAAATTGCTTTCTATTTGATATCTAGGAAGGTTTTCCAACATCTGTCAATAGAGGTGTATATAAAGATCTACAAGGCATATGTGAGACCTATTCTTGAGTATCGCTATCAGCTGTGGAATCCCTACTTATGCGAAGATGCAGATGTCCTGGAAAAGGTGCAACAGAGATCAACCAAAATGCCAGTGGGCCTGATGAATGGGAATTATGAAGATCACTTGGAAACACTTGGACTGACTACTCTCAAACAAAGAAGACAAAGAAGGGACCTGATTGAGACATATAATATTCTTACAAATTATTACAATGTACTGGGCTAGAGGTATATTTACAAATCCAACGTCAACACAAATCTTCCAGGTCACAGCACAAAACTTAAGCGTGCGAAATTTACATCTAATCCTCAAAAATCATTTGCAAAATAGAGTAGTAGACATGTGGAATAAACTACCATTTGAAGTGATTATGCAGGCTCTGTCAATGAATTTAAAAACAGACTCGATTTGTACCTAAAAACTTGTTAATATTGTTTATGGCTAGCTTCACTAGATCTGGACTTATCAGCATGAACTATGGGTACTTATTATTCTGACTCCCCCGTTTGGACTATTTGTTGGGAGGGTCTATAATCCACTGTTTCTCCAGGCTGTGGAGCTATATGTGGTCTATCTCTAATGCATACCACCATCTGCTGAACTGACATAGACAGATAAAGCCCCATTAGGAGGGTGGTACAACTAGTCAACGCGCTGCCTAATGATGTAGACATTTTTAAATGGTGAACTAAAACACTAACACTCAACCAAACAAAGTTGCTTTGCTTTGGACTAAAATTAATCTTGCTGTTTTTTGCACAATCTATAGTCGCCGTTTCATTTATGTATATAAAATACCATCAAATCTCGATTCCGTGATGTGAGCCGGCCATAGCTTTGATAGGTTTTGTCACATCGGCTAAATGTTTGACATTTTATTGAGTTCATGTCAGTAGAATTTTAACCATGTGGCAATAAACACAAACAAACATTCTGATATCGTAGAACTGTACATTGACAATCAGAAGTCAATAATTATGACTCAACGTGCATTTCATGCAAAATTTCCATGAAAAAAAAAACAGTTGATCCGAAGACAATTCGTGCAGTATACTCAAAATTCTAAACAACTGGTGTTCTAAGTAATGTGCTGCAAAGATGCTGACGGCGCATTAAACGAATTACATGCATAAAACACTGCACACTGTCACAATTTCAGTAGAGTCTGGCGAGGCGTTTTTTTCTTGGAATTTATTTTTTTATTTTATTTATTTGCTAATTTACAATTATCTACAGTAAATGGACATATACAATTACAATGTCATAGCCAAGAATCCAGCAGCAAAAAACTGATAACATGTTATCATGCAGCTTGGGCCACAAGATCCATTTTGTTCTCGGATCGGCTCAACTCACGATTGAGCTTCTATTCATAAGCCTCCTCGTGCGGAAGGCTACCCCAGGTAAGACTCTCGTGTCTCAGGCATCCCGGCACTACTGGATGGTTTGCGCACTGTTCGGTGTCGCCAATCGGTTGTGCACTCTGACTAATTGCTGAAGCAGTCTGGAGACTATGTAAATATACTGTCTCCTAAGCAGCAGGTTGACCTGCTGTCATGCCGCTCTTGAAATGACCTTGAGCTACCCGATCCCGTGTGGCAATACAGGCAAACGACGCCCAGGTCCGCAATAAATTCAAATTGAATTACCGCTGTAATACAGCAGGTAGAGGCGGCGTCAGCGACTTCGGACCCGTAACCAGTCGGGAGGACGGAGATATCCTGAAGGTTAATTCCAGACGGAGATATCCTTCCAAACTGGTAGTCAGGGGGCAAGGCTGCCCGCTGTGTACCTTTCGCGGTGCCTCGCCGTAAGGCGTTGGCCTCTGATGGGCTTGTTGGCAGAGCTAGACAGTAGATTGTATTGTCTCTAAGTCTTCTACGTTCATCCCAAGGCTGAAAAAACGATCACATATTATTATGCCAGCCTTGGGTGACGGGTTCGCCTGCTGTAGTCGACACCGCCGGGCTACTGACTCCTATTGACAGGTGTGGTCTCCATTGGTCGCTTGCTCGGCGACTACGTTTATTAATTTCAACTCCACTTACCTGTAAACCCACCGTGTTCTCGCCCTTTTCTTCCGGAGATATCTGAACATCTTCTGCAGCACGGTGGCCTTTAGTCCTCAACACCAGCTCCCGCTGTTTCTTTTGGAAATCGCATCTTATGATGTGCAGCTTCGTCACGATACCGCGGCATTCATTGCAGAGCAGCTGCGGCAGGCCATCGTAAGCATCCACCTGATGAAACAAATCGAATTATTATGTAACTATTGAGTGAGTATGCGTAGACCAGACAGTGGAAAAATTTCAGATGCTTTGTTACCTTTCTATGATAAAATGGTAAATAGTTGATGTAAATTATTATTATTATTTACTGACAAGCAGCATATGTCTGAATTTAACACTGACGTGTCTGAAGTTTTTTACATTACATATTTATTTAAATGTACATCTAATCAATTTTACTTTCTCAGCCCACCACCCGACTAGGAGAGAAAGTATTGTGAAAGCGTAATTTTTTTTCGAGATGAAGATGAAAATATAATCAAATATCCCAAAAGACCAGTACAAATTAAATAAATACCATGATCTCGCAAATGCCGTCACCCAGAATGGCTTCACTATTCACCTTCACGCGGTGGAAGTAGGCGCTCGTGGCCTGCCAGCTAAATCTTTGTTTCACCTTTTTAAAGATCTTGGTCTCTCCAGGAAAATAATCAACTCCTTTCTAGAAAAAATATCTAAAACCGCGATTTCTGCATCTCAAATTCTATGGCTTCGAAGGGGGAGTAAATGGGTAGTAAGGTTAACGCTCACAGGTTTTATATGACAAAAATAAGGTTGGTGTATATATAAATAAAATACAAACGGAGCTGCCATGGAATTCACCGACCAAAAATCGGGCCCATCATACATAATTATTACACTTCTGGGAGGTGAAGGGTGGATTCCGGACTAACCGGCTGTGGTAGGTTTAGGACAGCTGTCTTGCCACATGTGAGTGTTCACCTTACCACCCATTCACTCCCCCTTCGAAGCCATAGAATTTGAGATGAAGAAATTGCAGTTTTAGATAATTTTTCTAGAAAGGAGTTGATTATTTTCCTGGAGAGACCAAGATCTTTAAAAAGGTGAAACAAAGATTTAGCTGGCAGGCCACGAGCGCCTACTTCCACCGCTAAAGGTGAACAGTGAAGCCGTTCCGGGTGATGGCATTTGCGAGGTCATGGTATTTATTTAATTTGTACTCGTGGTCTTTTGGGATATTTGATTCCCATGGAACAGTTAATTTTACGATAAGGACCATCTTCCGAGATAGAGAGTAAAGTTATATCTGGATGCAGGGCTGTGCATCCGAGACTTTCAGGGAATTTATACTGCTTAGAGACCGAATCGACCTCCATAATCCAATCTGAAGCTTTCTCGATTATTGAGAAAGGTTTTACAGTGAGATGTTTTTTGCCTTTAGAGCCAACCCGCACAAACTGTATTGGGGGTTTGGAGGATACTGTGGAACCCTCGTTGGCACGAGCCACTGAGAGGCTAAGTACCTCGCGAATAACAGCAAGGACTTTGTCGTGGCGGTAAGTGTACCGTCCTTAATCCAAGGCCACCTTGCAGCCAGCTAGAATATGTCTAGCTGTGCAAGGGGTGTTGCTACAAAGGGGACATGAACTATCCTCGGCATAGCTCCAACGAGCACGAATGATTCGTGGATGAGATACGTAATTGATTGGGATTTTTTCACAATCTGTGTAATATGCTCACCCCACTTCAGATCGCTCACTACCGTTATGCCCAGATCCTTTTGCTTTGTTACACTTTGTAATGTCACTGGCCCTAGATTGTACTGATGTTTGGTGTTGTTCTTGCCTTGTAGTTCGTTAAATATAATGTAGTTTGTTTACATATTTTATTATTAGACCTATTAGATTCATTTAATTGCTAGAATATAGTTATTTATTGTATGTCAAAATATTATGATGCTGCTAAAAGTAACCTGGAGCCACTAATAAAAAAGTAAAAACTATTGTTAACAATAATTTATAGAAAACCTAATGACTACCATTTAGAGCGTCTTTTTAAAGAGTCCAAATTCCTGGAAGTCAAGCAGTTGTTTCTAAAATATGTAGGTACAGTAGAGCGTCGATTATCCGAACGTCGGTCAACCGAACGACCGCTTAACCGAACTGCTGCGGCCGCAGACTCTTGCTTAAAAACAGAACTCGATTGCCATGAATGTGATGAAAAGACGTTCAAGAATGGATGAGGGTTGATGATGCAGATCCAGGGTACCAAATCATGCAGGACAGCGATATTGTAGACCCCGGGACTGATAATGCTGACGCCGCCAGCACCTCATCGACTAGTGAATCAGAAAATGAAGATGAAAATATATCTACACCTTCTGAAGCATTTACATGTCTAGCTACTGTCTTGCGATGGTTTGAAGCTCAAAATGAAAGCGACCAGTATCAGATATCTGTACTGAAAAAAGTGCGGGAATTAGCTGCTCATAAGCGGGTAGGCTTGCTTCGACAGACCAAAATTAAGGACTTTTTTAAGCGTTAATTAGTTCTTCTTCATGTACGTATGTATTACATACACACATATCTATTTTGTTCACGGGATTACTACTCACTATTGTAATAAATAAAAAAAGTTAAAACAGATTACATAGATTATACATATTATTATGTCCATATATGGTTTTATTAATACAGTTTTTTATACAGTTCGATTATCCGAATAAATCGGTTTTCCGAACACCCTTGTCCCCCAATTAGTTCGGATAATCGACTCTCTACTGTACTAATATTTTTACATAAGCATAATGACATGCAAGATTGGTCAGCAAAACTTCAATAGTCAGTTTGCAGAAGCAGAATTTCCTTATGCCACGAAAGCAATCAACATTTGCCCAACGACAGGTTTTTTTCCTTGGCCTATAGGAGAAATGGAAACACCTAAAGAATATTCAACAGTTTAAAGATAGTAATAATAAATGGTTATTTGAATTCGGGCAGTCTAAATCTAAAAACTTTCTTTTTAAAGCTAATATAGTATAGCGGTTGATTTTAAAAATAATATTGTATACATAAAGTATTGTGCATATAATCATATATTGTGTCGTATAATTTTTTTTACATTATTTATTATTTTATAAGCTTTTTCATATTATTATTATACAATATTTAAAAAATACAAACGGAAAAATACAAAAGTATAATATTATAAAAATGTATAACATCAAAATAAAGGCAATTTTTTACGTTTTTACGAAATGACATGGTGTATTGATGACTAAAGGTAACCTGAAACAAACAACATTTCAGGATATCTTCTGTCATCAATATGCAGTCATTGAAAAAACATCGAAAGTAGTGCCCTTTTTTTAACCCTTAGCCACCTGACGTATATTTCAGATACAATACCACCTGACGTCGGTCCTAGAGACCGCCTGCGTATTTTCCATTTTATTTTAAAGTAACTTAAAATATTGGAATAAATTAAAGTCACATCCTTATTTTCATAATATTTTTAATCATATTTAAACTTTAAACAATGCAAAAGTATGCTTAAAGATATCAAAAATCAACACTTAACAAATGTTTATCAATTTTAGGTAACAATCTAGGAACTTGGAAAATCTGCGATCTGAGTTTAAAAAATCTTTATAATATAACTATTTTTACTTATTTGCGACAAGTTTGATTAATTATCTATGAGATAAAATAGTTTTTGACATGAAACAATCACAACTTTTGCAAAATTACAAGGCTCGAAAAATCACAACTTACGGCGACAATCAAAGCACATTTTCTTAGAAAAATTATCTAGAAACTCTTTCTTAGAAAAATTATCTAAAACTGCGATTTGCTCATCTCAAATTCTATGGCTTCGAAGGGGGAGTGAATGGGTAGTAAGGTGAAAGCTCACATGTGGCAAGACAGCTGTCCTAAACCTACCACAGCCGGTTCGTAAGTCCGGAATCTACTGCTCACCCCCCAGAAGTGTAAAAAAAAAATAGTATTATGATGGGCCCGACTCCGGTCGGTGAATTCCATGGCAGCTCCGTTTGTATTTATTTATTATTATTATTACTACATTCACTGCAAATTGGATTCTTACATAGAAAACATATATAGGCTATTTTGCGTTTCTTTTTGGGGTCACAAGATTTCATCGTCGGAAGATAAATATTCCATCGGCGACCTGATGTCGTTTTCCTGTTCAGTGAGATGAAGGCCAGGCCCATCGCCTTCCACTTCTGAGTCGGACTGACATTCGCCTTCAATGATCTGATCCACTGGACCATCTTTTACGTCACTGCAGTCATCATTCGAAAGTTCTGGTATAGTCCAGTTTTCCGAGTCTGTGTCGACTTCCTCTAACCATGCGATTCATTGTTAGCCATCAAAAATATAATTTAACAAAATTACGTAACCACCTGACGTCGGTCTAACGGACCGCACGAAAAAAATAATTACCTGTAATTTTCAAAAGCGCGCATGTCCAGAGCTGGTAAGGGCACGGGACGAACTGGCGGGGGAAGGGAAAAAGTACATAGACTCACGATTGTGTCACGTGCATAATAACGGAATAATGTGAAAAATAAAATCGCTGGAGTCTCTGAGACCGACGTCAGGTGGTTAAGGGTTAAGTTTCACGAAAATATGTATTTTTCGATTAATCTAAAAACTCTGCAAATTGTCATAATTTCTGTAATATCGCTAATTGTTATCGATATTACGATATACTGGAATGTGTCCCACACGGCATGTACAAAAAAAATGGCCGCAACTTTCTTGACATTAGGATGAAAAATTTGAACGCGTATATCTCGCTTATTTATTGAGATCGAAAAAAGATTATGGAAGATTCGGAATAAGTGTGGTGAATATAGCGTGGCGAATTTTTTTATTTTTTATTTTGGCCTGTTTGTTTACATATAAAATTTAAACTTAGAATGCCTATATCTCGCTTATTTATAGCAACCGACACAATTTTCTTCCAGATTTAGCATTAAAATGAAACAATCTATTGGTCTATATTTTTTATTTTTTTTTGGAGAGAGGTTCCTATACTGCAGTTATTCCTTTCTCAAGATTGCTTGATTTGACTGTATCCATTATGGCTAGTTTATAATAACCAGCATTTATCACTACGGTGGTATCAAATCACTGCGGAGAAATCTTCCCCAGCGGGGAAATTCACAATATTAGCTTAAAGCCGTAAAAATAACAAGAATACGCACCTTTATATCAAATAACTCCTTGATTTGCAGCTGAACCTGCGGTAATATTTGGTAACTCCCCGGTGTCGAAACGCACAGGCGACACGTCGAGAAAAACGTCGGGTCGATCTTTCCGTCTGGGTCCATCATTTTCGCTTAATTCCAGCACTAAAATCATTTAAAAAACCGTTTGGAAAACTTTTAACAGTAACAGACAAACAAATCGCTTAAACTGTCAAACAAATGAAGGCCGTGCGGGAAACAAAACACGCTCACTTGCTGAGGCGGACTGACATACCGGGCGGCATAAATATCGATAATATCAATATCGATCTATTTCGATAAAAGATTAAAAAATCGGGTCCCATCAAACTTGCAGAAGGCAAATTTGCAGACGGCAATCTTGCAGACGGCATTCTTGCAGGCGGCAGTTTTGCAGAAGGCAATCTTGCAGAAGGCAGTTTTGCAAATGTCAAAATGACCTAACCTAACCTAACAGAAAAACTTAAAACATTTTTTTTAATGTTTAGTTTGATGTATAAAAGTCATCCACTACAAGGATGCCGGTAATTAATGTCACTTCGATTTTAGGGAAAGAAAAACCTAACCTAACCTAACCTAACAAAAAAACTTAAAAACTGTACTGAAGGTTGCCGCCTGCAAGGTTGCTTCCTGCAAGGTTGCCTCCTGCAAATCTGCCCTCAACAAATTTGGACCTGTCAAAAGTGACATTTGTGCAAAATTGCCGCATGCAAAACTGGCGCCCCCCAAAAAATCGACACCGCGAAAACGAGGTAGATCTGTAAGAGAACTCCGCAGATTTCGAATACAGCCACACCATTTTAACTCGACATTTATCTAATTTAATACCAAAATAATGATCTTTATTGACATAATGAAATTAAACACTATAAGATTTGAAATTGTGTTTTAGTCTAAAATTATTATTGTAAATATTGGGTTGAAGGCATAAACCATTATTTTACTTCCCGTCCCACCAAACTAACAAGAAAGTATTGTGAACGCGCTAAAAACTTCGCGATTGAAGACAGAAATATCCATTTCGAGCCCCCCTCACGACACCATTAAGACCATTTCCTGATGGAAATATGCCTGTGTGTATTTCCTCCACGATAGCGCCCACACGCTTAATCCGATTGAGCTGAGGCATGCGGGCATCATTTGGTCACCGCAAGAGACTTCAATCTTGAAATATTGGACTTACAAACTTGAAATTTGGTACACAGGTGCAGTGTAGGGCCAAAATCACCTCGTGAAATTTTGGTTGGAATATCTCATATACAAGCTACACTAATATTTGAATTATTTATTTTATTTATTTATTTATTTATTTCTTACAACTTGGTATAGAGTTAACAGTGAGATCGTACAGATATGATTTGTAATTATTTATATAAGTAATAAGAAAATGAATACATCCCATACGATCATTCTAGACGAATGCCCAACTAGACCGAACAGCCTGTATCTGGGCATACGAAATATATAGCCTTTGTTTTTTTAGTAGTACTGACGTTTGAGTAGTACTGACTAATAGACTACTTTCAATACTAACACTAAGATAATGAATAAAGAAATAAAATACCTATAAGAAAATAACTGAAAATTAAAAAATAAAATGGCATAAAATAGTAAACATATTAATACAAATATATATGATAAAGGGTTAGTAACATACATATATACACATATACACATAAGGTAAGGCGGGGTAAGTGCGCACGATTTTCCGACAAATTGACTTTTGTTGTCTTATATCTGGAAAACTACTAAAAAATTGGTATTAAATGTTATATTTCACTTGTAGTTCATCTAATTGGCTTTATAAAAGGTATGGTTAAATAGATGTAACTTTACTGTAAAAAAATAAAAAAATAAAAAACTGTGTGTGGTCACTCGGGTTTGCACCTTTCCATAAACGAGGTAAGTGTAGAAGCGACTATTAATGTACTAGATGATCTCATGGAAAGAAATAAGAGGCAAGTGAAAATAAGCACAGTGTCAAGCCAAATCAGAAACTTTTGTGTTTAAAAAAAAATACTTAGTTTTTTATCAAAGTTATAATATTTTTATTAACGCAGAACATTATGAAATAGAATAATTATTCAAACTAGTATCAAAAATAAGTTTTCCACGTCGGTTTTCAATAGGATCAGGCAGTATCATTTCAATGTCATAATCGAAAATTGTAGAAGTATCAGCTACAGTAGGCCATGTGAAGGATCCATCCTGTGTTTTTCTTAAAAACATAGTTTTCAAACCACTTTCTGTTAGTGCAATTACTTTTCCAATGAAATATTTATATTGTTTTTTTGTTGCGAATTTTACCAGTATGTATGTTCCCTCTCTTATAGTTTTTGCTTTATTATAAGTTTTGGCATTTCCATCAGCGGCATCTGAGGCTTCTTCGCTGCTATTGAAGAAGTCATCATTATCACTCGAATCTTGAAGGCTATAATTGTCATCGCTTTCAGAAGAATCAAGAATCAAGATCTCATTCTTTTTTTTCTGGTTTGATTTTTTAGTTTTTTTTCTAGAATCAGATTTTGATGGTGGGATTTGCGGGTTTGGTACTAGTGCCTTCATTGTTATCACTTCAGCACCCTGTGCAATCCTTCTTTTTTTATTTTTTTCTGGAACAGCTTGTTGCTTAACCGTTCTTAGAAGCAAATCTTCAAATGATATCTGGTTATTGCTAGTTATGCTTGTCGAGGCGATCGCTTCAATCAAATCTAAGTTATTATTACTAATCCCACTGGTCGAGGCAATACTCGAAGCAATTCGATCATCACGTCCAGTAGAATCCAAGTTTGGATTGATTTTGTTGGCCGTAGTAATCGGTCCAATTGAATTCATGTTTTGATTGCTTCTGCTGGTCGTGGCGATTTGTCCAATTGAATCCATAGTGCTGGCCGGGGCGATCGTTTCAATCAAGTCCAAATTTTGATTGCATCCACATATTGTTACAACAGGATCTTGACTGATATTAAAGACTTTCCAACGTTTTAAAGCATCAGGATCAAAACAGGCTTCGTCCAAAATATTTGCATTGATAGGAAATATACCACCTTTCTTGAATCCGTTTTGGATCACTGACGGTTCCATCTCTTTCCATGTACTGGAGACTAAAGTTGAAAAGCTTTTTTTAGGTATCCTGATGCCGTGGTGATGTCGTTGCCACTTAATTAATTCGTTGTCCCATTTGGCCTTCAGTGATTTGAATACAGATAAATCGAGCGGCTGCAACAAATGGCTAGTATGCGGAGGCAACTTTAAAATCGTTACCGAATGTTCTTGTGCAAATTCGACAACTCGAGGGCTCACGTGTGTGCTGTGTCCATCATAAATTAATAAAATCGGACGTTCCGTACCAAAATGAGGAAAGAGAGTATTTTTTAAAAAATTGTAAAAAACGTCAGCCTCCATATATCCATTTTTAGTCGCTGCGTATGCCATATCCGGATAAGCAGAATTTTGGTCTGCCATCCACTGGTCCCATATAAACTTTCCCTTGAAGATAATCAAGGGTGGTGCTTTATTTCCAGCTGCACTAACGGCTGATAACAAGGTCACGTTTTCACGTCCTGGCCCACTAGTTACTCTAGAGCAGGCCTTTCCTTTACCACCAACAACCTTTGATCGAGAAGGATCTGTACACATGCTTGTTTCATCGAGGTTCCAGATTAATCTTGGTTTATCATGCAGCTGGAGTGTATCCATAGTGGTTTTTAATAGCTTGAAATAGTCATAAACGATGAACGGATCTGTCATTTTTTTCCGAGAATATTCCACTGCCTGCGGTTTTTTAATCGACAAGTGATGTCGCTTTTTGAAATATACAAACCATGTTTCCCCTGGTTTATCATCTTTAAATGGAGTTTTCAATTGGTTTTCTTTCACAAAATTTTGGACCACTTCAAGGACTTCTGTACGCGATAGCCCAAACCCCCATTTTTCCATTACTCTTAGTCCATGTGCAAGCCTAGTCTCGTGAATTAGGGGTATAACTGTACTTTTTCCTTGCGTCGAACTTTTAACGCCACGTCTTCCTTTGAGATGAGCATGTAAAGTGGACTTCGAAATGTTATATACTCTGGTGGCTTCAGATAGAGTTTTCACACCTCTTCTAATTTCATTCAAAGCCTGTTGCAACATTTCTTTAGTGTATGCCTCTCCTCTACTCGTTTTCCTTATGTAATTGCGCACCATGATGACCTTTTCGTAATGCTAGAACAATCGAAAAAAATATGTAAAAAATGTGACGATGTAAGTATAATTCGCCGAGGGAAGTGTAAACACTGTCTACACTTACCTCTTAGGATGAATCCACTCTTACCTCATATACACAAAAACACGAGGTAAGTGTAGACTCTTCCAAATATCAAAAATGGTATATATTACGTGGGATTTTATACGTCACGGTAAAAGGTGCAATGTTTTTTAATATATTTTAACAAAAACAGTTTGACTTACCTATTAAAATTCACAAAATCTCAGATGCTTAAAAAAACACGCGTCATCTCGTCCGCGGGGTGAATGCTGCTTGTCAATTTTGTACACAATACAAGTGGCCGATGGCTCGAGCAGATCGCTGTTTTATCGATAACGCGCTAGACGACTTTAGTGGCTACACGTACATCTAGATGGCGCTGTTATATTAATTTATTATTATTGTATAAGGACAAGAGTTTGCACTTCCCTCGGATTTACACTTGCCCCGCCTTACCTTACAAACATATATACATACATATATAATAATAATACACACACACACATGTTTTAAATTATTGTATGAAGCAATTCATTTTCAGTCTTTGTACGACCTACTTCGTAAAGGAGCCATTTTTTTACTTTTATCTTAAATTGGTGTATATTTTGAACATTTTTTACTGACTCTTCTAAAGTATTAAAAATTTTTGGGGCGATGAAATACAACTGTCTTTGGGCAAAGGCTGTATGTACGTGAGGAATTACGTAGTTCGTCCCTTCAGCCATTCTAGTTGGTCTTTGCTGCTGGCTTCGGGAACGTTTCTCTAAGGTCTTGTAAAAATGTATTAGGCATTGTGCCTTATATATATATAATCAAATATTAATGCCATCTGTTGGCGCTTGGCCCAACCCCGCCATCAGCAGAGAAACGAACCACGCCGCCCGAGGTGGTTGAAATGGAACTCAACCGAGTTTGTGCGCCGACCGATTTTATTATGAAATTAATATTCGGAGGAATTAGTCCTTCGCTACTTGCCGGGAAAGTCTTGGGGAAACAAAACCATTTTTTTTTAGAGAATTAAGTCCGTCCATAAGAGGATTCATAAAATCCGAATTTTGATTGCCGTTTTAACCTTATCCCAACAATAAACAAATGAAGTGCTAAAAATCAGGTAAAAAATATCTACGGATGTAATGGCTTCTCACTCCGTCCCAACTTCGAGAAGCGATAGAGAATGTGACTGAACTGGCTGTTACCTACCTAAACGACAGGTAATTCGTATTCTCCGCCCGCGGGTTTATACAATGTTGCCAATCCTTGTTTTTGAAAGTACGATATAAAAGCTTGATACATTTTAATCGCTTAATGTTAACATCGGAAACACTAACGAACCTACCAGTAGATGCGGTGCGGCAGCATATCTACGGGATTTCTGTCTCTTTCATGCACCTAGGTTAAGATTACACTACAAAGAAACGTATCCCAATCGTAGAGTTACAACGGAGAAAGATTTCATACCTTTTAAATGCTGAAAATATCAACTGGCAATATACGTCATATATGTCAACTGGCCACTGGCAATATATGTCAATACGGGCGTAGCCATTGCCTTCTCTATCTCAGAGATACAGGAGGCTATGGCGTAGCCTATAAATAGAATATATTTCCCTCATTCAAACGCCCAAGCGCGACATTATGTTACAAAGAGAACGACACCATAAGCATTTCGCTAATAAATGAATATACTGTTAAATGGACAGACAGAATATGGACAGTTTATTTAAATTTAGATTATCAGTCGATTTTTCACAATAAATATCGCTGTTACGAAATAAATAGGGATGTCACGAACTACCCAACACTAATCTTAAAAACGAAGCAGTTCAAGGACAATCCGACAGATGGCGTTACTTTAAACGCCAAATTTGCATAAAAAAACACATTTGTCATACCGAACAGTCGTATTCAAGATGTGCTCTTACCTAAATATTTGAAAATGTGTATTATCACAAATACAGTTGCACTAACGCCCAAACAACGCCGGAAACACGAGAAATAATTTTAGATTATCAGTCGATTTTTCGCAATAACTATCGCTATGAAATGTGTCGAACTACCCAACACTAATCTCAACAACGAAGCAGTTCACGGACAATCCGATAGATGTCGATAGACACTTTAAAACGTCAAATTTGCATAGAAACCACGAACCGAGCAGTCGTATTCGGAATGCGCTCTTACCTCAAATATTTGAAAATGTGTATTATCACAGAGTAAATACAGTTGCAGTAATACCGAAACAACGCCGAAAACACGCGACCATCGCAGCGCGCGGATGGACACAGCCGACGACTAGCGCCGTCCGGCGATTATCGGCGACTAGATCGGATTGTTGACCTCGGCTCTGTTCTGTCTTCGCCATTCGCGGGACGTACGAGCGAGACGCCAGATGCGAGAACTGGCAGCAGTGCCACCGTGCGCCGCGAGGTCGATTCTATCTCGCTCTATTGCGCGTTCGTGAAAATTGAATGAGCGCCATCTGTCGGCATGGATAGAGCGCGCGCACTGCCAGGCAGCGATTTATTTTCCCTGCAGATGGCGCTGAACCGAAAAGTTAAAAAATTTATGCGAATATTTTATTACTGTAATTAAATAATAGTATTATTATTATGTAAGCAAAATAACCGATGTAGCTCTTTGTCGGTAACCGTAAATATAATTTTATTGCATTGCGGAGTCGCTGACATCTAACGGCAGAATCGCAAACCACGCGGATAAGCAGTTACCGAGTTTTCTGACCGAGCGAGCGCCATCTTTGTGATTGGTTGAATATTTGCTTGGTTGTTTTTGTTTATTTTTGTATTTGTATTTAGAAGAGTATTTAGGCCAGGCGCGCACTGCGGCGCGGTGCCTTGCGGTGCGTTTTTTTTTACGCCGGCGGAAGAACGCATTTTTGCGGTACGCTCACTGCGTTTTGTTCCGGCACTGCGCTGGCAGCGCTTAAAAACTTCAGAAAGCAAAAAATAACGTTGATTACCTAATCCAAATATGTTTTTTAATATATTTCGTAATAAACCATTTCCAAGTATCGTTGCATTTTAAATCGTTAAATGAACCATAAAGAGCAAGCAGTCACAGCAATATCTAGTATTTTTTTGACTTTTTTTCTTTATTATAAAAGAAATGCTATTTCAAAAATCATTGAAATTAAAATAAGATTTTTTTAAAAGAAAATTACGTCTCATTTGATAAAGAAGTAAATTTCTATTTCGATTTTTTGTAATTGCAATGTTACCGCTGTCACTTTTCGTCTCTCACCGCAAAAAAATGCAACAATTTACAGTTGTTTTCCGATCTCTCGAATAATCTCCGCAGTGCTCAGGCACAGTATACCACCTGGTATACTGTGGCGCAGGGTTCTATAATAACTCCATAGTACCTACGGAAAAACGCGTCTGTAACAATCCACAGAATTTAAATCCAAAAAAAAAAAAAAATTATAAATTTAAATAATTATTAATTATTTATAATTAAATATAAAAATATATTATAAAATTTATATAATGAATATTAATAAAAAATTTAAGATATATATATATATAACTAATTATAAATTTAATATAAATTAATTATTTAATATAATTTTTGTATAAAAAATAATAATAATTATTAATTATTTATAATTAAATATAAAAATATATTATAAAATTTATATAATGAATCTGACCGATTTTATTCCGTAGTGCGCGCGCGTTCATGTCAGTTCACAGATTTTCTGAAAATAAAACGCACACAATTTTACCGCAGTTCGCTATTAGCGTTATTTTTACAGAAAAATCGTGAGTAATTTGTATGAAGATGCCCGTCGACCCCGCTAGCATTGATTTTGCTATAAAATCAATGCCGCTAGCTACTTTAATGCCCAGCGATACCTAAACCTGCGCCCTCGATTCGGGAGTCGTATCACGTCGTATTCACGGTAAACTTATGTTTATCAACAAAGTTAAATCAACATGGCTAATGCCTGGGCCACACTACCGATCGCGGGCCTTTAACGTTGGTGTGGCCACCACTTATCACGATAATTTTACAACGGCATTAACATTGCCGTTTGACGTTAGGCGATAGCTCGGGTGGCGGTACATCAAAAAGTTTAACGCGAGAATTAATGCGTTGAAGCGGCCACACTTACGTTTGCTATTGTACACCGTGATAGTACAAGGTGGACCAAAAGTCCGTTTACTTTTAAATCAGTACTTACGTCGAGCAGCGAAGGCGGGGTGGGGCGGAGGGGGTACGTAACTCGAGAGCAGCCTATGGGAATTCAGTGCCATGGCGCCATTCAACGGAGCACAACGTGCGTTCTGCGTACGCGAGTACTATCGAAACAACGATTCTCCGACTATAGCGCAACGAAAATTTTGCGCTCACTACAACTTACGGCAGAAAAATGAAGCTCCATCAATTCAATTGATTAGAAAATGGGTACACAAGTTTGAGGAGACAGGTTCGACAATGGATAAACCACGATCCGGCCGATCTAGGACTTCAAGGGATGCCGAACACGTAGAGACTGTAAGAACATACCCTCTCTACTCGAAAGCGGTCAAGTGTCTTAAATGTGCCAAGAACATCTTTAATTCGTATTCTCCACAAAGATTTACATTTACATCCTTATAAAATTCAAATGGTGCAGGAATTAAAGCCACAAGATCATGCTCATAGGCTCCAGTTTGCTAAGGATATGCTAAAGAAGTTCACCAACTTTAACAACATTTTTTTCTCAGACGAAGCACACTTCCACTTAAATGGACACGTGAACCGGCAAAATTGCAGGTACTGGAGTGACACTAATCCTAAATTGAAGCATCAAAATCCCCTGCATTCGCCCAAAGTTACTGTATGGGCAGCTTTGTCAGCAAGAGTGATTATTGGTCCATATTTTTACGAAGATCAAAATGGACATGCTGTTACAGTGAACACAGAGCGGTATATAGCCATGCTACGGAACTTTTTTACTCCAGCGCTACAGAATTTGAATGGTTTTAATCAACGCTCATGGTTTCAACAAGATGGGGCCACATGTCACACCTCCAATGACTCATTGATTGCAGTTCGTGAAATTTTTGGTCAAAAAGTGATATCAAAAAGAGGTGACGTTAACTGGCCACCTCGTAGTCCAGATTTATATCCAATGGATTTTTTTCTTTGGGGATACCTTAAAAATAAAGTTTTTGACACCAACCCAGCGTCTCTTGAAGAATTAAAGGGACGCATCAGCGAAGAAATGCAAAACATTTCAGAAAACACCTGCAAGGCCGTGATAGAAAATTTTCGCTCCAGGTTGCAACAGTGTCGTGAGGGACAAGGGTCACATATGGATGATGTAATATTCAAAAAATAAAATCCCTACTTGTCTTTTTTAATAATAAATAAACAGATTTTGCAGCATTTATCTAGTTTTGTTTTTATCATTGTTTAAAAAGTAAACGGACTTTTGGTCCACCCTGTATATAATATACACTATTAACAAGATTGATTACTATATAACAAGAGGGAATTCATGAAGATACGATATTGTCAGTATTTAAATTTATTTACAAAATTGACCAAAAAGTTGAGGCGCAGTTTTTACCTCGAAAATGGTTTCGTGCGGTTGATGTGCCTTGAATTTCAGACAAGATGGACGTTGACGCTGCTACACTGTATTTCATGAGTGTACATTTTTATTATATGAACATATTTGATCGTTACCGAATGAAGAAATGAGTTAATAGTAAAACACATTTTTAAAAACAAGCTTATATTAAAATGCTTTGTCCCGAGCTAACCCTGGGTGCAGCAGCCATGTCATAGTGGAACTCAGAACGGGCTATCATAATTGGATGCTATACAAAACCGTGTTTTTGCTGTTGACCGTTGAGGAGTCCCCTGGTTCGAAGCCAACCCTGGGTGCAGCAGCCTTGTCGCGGTGAAACCTATAACAGGTTATCATAATTGAATGGGTATACAAAATTTCGTTTCTGTGCTGTTGACCGTTGAGTAGTCCCCTATTTAGTGGTGTATATTATATATTTATATGATATATATGGGGGGCGGCTAAAACGGTTACGAGCAGATCTGTCAAACGACGCAAAATGCCTCCGATGTCCGACAGATTAACGCCAATTTTATTACCAAGAATGGCCGATGACGTTGAATGTTTAAGCCCCGGTGCGCACTTGCGGCGGCGCTGTGGCCGCGCGGCCAGCGAGGTCATTGCGGCGCACTTGATTGGCCGTTGGCCGCCGCGGCCACTGAGATCAAGAAATTATAAGTAAAAATGTCAGTGAGCGAGCGCGCACTAGCTGGACTTTTTGCTGAGATACAGCGTGATGTCGTTTGACACGGAAAGATTTATAAGTGGGATTGAGGAGACAAGCGGGTTGTGGGACATGTCCTGTGATGGATATGCTAACCGAGACCTAAAAAGAAAATTATGGGAAGAGATCACAGAATTGTTTGCAAGTGGCGATTTAACAGTAAACGAAAAAAGTAACATAACATACTATATTTACATAATACACGTTTAAAAATAGTTTTGTTTTTATATATTTAAATATTATTGGACAAATTAACATAACAATAAACAAATTTTTAAACTTTCAATGCTTACTTGTTTTTTTTAACTAGAAACTTCGGTAAAAAAACCCTTTCAGATTTTTGTACTAATTTTATGCTAAATTTTACTGGAATAAAAATAAAATGTGATTTTGTTCTCGTTATCGCTTTAAATTTTCTTACATCCATAATCGCTCGCAGACTGTAGTTATTAATAATTAGGTATATATCGAGCTGGGTCCCCATTCCAAGTGGTGTACCTCAAGGATCTTTACTAGGTCCCTTGCTCTTTCTCATTTTCGTCAACGATATCGACGAGTGCTTCCGTTATTCATGCCTCCTTAGCTTCGCCGACGATATAATAATAATAATAAGAACAACATGAATTATAATAATAATAATATGAAGATATTCAAGTCAATTATAACTCCTGTCGACACTCTACTATAGGTGCCGCAGCGAGAGCTGGCACGTTCACAGTACTCACACTAATGCAATGTCGTGACGCGCGGCGTGACTTTCACTTGATGCGCATCATAAAAAGTCTTTCCGTCTCTCTCGCTCGCGGTCAAGCTTATGAGTATGAAGGAGACCGTATTTTGTTACTGTTCAAACAGCTTGACATACAGAGTGTTCTTTTTTCGCATTCAAATTATAACCGAATTAAAACACCGTTAGCTGGATATTTTACGTCTTTTTAGTGTATTATTAGCCCATAACGGCTTGTATTAGTAATTCAACTAACAAAATTATTTCGATTGCTAATCTAGATAGTAGCAAAGTTACCTTATTGCCATTTTAATCAAGCATGCGGTAAATATTTTCTGTTTACGGTAATAAAATAAAACGTCGTTATTGTCAATAACCGCTTTGTAGTCAATTTGAGACATTTATTATCTACGTACAATAATCATAGCATAAAGATTCAATTCAATTCAATTCAATTTATTTTCCAAAATCTTTACAGATTGTTGAAACTTATTCTATATATAAAAACAGTCTTTAAATTACACTAACAAAAAATCAATCTAAATTTAAAATTACGAACATTAAAAAATATATAATAATATTATATTTCATTCGGTTTCATGGATTTCAGCTTCCTACTTCACGCCAGGCTGCATCGCAAGTGTTTATTTCTATACTAAGTAGGATAAAGTTCTATATTAATTAAACGGTTTCAAGTTGGTTGATTCACCAGCCGTTGGTCGCTAATAGCCTTTTCGTAAGTGGCTAATGCCGTTAAGCGCTTTGGAAATATTGTAATTTCGTCATGTAATTTTATCGACATTTCGTATTTAGGTTCTTTTATCGCATTCGTTCGTTAGTGTCAACCACGAGTCAATCGACGACGCGCGGTTATTTTGTTTTGTACCTACTTGGAGGTTAAAATAAAATGTCTTTTGAAAGAATTGGTTTCGGCAAAACATTAACAGGCCAATCTCGTGAAATAGTGTACAATGTTTTTAACAATTTTATGCATCATGATAAAAACTGTGATGGTGAAGGCCGTTTAATGAAATATTTGTACGGTTTGACATCAGAGGCGACTGGTGTTTCTCAGAGAAGTGTTCAACGAGTTGTTTGTGAAGTGCGCAATCAAGTTACAGCCGCTGTTAAAGCGTCAACATCACAACCATCTACCTCAAGGGAAGAAGAGCTACCAGTATGCAAAACATTGCCGACTGTATAAGTTACTTTCAGAACACCGGGTAAGAAGCGACCAAGGTTAGCAAAAAAATCTACAGTAGATAGTTTTGACCAACAAGTCATAAGACGAACTATCTACGACTTCCATCTGGTTCATCGTGCATTTCCGACATTAAAAAAGGTATTCGAAGTGTTGAAAGACAGCATCAACTTTGAGGGTGGCATTACTACACTAAGGAACATCGTTAAGAGGTTAGGTTTCAGATGGAGAAAGACACAAAATAATAAAAAACTGCTCATTGAAAATGAATCCAAGGAAATCCAAGGAAACTTCGAAGACGTGAAGAAAAGGACCGAGGACATGAAATATTTTTGAATTACATAGAATCCTAATAATACTTGACAATAATAGTACCAAAAAAGTGGTCACTGGTTTTCTTTGGCGGTTCTTTCCAGTGGAATCTTACTTGTAGAACTGGCCGAAAAAATAACAGAAAAAAGTACTATTATTGTGCATTCACGTTCAGTATGTGTACATTAGATATGTATTTACATTAAATAAATATATTTGAAACGTGTTAATGTTTGTTTAATGGGGCAACGCACTTAGTTGGGCGATTCGTAATTAGGTCAATCGGTCATTAAGGATCATTAAATAACTAGATTTATTAAAAAGTTATTACGGTAATTATATAAGGTTATATTTGTAATATATAATATAATATCCACCTATATATAGGTAGATATTTTAAAATTATTGCATTTATTTTGAAACACACTGTATAGTGACATTGCATTAGTGTGAGTACTGAGAAGGTGCCAGCTCTTATCGCGTGACCTGTACTCCAAACCGACCTTGAACGCCTTGAACGTTATTATGCTTTGAATCACTTAGACTTAAATCCAGCTAAATGTAGTGTGGTCACTATTACTCGAAAACGAAATAATGTGCTAAATTACTATGTCACATGAGTAAACAGGAACTACTCGTGTGATACAACCGCGATTTGATAGGTACACTACTCCAAGCTTGAGACGCGTGCGTGTGTTTCAACTGGCGGCTTCGCACGTACGTGGAGAAACCGGTTTATATCGGCTTGGCCAGTTGAAAAAGCTTAGGGCGCCCGCGAGTTGTTTTTTTTACGTTTGATTCAATTAGTGTAAACATAAACAAGTGTTATGTGTTTGAACAATTCTAGAATTATTAAAAAACATATCATTTTTCAATTACTCCAAAGACTTCATTAGGTAAGTAAAGTACCTAAATTGATGATAATTTATTATTACTCTCCTGTCAAGGAAAGTATTGTGGACGCACTTCTGTGACTGTGTGTATTCTACGACGATAGCGCCGAAACGCTTCATCCGATTAAGCTAAAATTTGACATGCAGGCATCATTTGGTTGAATAGCTGAATTTGGCTGAAAAGATTGTGGTTGAAATCCGCTCCCGACGAGGGAACTCCTCAACGGTCAACAGCAGAGACCCAAAATTTTGTATACGCATTCATTTATGATAGCAACTTCCAGGTTTCACTATGACATGGCTGATGTACCCTGGATTGGCTCCCGACGAGGGAACTCCTCAACGGTCAATAGCAGAGACCCAAAATTTTGTTTAAGCATTCAATTATGATAACAATTTCCAAGTTACACCATGACATGGCTGATGTACCCTGGGTTGGCTCTCGACGAGGGAACTCCTCAACGATCAACAGCAGAGACCCAAAATTTTGTGTAAGCATTCAATTATAATAGCAATTTCCAAGTTACACCATGACATGGCTGATGTACCCTGGTTTGGCTCCCGACGAGGGAACTCCTCAACGGTCAACAGCAGAAACCCAAAATTTTGTATACGAGTTTCGATTTCGTTTTCAATAGTTTTCGATTTCGATTTCGGTTTTGTTTTAGATTTCGATTTTTATTTCGATTTCGATTTTGTTTTCGATTTCATCATCATCATCATCATAATCGGGGTGGGGGGGGGGGGGGTTGAAGTTGCATAGCGCCATCAGAAGCATGGCGCTAGGTTGGGGGGTTAGTATAATTTATGAAATTAATATTCAGAATAATTAAGTTCCTGGCTACTTTTCAGCAAAGTCTTGGGGTGACATAACCGTTTTTTTATGTGGTGGAAAGATATACCTATTATACTATCCGCAGTACAAAGTGGCGAGTCAGGTAATTTATCATCGAAATCGAGCCATCTCTTTCGCACTTGCACGGCCTTATGGAGCGATACCTGTAACCGTAGTGTAGGTAGTTTACGCATACAAAAGGAATGTCGATAAAGTAATGAAACGAGGGAAATAAATATTATTTCAGTATTATAAAATCGAAGACTATCGCGGTTTTTTGACATTATAAATAGGATAGAAAACGAATTTACCGCATCATTTTCTATCCTATTTATATTTCAGTATTGTTTCATTACGATAAATATTAAATAAGTTAAACATATAAATATTGATATTGAATTATTAAAATAAAAATATAAAAGTATCAAATTTATAATAGTTGACAATAAAATAATTGTTATACAAAAAAAAATAAAACTGAACAAAGAAAGTCAGCAAGCTATTCATATTCGTGTTCACTGTCACTATCGTCTTATAGATTAATAACATGAGAATGGGTGTCAATTATATTATGTGCTTTGGCCAGGTCTTCGTTCTGGAGATTTTTGAATCGATTCCGAATTCGATCTAGAGTTCTTTCGCTCGTTCCACAAACTAATGCTGCCAACTTTCTTGGTTGTTGAAAATCAATTTTCCTTATGACATCAGGGTCTTTTTCAACTTATGAAACCACTTATAAATGTTGAGAATGACATGCCGGCTTTGCTGGTTAACATCACTTCTTAACTTGGTCAAATTAGTTTTGCAAAAATCTTCCATCATGATGTAGATTCACAAATAGAGTTCGTATAACGAATGAGTTATGCTCTTTGACATTAAGCCTTTTATAGCAGAATATTTTGTTATCAATAATGCCTAATGACCTACACAGTACGCACAATAAATAAAGTAGACGAAAACTAATTTGGCAAAAGCGTCGTTAAAATGTCATAAAATGTCGAAATCGAACTATTACGGTTACTACATTTAATAGTCCTAATCGGTTAGCTACTTACCACCTATTACGGTATTTACTCACCGCTTTTGGCTAAATCTAGGAATTTTATTCATCTAATTTTAGCAGGTAAAGTCTTTTTAATGTTAGGATTAATATATAGCCTATGACACTCACAAATAATGTGGCTTTCTATTGGTAAAAGAATTTTCAAAATCGGTTCAGTAGATCCAGAGATTACTTCCTACAACGTCACAAACTTTACCTCTTTATAATATTAGTATAGAAGTACAGATTACGATACGGTTCCATACCTATGTCGTATTATCTCTTTAATTATTTATGCAGTAAAAGGGAAAAGTCTTTTGTTTTAAACACTTGAGACGATAAATTTACTTATTTTGATAAGAATTCATAATTAATATAATATAAAAGTTAGACATATGGTGTCGCTGACTTTTTTGTAGGCATTATCAAGCTCTACAACTTTTCTCTAGAACTTTAACATATATCTCTCATCGTTAAGGCAGTGTTAGTTAGAAACGTTTTTGTTCGACCGCTTATTCTCCGACTTACTTTGCAAATCCCACTACCACGAAAAGGTCTTTTCATTTTTCGGATTAATATATAACTTATGACACTCACAAATAATGTGGCTTTCTATTGGTAAAAGAATTTTCAAAATCGGTTCAGTAGATCCAGAGATTACTTCCTACAACATCACAAACTTTACCTCTTTATAATATTAGTAGATAAATATTTTATCGACATGGTACCATTCCTATGTTAACTGTCTCTAATTGCCCCAGTCGCCAGTTTGTACTGCGGATACTATAGTAATTAGGTATTAATGCATTAAAGGAACCTATTTTACATTATTGATTTTGTAACATCACCCGACTATATTGACCACGCTGGATCCGAATCTGTAATAATCTTTATTTGGTTTCAATAAATAAGCGGGATATAGGCGTTCAAAAAAGGGTCAAACCCATACATTTCGGTAGGTTGTTAGTTATTTTTAATAATACATAAACACCTATTTGACGGTAGGTTAGATTAGTTTTTTAAGACAATCTTAAAAACTGAGTTTAAAAAAACTTTTTTTTTTGTTTGTTTCTTTGTTTTTAACTTTAAACTAAATTTGGTTGTTAATTTGTTAAAGCTTTTTTCTTTCACATTTAGCATTACAATGATCGAATCTAGTAGTATTTCATTATTTTTTGGATTTTTGAGAAAGGTCCCTATACTGCAGTAATTCCATTAACATCGAAAGATAACTCAACCCGGTGGTGCAAAAATCGTTTTGGTATATCGTAATTAGATAGTGTAACTAAAGGAGACTTTTTAAAATTGTGTATAATAAAAAGTTGACAAATGTTTAGTTTATTTAATTTTAATCTTCTGTGCCAACCCTAACAAAGTAGGTAAAAATTTTGTACGCTCTTCAGAAGCTTTGCCTCTGTTCCGTATATTTACCTGTGGTTGTATGAAGCTTTGTCTCTGTTCCGTGTATCTACGCATCATGTGACTATGTCCTAAAAGGTAATAAACTACAAAGGCACTCCATTCGTGACCTCGGCGAGCATCACGACTCCAGGCAGCTTTTCGAAACCCATGTAGATAAAATAGTTAAAAAGGCTTCTAGAGCTCTCGGATTCGTTATGCCCAATACCAAAGACTTTAAATGTATTAAATCTCTCAAAGTTCTCTACTGTACGCGGGTAGGTACGTATCAATTTGGAATACGCATCGCAAATATGGAACCCTATCTACTCTAAATACATCAATCGCATTGAGGGCATCAAAAGGAGGTTCCTTAAATACCTGTGTTTTCTCACGAAAGACAAATATAGTTCAGACGACTAATATCATACCGTCACCGCCACCGTGGCACTATAGGTTTAATGCTGACTGGGACTGTAAAACAGTCAGCGCCTGTTTAGCGCCCATCTGTCTCGAGAACGACAGGTGTGTGTCTGCGACGTAATAAGCAACTCGACGATAGCTTGTTGATATGGTTGTAATGTGAATTCGAAGAAATAAAACAAAACGGTTCGCGCACAAAAAAAATCCAAGCACACAGATTAGAACACGCCCAGCCGGCTGTGGGCACACGCCCAGGTCGCGCGCTTCCTCCGCATCGCTCACGATGCAATTTTTTATCTCAACAGACGCCGCTTCGGCGTCTATTGCCATCTCTCTCAATAACAGCTGCTACAACTGCCTTACTCTTCCCACGTCTGCTACAGGCACTCGTCATAAGCCGCACAGTTCATCTCTCTTAATGCTTGGATTATCGTTTATTTTTTTATATAATTGCTTGTGTGTGGACATTCGATTACGATCGCCAGAGAAGAATGCCCAATAAACTCTGAACGGGTTTTTTAAAAAAGTTTAAAATATTACTTTAAATTACAAATTTACAAGATATCTGAAATTAAGTTTGATTTTTTAAATTACTTTGTCATCGGCGGCAACATACTCTCCCTCAGTGCGGTAATGCGCTTCACGTCTTCAGCTTGCCGTTGCCAAGATGACAGCAACCTTCGCTACCGGTTTGCGTAGAGTCCCCCCAGTTGCAGTAACTGCCCCATCTGAGGCATTACCGGCTTCACCGCCCGGATCATTCTCCTCACGGCGCTGCGTCCGCCTAGTACCCAGTACTTCTGGCGAACGTTGTTCAGCACCGTATTCTGTCCTTGATGCGCCGACTTCCAGTGGTAATCTGCCAACATCAACTGTCTCATCGATATTTTGGACACAGTATCTTCGGCCACTTCATCGCACTCACTACTTGTCTAGCATTCGCCAATCATCCGTCCATGATGAGCAAATCTTTGTCATCCAAGCGGGGAGACAAGAGCTCAGTGACCTCGGCCAAGAATGACTCTCTCTGGGCCTGTCGCACTAATTGTTCGTTGGCTCGTTCAATTTCCTTTATTGAAAGGGCCCCTCTCCCTCGTGGAGTTTTATGCCGACATAGATCAATGAAGCGAAGAGCATACGCCATGCTTCGAGCCAGGCGATTCCATGACAAGAAACGCTGCCAATCAACTAAGTTTGGGCTAGCGTTGACAGCATAGGTGTATCGCAACTCCTCGTCGTAAACCTCATCATCGGTTTCGGACAGCCACTTGTCCTCGGTTTCACGTATAAAGGCCGGACCTTCAAACCAGCGTGAGCTCTGGCTCAGGTCGCTTTTTTATCGATCCCTGGTACTTTCGTCTGCGACATTTCCTGTAGTTGGCAGCCATCGCCAGTCACTGATTTCAGTTTGTTCGTCGATTTCGCTGAGTCGGTGTGCTACAAACACAGTGGTATTTTCGTAGGTCGTTTCGAATCCATTGAATGACCGTTTTGGAATCGGACCACATTCGAAGACACTGAATCTTCTCTCTGAGTTCGTGGCGGATCATTGTTGCTAGTCGGCTACCAATCACTGCAGCCATCAACTCCATTCGAGGAATAGTCATAGCCTTGAGTGGCGCGACTCGAGACTTGCTCGCCACAAATGCTATATGACGTCTTTCGGTCGTACCAGACACTATATAGGCCACCGCCGCGTAACCTTTTTCGCTTGGATCGCAGAATACATTCAGTTCTCGGTTCCCAGTCTCCTGCCTGAACCACCGAGGTATGCGAATTTCACTTAGATTTTTTAATTCCGTGAGCCAGATCTCCCATTTGGCGAAAGTAACGTCGCTCAGCACCGCATCCCATGCGAACTTTTTCTGCCATACTTCTTGCAAAAGTATTTTTGCCTTGACGGTGAAAGGTGTCAGCATGCCGAGCGGATCAAAGACTGACATTATGACGCTCAACATTTGCCTTTTCGTTGGTTTTATCTGACCTGTTAGTAATCTGGCGTCAAAGCGGGCGAACTTTTCGTCTTTGGTTGGATCGCATTCTAGCCCCAGCACGCGTTCAAATGTGTTCTCCTGACCGAGATTAAGGCTCACTTTTTCGGCTGCTTTGTTTGCAGCCACGGATTGGAGTACGGGTTTCGAGTTGCTGTTCGAGTTGCTATTCCAGAGGTCAAAGCCGCCTCGCTGGCGATTTTGGCACAGTGAAAAGAAAGATTAAGAAATGTGATCGCGTTTACATTCCAAGCGAGTATGAAGAGATGATAGAGGCCTCATCTGTAACTCGAAAATTCAAAGTGCACAAAGTGGAAACTGAAGAGATACTCGATTTAAAAAATTGGTGGAAGACTTACTTCGAGACATCGTGCCTCTCTTCGTCTTCGTTAGGAAGAAACGTTCCCCGTAGGGAGAAGGTCACCTTCTAAATATCAACCTACTTTGAATTTGTGTACGATCAAAGTGAGCCTGGTTACATCGAGACCTCATTGCATAATATATTAACGGTCTATACTAGTAAGACATTCGTTTTACCTAGCAAAAGGAAACTTAGTTCCAGAGCTCCTAACAGAGACGGCTTATGCTAATGGGAAAACAATTGAGGACATCACAAAAGTAATGCAATAGATTCCTGAGGACTATAAAGAACGATTTTGGAACGATATCATCACATGGCCCATTAGTACCTACTACCGAAGAACAGGCTGAAAAATTCTATTAAAAAGTGTTGTATGTTTTATTAATAAAACTTTCATTTCTATTTTGTTATTTTAATTAAGTACTTACTTCTGATCACATATTCATATAATTCGCATGTTATTATTTTATTATATTTATGAATAATAAATATATTTTATTTATTTCCAAAACAACCAAACTGATGCTATTTTTAAATTTTTAATTTGTTTCTAAAACAAACAAAGTATTTTTTTTAACAAGCCATACTTAAAAAATACAAATATGTGTAGCTCAATTATGCACTAAAATGTTTAAATTTGTACTGGCTATTAAAGTACATACCTACTACAATAAATAACGGTCACATAATTTTTTTACACAAAAAGTTTTTTTTGTCTCCTGTAAAATTCTAAATTTGGTACTTTGGTTGTTATCGAAATTAGCGATTCAATTGAAGCCAGCATTGAGCGAGCGAGACAGATGCAGCGACGCAACTGCGCTGTTGCCATATTTATGTTCGATTTTTGCACTGCACTTTCGGTGTGAGCGAGACAGATAGATGGGTTTCCGATAAGCGGGTGGACGGGAGGAGAGGACGCGCCGCGCCGTAAACATAAACATAATTTCATCATCCACGATCGTTCAGTTTGGTTTTAAATGTAGACGGTTGGGCGCGTCGCCGCTAAAGAAAATTCGAATTGCGACGTAATTTCTGAGATGAATCGATTTTAGTTTACTTTTTGAAGGTTAGTGCTGTGTTTTCGTCATAAATCGCCAATTATCGCGTCATTTCAGGTCTTTGTATGAATTAATGCAGTTTAACTAACTGCCATTTCTTCAAAACTACTTAACCTAACCTTTCGCCAAATAAATGTTTATGAAGCTTTTATAAAAAAACTAACGGAATTATTGCAGTATAGGAACCTTTCTCAGAAATCGAAAAAATAAAGAAATACTACTAGATTCGATCATGTAATGCTAAATGTGAAAGAAAAAAGCTTCGGACGCGTAAAATTTCGAGACTAAATTTATATACAAGAAAATATAAAGTTTTTTTAAAACTCAGTTTTTTAAGTTGTTTAAAAAAAACTAATCTAACCTACTGCCAAATAGGTGTTTATGTATTATTTAAAATAACAAAAAACTAAACCCACCAAAATGTACCTATGGGTTTGGCGCTTTTTTGAATGCCTATATCTCGCTTATTTATTGAGACCGAATAAATATTATTGCAGATTCGAAATCAGCGTGGTGAATATAGTCTGGTGACGTTAAAAAACAACAATCTAGAAGAGGTTTCTAAACTGCATACCAAATTAAACAACATCGAAGACTATCGCGACTGACGTTACATTATAAATACTATAAAAACGAATTTACCGCTTGAAGTTTGTAACACCCGACGTAGAGGGCGGTGCTGCTACCGCCCTCTACCCTGACCCTGAACAACGGCGGTAAACTTGTTTTTATCTTATTGATATACCGCCATATTTTTTAAAAACTAACAATCTACCGCCATATAGGTGTTTGACGCGTCTTTTAACGCCTATATCTCGCCTATGTATGTATATTATAGAGCAAATATTTATATAGGTATATATATTATAGAGCAAATATTTGTACAGATTCGGAATCAGTGTGATTAATATAGTGGGGGTGACTAAATCACCTTCAATCTAGAAGATTTTGCTAAACTGCATAAATACATAGATACGTCGGTACCTCTTCCAAATTCCGACCCCCCAATACGAGGGGTGTCGGAATTTATTAGTTTTGCTACCTTTTTTGTTTATCGAAAAAAACTACTTTATTCGATCATTTTAATGCTAGATTTTATAGGAAATAGCGTCGGACAGTCAATATTTCAAAATTAAATTTCCTTATATACCATAAAAAAACCTAACTTCAACCAACCAAAATGTAGGTTTTCGACGTGTATTTGAACGCAATCTCGCTCTATCTCTATATTTATAGAAAGAGAGCAAAGATTTTTACGGATTCGGAATCAATGTGATTAATATAATTAATATAATATAATTAATGTGCGATGGTGACATTCAAACATCTTTAATCCGAAAGATTTCGATAAATTGCATAAATGCCTCTTTGTGATACAAGGGTCTGATCTAGGTACTTTGCATGCGGAAAAAAAGTTGCATACCCGTTGGCTGGACATTTTCCGGTTCCCGCCTTTTTGTTTGATATTGTTTTGACAGCTAAGGTGACGGCCGGCGTGCGGCCGGCGTCCGCTTATTATTCTCCCTCCTGACGGGCGGCGGCCATGACGGATTTTTGTGTTTTGTTTTGCCGACGGGCATTTGTTTTGAATTTGGCTTTGATTGTTTTTAGTAGATAAAAATAAAAAGCGGACATCATGGACACATTGGATGAATCCGAAGGCAAAATAGACCCGACATTTTTCTCGACATGCCGCCTCTGTGTCTCTAAACCTGGAAGTTATCAAATCTTGCCTCAGATACAAAAACAGATCAAGGAATTATTTGATATATCCGTAAGTATCAGTGTTTTTACATTTTTTTAAGAAACGAATAGGACAACATATAGAGTACGGTTCAGTCAGTCAGTCTTAAAGCTAAGAATCTTGCAGAACATAATAATATGCACTCCATTTTAGATGCTCTGGCATGAAAAACGCGATGATATCGGCTGAGGTGGAGAACTTCAAATTTTTAGAAGAAACTCCGGCATTATCACCTTTCTCAAAAAAAAAACGGTATTATTGCATTATAGGAACTTCTTCTAGATTCTTGATTTTTTAATCTCACCAGACTATATTCACCACGCTGATTGCGAATCTGCAATAATATTTATTCGGTCTCAATAAAGCTGGAATTACATTATTGTGTCGGGGCGTGTCGTGACGCGCCAGAAGTATATCGGATCCATACATTGGTTATGGTTAGAGTTATATTACTAAGATGCCGCGTGTCGTGGCGCGTTGTGTCGTGACGGCGATCGCTCGCTTCCGATCGGCGACAGAACGGTGGTGCGGGTTATGGCGCGTCAGAACACTCCACAGAAGTGTGATTCTGAAAAGTTCGCGCAGTACGGCGCGTTAACTATAAAAAATCATAGAATGTATTTCCTCAAATTGAATTTTTGTAATTCTGAAATATTGATAAAATCTATCTTCATTGCTCTCTAGTTCCTTCCCTAGTAAATGATATTCGCTTCGACTCCCTCTCAGTCTATTTACTGGATGAACGCAATATCTTCTCTTCTTTCTTAACTTTTTAAGTAAACTTAACATAAGCAGACACGCAAGATTTTCTTCAACATCACTATCCGAGTCGGATGTAAACATTGTAGACGGACGCGTGCGTATACTCCGAAGGCCACCGCTGCATTCATTCGAAATAGCGTCAGAGCGCGCCCCGACACGACTGAATAGTGTGCACACTCGCCGTCACGTCAGAGCGCACCACAACACACCACACCACAATAATGTAATTCCGCCTTAAATAAGCGAGATATAGGCATTCAAACAAGCGCCAAACATTTCGGTAGATTGTTTTTTTTTTAATTTTAAATAATACATAAACGCCTGTTTGGCGGTAGGTTAGATAAGTTTTTTAAAAAAAAAACCTAAAAACTGAGTTTAAAAAAACTTTTTTTTTGTATGTAAATTTGGTCATGAAAATTTACGCGTCTGAAGCTTTTTTCTTTCACATTTAGCATTACAATGATCGAATCTAGTAGTATTTCTTTATTTTTTCGATTTCTAAGAAAGGTTCCTATACTGCAATAATTCCAAAAATACACTAATAGAATCGATCATTTTAATGCTAAATCTGAAAGAAACTAGCCGTGGACACTGATATTACCAATATTTCGAGATATTAAAGTTTCCAAGTTACAAGTTCCAACTACAAAGTTTCCAAGTTCCAACTACAAAACCTTTCTCAATAATCGAGAAAGCTACAGATTGGATTCTGGAGGTCGATTCGGTCTCTAAGCAGTATAAATTCCCTGAAAGTCTCGGATGCACAGCCCTCCGTCCAGATATAACTCTTTACTCTCTATCTCGGAAGGTGGCTCTTATTGTAGAATTAACTGTTCCATGGGAATCAAATATCCCAAAAGACCACGAGTACAAATTAAATAAATACCATGATCTTGCAAATGCCGTAACCCGGAACGGCTTCACTGTTCACCTTCACGCGGTGGAAGTTGGCGCTCGTGGCCTGCCAGCTAAATCTCTATTTCACCTCTTTAAAGATCTTGGCCTTTCCAGAAAAATAATCAACTCTTTCTTAGAAAAATTATCTAAAACTGCGATTTGCGCATCTCAAATTCTATGGCTTCGAAGGGGGAGTGAATGGGTGGCAAGGTGAACGCTCACATGTGGCAAGACAGCTGTCCTAAACCTACCACAGCCGGTTCGTAAGTCCGGAATCCACTGCTCACCCCCCAGAAGTGTAAAAAATAGTATTATGATGGGCCCGACTCCGGTCGGTGAATTCCATGGCAGCTCCGTTTGTATTTATTTATATATTATATACCATGTGTGTGAAAATATTTAATATTCATTCGACTATATTCACTACCCTGATTCCGAAACTGCAATAATCTTTATTTGGTCTCAATAAATAAGCGAGATATAGTCTTTTAAAGTTTTCATTCTATATGCCAACAAACTGTGGCCATTTTGTTTGTATATCCCATGTGTGAAAATATTCGATGTGACCGGAATATAGTTGAGTATATCGTAATATCGATAGCTATTAGCGATATTACAAAAATGATGACATTTTGCGAACTTTTTAGAATAACACAATATGTTTAAAAAAAATGGGACTATTCTTAAGTTTTTTTCAATGACTCCGTATAGATAACAAAAGGTATCCTGAAATTTTATTTGTTTCAGCTTACCTTTTATTATTAAGTCATTTTGTAAAAACCTCGAAAATAGTCCGATTATCGCTAATGCATGTTTGCATTTTTTTATTTTTTTATTTGCAAATATACATATGCATTCAAATTCATGAGCACAACAGAAAATGAAATGACAATTTAGACAATGCCGTTGTATGCTTTTAAAGTTATTTACACATGATACATCTGTCTGAGCCCAGGTTACATAGCGGCCCCATTGCGTTTCTTTGTGAACTAAAACTAAAATTAGTCCAAGCGAACGAGACAGCAATACATTAGGGCGGAATATGACACGAACGATCGTCGATAAATACTACCTGCCGAACTTATACTCGTCCGAATAAATTCAAGCATATTTCGTGCGGTGTAAGATTTGACCTTGGCCTACCTGCTCGACTCCGGCTCGAAGCAGCGCCCAGCCGGCCGCCGAAGACGAACGAGTGAACCCGAAGACATTCGCGGAGATCCAGGCTTACCAACCTTACCAGATCCCGAGAGTGGTACCAACCGTCCCAAGCCGACCGCGAATATCGGTGTGGCGATTCCAGGCGATACGCCATAATATAGATCAAGCTAGGAGCCGACCCTGACATAAAGTCTGCATTGCTAATAATATTTTATACTCACCATTTTATAATTTTTCCACCTCTTTGATTATTTGATTATGTTATTATTTTATTGTGTAATTTGTATTTTTGAATGTTGTCGAATTAATAATTGATAATTTTAACTGATAAACCAATAGGAAGATATTAATAACTGACTGGATAATAAATGCCACAGTTGGTAATTAACAAAATACATCTTTTACTATTTGGTAATATAAAAACCTGTAACCCTATAGATTCCAAATATTTTCCAAGACTATATATAGCCACATAAAAATATAGGTTACAGAATTGGCCAATTCTGTAACCTATATTTTTATGTGGCTATATATAGTCTTGGAAAATATTTGGAATCTATAGAGTTACAGGTTTTTATATTACCAAATAGTAAAAGATGTATTTTGTTAATTACCAACAGAGGCATTTATTATACAGTCAGTTATTAATATCTTCCTATTGGTTTATCAGTTAAAATTATCAATTAATAATTCGACAACATTCAAAAATACAAATTACACAATAAAATAATAACATAATCAAATAATCAAAGAGGTGGAAAAATTATAAAATGGTGAGTAATATGCTCATATATTATTAGCAATGCAGACTTTATGTCAGGGTCGGCTCCTAGCTTGATCTATATTATGGCGTATCGCCTGGAATCGCCACACCGATATTCGCGGTCGGCTTGGGACGGTTGGTACCACTCTCGGGATCTGGTAAGGTTGGTAAGCCTGGATCTCCGCGAATGTCTTCGGGTTCACTCGATCGTCTTCGGCGGCCGGCTGGGCGCTGCTTCGGGCCGGAGTCGAGCAGGTAGGCTGGTGGTACGATGCGTCGGCTATCGTACGATAGTATTGGCGGCCGCGCAATCGTATTATTCTCCCCGACGATTGTCTGGAGATACTGCCGCTGCTGATGTGGAGACGGGGCCGAAGGGCTACCCGAGTGTCGTTCCTGCTGGTGGGCGGTTCGCTGGAGAGTATGGGCGGCGCCTCAGGCTTCGCCGAAAATAGGGCGGCTGATAATCGCCCCTCCAAAAGTCCCTGCCGGAAGAACGTATCCGTCAGTATGCGGGATCCAGGCAGAGGAAGGCTTCCCGGAAAGGAGACGGCACTCCAGATACCGGACAAGCCGCCCAAAGGCCGGAAACTCCCGTCGAGCTATGCCCGCCCCAGGGAATCTAGTTCTCACAATATCAATTATCAAACGAACACTTACCGGAGAAAATATTGAGGTCCTATCTATAAGTTCTGGACTTCTCCGGGACTTTGTCTGGCTCGCACGATTTCTCGAATTCGAATGGAAGGAGTTCTAGCAAGGGCGGTCGATTTCGAGAATATTCCGCCTAGATGAGGGTTTGCCTATCGGATTTTCCCGCGTACATATCAACGCTAATTTCCGGAATTATTACTAGCGCTTAATACTGCGTGTATGTATTTTATTAAAATAAAGGAATTTTACCACTACTGAAAACATATCTTATTTATCCCGGTTATTCCCTGAATTCATTAATATTTGATAACCAACGCTAGAAGGCAGCGGCTCCCTCCTGTACCATGCTGAAATTGAGTGTATAAAGGCACGAGTTAATTTACTCGGCAACTACTCAAATAACTACGATTTATTGACTCATCTTCAATCTCTAATTATGACTTTTCCATTTTCATGATTTTGCTTCGCAATCGTATCCAATAGTCGTACTGGCAACGCGATGACCTTCTTTACGTCACTCGCCGCAATGTTGCTCGCTTCTGAACTCGGCGCTTCAGCTGTCTGTTCAGTTTTAATGCGAAAAAGTGACAACCGGTCATCTCACCCTCCGCTCTAGCGTATTGCCCTGTCTCGTTCACACGGACTAATTTCCGATTTTAGTTCACGAAGAAACGCAATCGAGCCCAGCTCTTTCTATAATCTCTCTATAAGCTCTCTGATAATCTTTCTATTATGCTAAGCAAAGAGCAGCCAAGCCCGCCTTGCTAGGCACCCCTGTGTTAAGGCGAGCTCACTATGAGCTCAGCTCACATGATTATTAATAGCGCCACATATTAATAATTTGCTCATTTTGTGCAAAATTTGATAAAAACTGTTTGCCTGCGGTGCGGTTATTTCCATATTTAAGAACTTTACATTGCTTCAGGATACCTTTTGTTATCAATACGCAGTCATTGAAAAAACCTCAAAAATAGTCCCATACTTTTTTTAATATCGCAAATATATGTTTTTCCACGACATCATAATTTCTGTAATATTGCCAATTTTTATAAATATTAGAGAACTCGCGATAAATTCACTATATTTCCGACACCTCCCAAAACAAAATGGCCGATTTGTTAACCTATGCAAATGTACAATGAAAGACAAAAATAAATCAAATACATTTTTTTATTGTTTTTACATGACTGCCCAACAAAAAAAATTGAGTTCATCCATGTATGTTTTCCGTTTCCTTATTCAACCATAACTTCTACATGCTTGAACCAATTTAGAAGTGTGTGGTATTGTTAGACTCGTTCTATCATCCCGAGTGTTATTATTATTATTATTATTATTATTATTATCATCATTATTATTATTATTATTATTATATATTTAACAGGCAGGCAGCTTAGGCTGATGCGCCTGAGTCCGTGCTTGCATTACAATTTCTGTGGAATAAGTCCAGTTTATTTTTAAAGTCATTGACACTTTTGGCATTGATCACTTCACTTGGGAGAGCATTCCATTCGTTTTCTTGGGATTTGAATGGAATGATTCACGCTGGAGTTTTAGATGATGCCCGCGCAGATGTGTGTTAGCGCTCACGGTAGTAGTAGATGATCTGCAACCCAGGAACGTCGTACGATGCAGTTAGGATCTTATATGTCTCGATTAAGTCACCCCGTGTCCTGCGTTGCTCCAGAGTGGTTAAACCGAGAGCCGACAATCTTTTCTCGTATGTTAGATGCTTCAAGTTAAAAGGCAGTTTAGTCGCTCTTCGCTGGACCTTCTCTAGAAGATCGATATCCTTCCTAAAGTATGGATTCCAGATCTGATAGGCGTGTTCCAAAATGGTTCTTACAAATGACTTATAGATTTTCAACATCAGTTCCTCTGATATGGTGAAAAGCTTTTTGAATTAGAAACAATAGTGAGTTTGCTTTCTTTATCAATGCAGTCACGTTTTCTTCCCATTTTAGGTCTTCGGTGACTATTACGCCAAGATCCCTTTGTGATTTCACAGCACTAAGATGCGTGTTTTCCAGAAAGTACGGCTTCTTAGGTTTCTTTTTACCGAGATGAAGAACAACACATTTTTCAGCATTGAGAGTTAGGAGCCATTCCGATGTCCAAACGCTGAGTTTGTTGAGGTCATTCTGTAAGCTGCAGCTACACGGAGTAGTGGTTTTGCATATATCTTCGTATCGTCTGCGTATAGACTCATGCTTGATGATATACTAGCTCGTAGGTCTGTCAGGTATAGGATGAATAACACTGGCCCCAAAACCGATCCCTGCGGTACACCACTGAGGACATCATATGAGTCCGATAAAGCCGCTTCCACTCTTACTTGAAAAGTGCGATTAGTAAGAAAGACTGTAATCCATCTCAAAACACTTCCTCTCACCCCCAGATGCTCAAGCTTAAAAAGGAGGTGGTTTATAGGGACTCTGTCAAAGGCCTTCTCGTAATCCAGATATATTACGTCCACAGGGTCTCCCTTATCCCAGCTTGAAGTTCACTCATTGAGACATTGAATGAGATTCGTTACGACAGATTGACCTGCACAAATCCGTGTTGTTCCTCATTGATGATGTTCTGCTGGGACAGGAAAAGTTGCAGTTCTTTGACGATGATTTGTTCCATGATTTTACAGGTGATGCTGTTGAGGCTAATGGGACGATAGTTGGACGCACTCAGCTTGTCACCCTTCTTGTAAATTGGGGTCACCACTGCATGCTTCCAATCCGACGGCACTTTGCCAGTACATAATGATTGTTGCATCAATTTAGCCAAGGGAAAACTTAAAGTTGAAGCGCAGTTGTTTAAAAGCACAGATGGTAGATTGTCAGCGCCCATTGCAGATTCTATATTTAGATTTTTCAGATGTGTTTCAACAATTTCTGCTGTGATTGTTACAGATTCGAATGCGTTTTCCACCCTAGGCAATACATTTATAGGCAACAGTGGTCTCGCAGGTTCAATTACAAAGGCATTGAAGAACTGTCTTGCGAAAATGTTTGCAACTTGTGAGGGTTCACTAGCAATATTATTGTTTGTATTGTCGCGTAAGCATGGTGGACAATAAATTTTTGACGTTAATTGTCGACGTATGGCTTACAACCTGAGGCAACAAGGTTTTTTTTCGAATTCACGCCTCGATGCCCGGATATCTGATTGAAGTCGGTTTGTTGCAGTTCTGTATTCTTGGTATGATGCAGGGGTTCGGTTCAGTTTGTATTTATCCCATAGCTTTCTTTTCTTATAGGTGAGTTTAATAATAAAGTAAAGTAAAGTAAAGTAAAAGGTATTTATTTCCAATACAACCATACAATTGTGTAGGAATGACAGTAATTAATCTTAAATTAGTTACTCAATTTAGACAAGAGATGATATACAATATATAGTTTTAAACTTACCAATTTACGAAAACATAGACTATATGATAACAGTTTACAACAAAACAATTAACGGTAAATAATATGTATTAGATTAACTGGGTAGATACGATGCTATGTATTTTCAAAATATTTTAAGAAGTCGTTATGGGCATACATGTTGATTTTAAGCAGATAGACTCGGATGGATCTCTTGAAAATATCGATGTTTTTAATTTCTTTTAATCTTTCGGGCAATTTATTGAAAAGTTTGAGGCCTAAGTATCGACTAGTCGCCTGGAACTTGGCAGTACGTGCTACGAACGGTTGGAGATACAGGGTTTTATTCCTGGTGTCATGCCGATGTACTTCCTCGTGGGATATGGCCGAGCTCTTATTGCAATAGAATTCGCAAAGAGCTTCTTGAGCAAAAATCGCATATACGGTCAATATCCCTAGTTTTTGGAAGTGTTCACGACATGACTGCCGTGGACCAATACCTACTATCGCACGTATGGCTCTTTTCTGGAGAGTGAGTACACTGTTGATGTGTGCTGCATTACCCCATAAAAGAATACCATAGCGCAGGTGTGACTCAACTAGCGCGTAATAGGCCGATATTACTTCAGTTCTCTCCAAACAATTTCTGATGCGTAATAGAGCATAGCAGGCTGACGAAAGTTTTGACTTAACATGCTCTATATGTAGATTCCATGACATCTTTGCATCCAGATGTAGTCCGAGGAATTTAACTGATTCCGCAAGTTCAACCGGGTAGTTAACTTTTATAGATGATGTCTTGCTATTAAAATTTAAAATAACTTTGTTTACCCTGAGTTTATTAATAAAAGCTCTTCTATTGCTAGAGGGAGTATTACTATCTAAAACTTGTGTTGTTATTTTTAAACTGTTTCCAGTTTTTGTTAACGTCATCACAAGATAAGTCCATCTTTGAATACTCTTTTATCTTATCGTTAATTAAAGAAAAGTTTGCGTTTCGGTAGTTCTTTCTGTAGTGGTTACTTTTGTCCATATTTCTGTTTATTACCAATTGGATGTTGACCAGCAGCGCTGTGTGATCGCTTTTACCAATGTGTCCTAAGTAATCAATCTCCATTATCAAACCATCATCATTGCTCAATATTAAATCTAAGAGGGATATTTGGTTATTTCAATATCTTGTAGGTTGGTTGACAAGTTGAGAAATATTGTTGTCGTGGTATATTTCAAGAAAAAGTCATTCAACTGCCGTACAGCCTAATATATCCGTAATGGAGTTTTCCTGGAGAGACCAATATCTTTAAAAAGGTGAAACAAAGATTTAGCTGGCAGGCCACGAGCGCCAACTTCCACCGCGTGAAGGTGAACAGTGAAGCCGTTCCGGGTGACGGCATTTGCGAGATCATGGTATTTATTTAATTTGTACTCGTGGTCTTTTGGGATATTTGATTCCCATAGAACAGTTAATTCTACGATAAGGACCATCTTCCGAGATAGAGAGTAAAGAGTTATATCTGGACGCAGGGCTGTGCATCCGAGACTTTCAGGGAATTTATACTGCTTAGAGACCGAATCGACTTCCATAATCCAATCTGAAGCTTTCTCGATTATTGAGAAAGGTTTTGCAGTGAAATGTTTTTTGCCTTTAGAGCCAACCCCCTCAAACTGTATTGGGGGTTTGGAGGATACTGTGGAACCATTGTTGGCACGAGCCACTGAGAGGCTAATTACCTTGCGAATAACAGCAAGGACTTTGTCGTGGCGGTAAGTGTACCGTTCTTGACCCAAGGCCACCTTGCAGCCAGCTAGAATATGTCTAGCTGTGCTAGGAGTGTTGCTGCAAAGGGACATGAACTATCCTCGGCATAGCTCCAACGAGCGAGGTTACTGGGGTCTGGAAGTGTATGCTGAAAGGCATTTAAATAAAATTTCAGTATCTCGGGCGTCCAGTGTTGGATTGCCGTATCGCAAACCCTAGAAGCTTGAAAGAAGTCGTAGATAGTTGCCTAATGTGTTCCTTAAAGTTTAACTGGGGGTCGAAAAAAAGTCCATTTAAACCACTGCTTTACTAAAAATGAATCGGCCAATATAAACATTTAGTCACAATAGCCCTGACAGTAAGGTCGTAAGATATTGCCACTTGACAATAGGCCCACCATGTTGTACTCTATTGTGTGTGCAATAAAGTGTTTCAATCAAACAAACAAACAATATTTAACCTCTATATTTGGGCTTTCTTTTCAATTATATAATTTTTCAGGTTGACGCGTATGACGGTCTTCCACAGTTGCTCTGCGAAGAATGTCGCAAGACCATCACTAGAATATACGCTATCCGAAAAACATTCCAAATGAAACAAGAAGAACTGATATCTAAACATAGAGTTTTACACGCCTCTGAAGATGTCGAAAGTGATGCCAAATATCCCGAGGAGAAAGTCGACACTAAAGGACCATTCAAGGTAAGTCAAGTTTTTTAACCTTAGCAATATCTGTTCAAGAAATCAATGTAGTACCGAGCGACAATTACTGACTTGTGCTAAAACTTTTAACAAAAGATTTCCAAATTTTACAAAAAAAGGATTAGAGAAAAAAACCTTTTTTTTTTGTTTTTTTTTTTATATAATAAAAGTTGCTTATATGCTCATACTGATTCCCCAATACAAGGATGTCACTAATAAAACCTCACCCTGTAAAGATTCTGGCAAATAATTCAGACAAAATTCAACATAATTATTACAAACAAATAAGTAGACAAACACCTACCTTTCAGTATTATTTATATGGCCTTGACCATCACAAAGAGCAATTGTTTTCTCTTTAAATTAAAAGAATTTATTCCTAAACTCCATTAAGTCAGGGTCGCAAATTATTATTTTAAGTTCATTTTCCTTTAAACATAAATTTAGCCAATTGGTTTCAGATATTCCTTTGTTAATATTATTTTATTACTGTGTCTCCCATTTTCAACTCCTAAATGTCATTATTTATTGCTTTTCATGTCACTGAGCTACCCTGAAAATTATGGCCTAGCTGTCAATACAAAATCATTATGCCCTGATTAATGGAGTCCCCACTTTTATTGCTTCTTTTATTATTTTAACGATGTTGTTTACACTCTGATATGCTATTCATTCCACCATGATAAACCAAGGGATTTTAACCCTTAACTACACTCGCGGTTTTGGCACACGTATGTCCACTAGTGGGGTTGTTTTGTACCCCTTTTCTTTTTTAGGAATATTTTAATATAAATGAGAAATTATATATATTTCTTATTTTAGCATAGGAATAAAGCGCCATTTGAGAATCGAATGTCTTTAATATTATTCCAATTGGTAAAACATAACAAAACTTATATAAAATTTTAACAAAGACAACCGGAAATACTATCTTTTTCAAATAAAGTAAGTTAAGCTAAGAAAATATGGACTTTCACACATCCTTTAATCATGTTTAAATATTTTTGCACTAGAAATAATAGTCGTTTTATAAAATAAATTATAAAATTAAGCCTAATTTTAGAAACACACTCTCTGGCGACACTGAGATTACATAGACGCGCAACACCGACACCCGCGCGACTACAGAATTAGAATGTGAAATAGATCTCGTGGGGTACGTTTGTACTCCGCGAGTGTAGTCAAGGGTTAATATTATAATAACACCATTATAATATTAAAATCACTTGGTTTATTTCCTTTTTCTTTGTAATTTATTAATCATTATCCTCTAATATTTTTTTCATTTGGATCAGTGGATTCATGACAATGGACAATGGGCATTTTTGTATGGAAGTTGTACCCAGAGTGTAACAAATAGGGACTTTGTAGAAGGTGTGTGCAAGCATACTGATATATAACGGTGGCTTATTCAATGACAGGCTTTCACCAACTTGGGTTGTCGACTACAACGGGCGAGCCCGTCACCACAGGAAGTTTTAACGATTAGTCGTTCTATCGACCTGCAGTGAGCGTAGAAGACTTTGGACAAAACAATCCAGCGTCTAGCTACGCCACAACCCGTTAGAGACCAACGCCTTACCGCGAGATAGCCAGTTATGCTACCTGGCGGGCCCGACTCTCGCGCCCTAACTTCCAATTGTGACCAGATTTCTCCGGTCTCTCGATTGGTTCCGAGTTCGAGGTCGCTTGTGCAGTCCTCTCCCTTACGAAGCGGTGAAACGGTGTATACCGAATCTATCGCGGACCATTGCGTCCTTTGCCCGCCTCTTACCCGGGATCGGATGGACAATGGTCATTTCAAGAGCAGTCGTCATAAGGTACGCAACCACCCCCGCTCTATAGGAAACAATACAGCTTCCAGACTCCCCCGACTGTTAGTCAGAGAGCACAATCGATTGGCTTGCGCCGCACGGTGTGCAGACCGTCCAGGAGCGCCAGAGGTTTGATTCCCAGGGGAAACTGACCAGGGCCAGAGTCCTACCCAGGTTCGCACCCAGTGCGTGGAGGCCGTCGGATGGGTGTTGACCCGTGAGTGTGACCGACCCTGAACACATGGGTCTTCGTGGCCAACCCATCATGGGCCCATTAGCTCCCCTAGTGGATGAAGAAATAGAGCCTATAATTGAATAAATACTGATATAATACAGATAATACGAAGAACGCCGATCGGCGTGAGTGGCCACCCAGGGGTTAATGATTGGATGTGTATAATTAGAATAATACACATCCAATGTTCTGTATACTGGATGTTTTTGTGAACTTAACTGGTTATTAAATCTTGTCAAATAGGGTTTATTGTGTAGAATTAGCTATATATTCAAAGCTGAAGTCGTTATTTGAATCAACAGTCTTAATTAAATCCAAGCAAAAATCAATCAAGTCCAGTATCCCAGCCAGAAAGTAAAAACATGAAAACGGAAAACATTTAGGACACCCCAACATAAAACGAAGAAATGACAATGGCCCAGTTGCAAAATCTTACCTGCCTCGTATAAGTAGCTATCTCTGTCTTGCTTATTTATTGTCTCTCTTTCGTGATTTTGCTTTCCTGATATGATTATAATGATATTGCTTTGCAAAAAGCTATCAATGAATTGCCTCCCTTTTTAACCTACTTATTTATTTAACGGAAAAAGCACTCTTTCTGTACTACGTTGGTTTCTTGAACTGGATTTAAGTTTTCAGGAAATAATTTATTTATTCATTTATTTTCATAACAAATCAACATTACAGTTTCTACCAATCCGTTGATATGCAATATACACATAAATATTAAAAAAAAATAGAATTCTTACAAGTACATACATAACATGTTTAAATAAGCGTTAAATACAAATACCGGCATTAAGAATAGAAAAACTTACAAACTTACAAACTTACAGTACATAAGAGTGAAAACAGTTTATATTATTCTGCCATAAACAAGTAGCGCAATGCCCACACCTTGAAGAGATGCGGGCTCGCTGTAAAAATATCAAAGTCTGGCGCTGTCGAACATATATGCCATAACAAATAATAGCAGGGTTGCCTCCCGTCCTTGTCATCCATAATGATTTTTGTCCTTTTTTTAGTTGTTTTGTGTGGGTGATGCTGTTTTTACTAATATGATATTTTTTGCACTAATGCATCACTAACAGAGATTATAGGAAATCGAAGACTATCGCGGTTGTTTGACATAATAAATAAGATAAAACGAATTTACTGCTTGAAATTTGTAGCACCCAAAGTTTCGGCAATGTCGCAACCGCCGTTGTCTAGGGTAGACTGAAGTGCTGTCAATCTTCATTCGTTGTTCTACGGGTAGGCGGAAACTGCTGCTGTTACTAAGCAGATTATAACGGTGGTGGGGCAGCGGGTTCAGCGCACGGGAATTGTGAAAATTCATCGTGCACACGACACTCACTGTATGTTGTGTTGCATCCTTGCGCTCGGCGATGGGCATTAGGAATATTTTAAAAAGAAGGTTCCACGTAGTAAAGAATTTGAAACCTTCGTCTCAAATTGGAGTTCGGGGTTCTTTTTATTTTAATGAGAGATTCTAAAATTAGGACTAGAACGCCAGAGATTCTAAAATTTTATTTGAATGCCTTTTAGCATACACTTCCAGACCCCAGTAACCTCACTCGTTGAAGCTACTCTGAGAATATTTTATGTCCCCTTTGTAGTAATACCTCTTGCACAGCTAGACATATTCTAGCTGGCTGCAAGGTAGCCTTAGATCAAGTACGGTACACTTACCGCCACGACAAAGTCCTTGCTGTTATTCGCAATGTAATTAGCCTCTCAGTGGCTCGTGCCAACAAGGGTCTGACAGTACACTTCAAACCCCCAATACAGTTTGTGCTGTGCGGGACGGCTCTAAAGGCAAAAAACATTTCACTACAAAACCTGTCTCAATAATCGAGAAAGCTTGAGATTGGATTCTGGAACACGATTCGGTCTCTAAGCAATACTGCTTTCAGGGATTTTTTTCAAATTCCCTGAAAGTCTCAGATGCACAGTCCTCCGTCCAGATATGTCTCTTTACTCTCTATCTCGGAGAATGACCCTTATTTTAGAATTAACTGTTCTATGGGAATCAAATATCCCAAAAGACCACGAGTACAAACTAAATAAATACCGTGATCTCGCAAATGCCTTCACCTAGAACGGCTTCAATGTTCACCTTCACGCAACGGAAGTTGGCGTTTGTGATCTGCCAGCCAAATCTTTGTTTCACCTCTTTAAAGATCTTGGTCTCTCCAGGAAAATAATCAACTCCTTGATAGGGCTCTCCCCCTAGAACTCCTAGGGCTCACCCCCTAGAAAACATATCTAAAACCATGATTTCCGCATCTCAAATTCCATGGCTTTGAAGGGGGAGTAAATGGGTGGTAAGGTGAACGCCCACATGTGGCAAGACAGCTGTCCTAAACCTACCACAGCCGGTCGTTACTCCGGAGTCCACCGCTCACCCCCCAGAAGTAATAGTGTTGATGGGCCCGACTCCGGTCGGTTAATTTCGCGGTAGCTCCATTGGTATTTTATATTATTCTCGGATCACGCGGGGAAAGTAAAATTGTTCTTTGTATAACACAATGTGTATTTTGAATCTGCACTCGGTGATTTGTTCCGAAGTCCAATATGTGTTTGCAGTTTGCCTTTTTTGACAACCTTGATTTGTCCTATCAGCCGAGTGGGACTCATGACAATAATGCAGGCGGTGCTGTTAGTATTGACGGCCAAATTAATAGCAGTTTATTTGGCAATCTATAATGACATCAATAATGAAAGGTTTTTTATAAATGACTATAAAAACCCTATAAAGGACTATATACAAGGTTTTTTATATGTAAAGGATTATAAAAACTAATTTAACCAATGATACCATTCGATTATTAGTGCCATCTATCGTATTTTTTATATAGGCTGATTACATCACAGAAATAATACCGAGAGATAAAATGCTAGCTATTAGTCGATCTGAACTTTAAGTCGTAATTATTACATATTGAAACCAAAATACCAAATTAAAAATTGTCATCTACTTGTAAAATTATTGTCAATAAATTTAGTATGATTTAAAATTGAGTTGTATTATATTTTATACTGTATAAGCGTGTTTAGAGCGCTATTTACAATGCGCTGCCATACTGTTATACCGCAAAAGTTGCCATATTGATCATAGTAATAGAAGAATTGGCTCTGTTAAATACCTGGTTCGAGAAAAATAATCTGTCTCTCAACACATCCAAGACAGTATCCATCTTCCTATCTTGTAGAAAAAATAAGGTTATGAACAGTCAAAATTTAATTATCGGTGCAAACACAGTAGCCAATATTAAAAGCCATAAATTTCTGGGTTTAGTTTTAGATGAAAATTTAAGGTGGAATGCTCACGGAGAGGAATTAAGCAACAGACTTTCCAGCGCCTGTTTCTTACTAAGGCAAATAAGGAAACTGATCAGCGTTAAACACACCAAAATAATATACTTTGCCTATTTCGAGTCAATTCTTCGTTTCGGGATTCCCTTCTGGTCACAGTGTACAGTAGTTTAACCCGTTGAGTATGAGTCAACCAAATCTGGTCGCGAAACAATTATCCGTTGAGTACGAGTCGACCAAATCTGGTCGCGCGTTTTTTTCACTTCTTTGACGTTCTCATATTTATTCATAATTATCTAATTGTTTTACAAAATGATATTTCAATATTCTATATTCGAAATTTCAATAATCATTGTGCAGTTGTTCTTTTTATGATTGGTGTAGTAGTTTCGTAGTTATAGTACTTTAAGTCGATGTCGCCGAAAATCCTGCAAAAGAGACAGATGCATCCATGAAAATACCCATTTACTCCAAGGGTTAAAGGCAACATATTTTCTCTCTCCAAAAACGAGCCATAAGAATATTGATAAACCTTAAACATAATGAATCATGTCGTGGTCACTTCAAAAATCTCAGTATTCTAACGCTACCATCACTATACATATTTGAATGCATAAAGTTAATATTAAAAAACATAGGAAAGATGAAGACCCAAAAAGAAATTCACTGGCATTTCACCAAATGTAGGCACAATTTAGCATTACCCAGTCCATCTCTGGAATTATTCAAAAGGGATCCAAATTACGTTGGAATGGCGTGTTACAATAAACTGCCTGAGAATATCAAAATTATATGTAGAAACGGAGAAATAACCCAATTTAAATCGAAATTAAAAGGCTACCTTATTGCTAGAGAATTATATAATATTAACGAATTATAATTAGATTACTGACAATTTCCATCTCGATTTTTTTTTTAATTTAACTTGACATTTGTACCATTTTATTGATTATTATATTATTACTACTATTTCTAATTGTCTCCCATAATCAATTGTATTTCTTATTTATAGGACCATTTAATTTTAATATTATAATTTCATGACTATCTTTAGTTATAAATATCTAATATAACTCAATTGCGTGGTGAGTCTCTAATGAAATATTTAGTATACATTTTAACCCGTTGAGTATGATACGACCAAATCTGGTTCTGAAACAATTATCCGTTGAGTATGATACGACCAGATCTGGTTCCGCGTTTTTTTCACTTCTTTGACGTTCTCATATTTATTCATAATTATCTAATTGTTTTACAAAATGATATTTCAATATTCTATATTCGAAATTTCAATGCAATCATTGTGCAGTTGTTCTTTTTATGATTGGTGTAGTAGTTTCGTAGTTATAGTACTTTAAGTCGATGTCGCCGAAAATCCTGCAAAAGACACAGATGCATCCATGAAAATACCCATTTACTCCAAGGGTTAAGCGGCTATAAAAAATGTCTAAACAACTATGTGAAAGTTTTTGAAGACAATAAATGCGATTTGATTTGATTTGAAGATTAATTAAATTTTGGTAGTATCATTTCGTAGTAAAATCCTTCAATATGCAAACTTCCATAATTTTAGTTATAAAACATTAATAAATCTGTTGAATGTTTGTACTATTATTTTAAGTTTGTTTTCTCACCATCATTCCCCTTTTTGGTAATGTTGTGGTCGATATCCTGAACGTCAGGATATCGACCCCAACATTAGTAAGGTGTATTTTTAGTAAGGTGTGGTGAGCGCTGAACAGCCAATGTTGTGAAAAGAGCCAAGGATAAAAATTAAGGAGTACCTCGAAAACGCCGCTTCTTTCTCGTCTTATCGAGCTGCTTCGCTGATGGATAGCTACCCAGACAATGGTGCAGCTCCCGACGATGAGTTCACAAAGTACACTTTATTCCGCAACTTATTTTTATATATTCTCTATCACGGATAGACGAGTAATCACGACGTGCGATACGATCGCAAGCGTGCAAATTCGTTAACTGAATTGACTGCACGGATCGTACGAGCGATGACTCTTTGTAGGTACATATTTTTTAGCAGGCGAGGGAAAATTTCGAATAGAGCTATTAAGCAGCGTAGTATACACTAGGCGTTGTAAATCCAATGTTGTATATTGAAAATTGCAAATAAATATCGAAATTAATTAATTTAGCGATGGACTGTATGCCAAAAAGCGACTACTACTAGTAGTAGTAGTAGTAAATGGAGTTGCGTGGCTTGTATCCAGCCCTTGATGTCACCTGGGTCTATAAGATCTTTTGTAACTACCCTTTTTGTGGTTGGGTCATTGGTCTGCTAGTAGCCCGGTACTGCTTACCAGTTCATACAGATCACTGACCTTCAAATTGGGCAGATCGCTGGGTTTGAGAAAGGCTCGTCCCAGTAAACTGTCTTTTTGCGGCGAGGCCTGGGCAGCGACCAACGATGTGTATGCTGTCTTCAGGTTCTTCGCCGCATATTCGGCAGTCGTTGCTCTCGGTCAAGCCAAGGTTGAATAGATGTGCTCTAAGAGTCGTGTGTCCGGTGAGGAGACCGATAGTGGTTCTAAGGTTCTTCCTGCTCATATCAAGTAGGGCCTTGGTTTTCTTAGGAGGTTTAGTGGTTGCTCCATTATGGCCTTTGCCTGGCGACATCCTTAGCTCTGTTTCCAGGATGCCCGATGCTCCTGCTCCAAGCAGTCCTTGATGATTTTCTTACCTATAGCAAAGGGGACCCCAACAACTGGCTCCTCCGGACATTCCAGTGTGCCCAGTTTTGCCAGTCTGTTGGCCTCTTCGTTGCCGGGTATGCCTTGATGGCCCATTGTCCATATTAAGGTGACTCTTTTGGCTTTTACCAATTTGTTTAGCTCTTGCATACAGTCCCAGACCACAGAAAATTCTGTGGTGGCTTTAGCCAGAGAGTCCAATGCTGCTCTGCTGTCGGAGCAGATGAGGATTTTTCTATTTTTTACCTCAAGTCGACTTTGGAGTTTTATGTATTCCAATGTTTTTCATCTCGAGCTTAACACATACACACATACACACATACACACATACACACATACATACCTACATACATACATACATGACATACATACATACATACATACATACATACATACATAATATAGAGGAAAAAGGAGGAATGACTTATGAAGACTGAAATGACTTGTGAAGTTATGACTTCTAATATGCCCGACACCGAGCATGGCACATAAGAAAATAAAGGTATTACAATTGGTTATATAGGGTATTAGATTGCTCAATCCCATAGTACGCTTTGGCAACCTTTCTACGCCGGGAGAGGACCGCGCAAGCGACCTCGAACCTGTAACCAATCGGGAGACTGGAGTAATCTGATTGCAACTGGAAGTAAGGGTGCGAGTGTCGGCCCGCTCGATGATTAACATGGTTATCTGGTTTTCTTGCGGTAAGGTGCTGGCTTCTTACGGGCATGTGGCGTAACTAGACGGTGGACTGTTTTGTCCTAAGTCTTCTGTGCTGTAAATATCCGATGTCACATTCACTCACTTTAAAATGTGGTACAATAACCAATCAATGCTTTCTATTCACTAATATTTCATATCATAACAAAAGACGCACTACATTTTAAGCTATACAATAACTAGGCGTTTCATACTTTTTATATCATTCAGTAATAACTGCATACCTTAATGTATTTTATTTAAATTTCCAGTCTTCATAACTGGAAATTTAAAAAAGCATGACTTGTCCAGTTTTGATTTTTACCACCTTATATTGCCTTATCCTTCTCCTTCTAAGTCTTTAAGGTGGCAACCCTGGGTTTGTGAACTTTTATTATTCATGTACCAGGCCATGCGTTGCTGTGGCTCACACGTGGCTCTCAGATGCGTTTCTGTTACGTTCAAAAGATGGCGCTCCCATTGCCATAAAATATTTTACTAAAAACACACGTATTCGAATGCGACGTTGTGTCAAAATTTCAAACAATAGGCGAAGAACTTTTGGAGATCTAAGATTTTCAACAAACTAACATTACATTTTTATTTATACAGGTGAGTTTTTATTTAATAACATTCTTGAAGTGGGTGGATCAATACAAGCAAATACGCAATTTTCAATTTTAAAAAATCCCCAAAAAAACCCATTTTTTTTAATGTTGCTTGTTTGCTTGTACTGATTCACCCACTTCAAGGTGTCATTAATTAAAAACTCGCCCTATATAGATTAAGGGGTCATTTATGGTAAGCATTTATAATTTATCCTGCTTCAACTAAATACTTTGTTGACACATACAGAAATTGGCTTTACGACTAGTCGTGGTTGTTATGTTGTAAAAACATGACAGTAGCACTACTACTTTACTGACAGCAGCACGAAATAATTCCTCTGATGTAATATACCATGCGCCTGTCACAATTTTTCAGCCAAGATTCCATTTGTCTTCATTGCACATTTTCTGCATCCAAATAATGTCAAGGTTTAAGCATTCTCAGGAGGTTGAGTTCATTAGTCATCAATACTTTTTGCATTTGTGGTATATCTTTCTATGTAGTATTTGTTTTTGGATATGATGTCCGAGTCCTCCCTAATTGATATATCCAGATACAATAAGCGCTTTAGCAATTGTAACTACTCTTGTGCAATTGTTTTTTGGCATAATTATATATTACTTTTTTTTTTTTACTTTAAGTCGCATACTGTATTCATTACATGCTTGTGACTAAGTGTCGCTGCGAAAGGAAACAGCCTTTTGCTATTGAATCGCTAATTTATTCAACTTGTCGGTAGGGGAGAGCAGGTAGGATTCATACAGTGGAGAAATCTATGTTATCCAATACATTGACGTGTTCGCGTTTGTGTGTCACGCACACAAGCGAGTAACGCACACAAACGCGAACACATCAATGTATTGGATAGTGTAGATTTCTCCACTGTACGAATGCTCCCCGCGTACGAATCCTGCCTGCTCTCCCCTATTTCAGTCGACAAGCCCGTGACGTCTTCCGCTAGCTATTATATATGCTTTGAGCTTGAAATCTCATAAGCAAGGTCCATATTGTCCCGGCTTGCATGTGGCAAGTTCCTTCTCCCTGCATGGTTTGTTAAATGTACTGGAGATTGCTACTCCAACCGCAACTACCTTTTACTCCAAGGCGGCGGGCCACTGCGCTTCTCTGGGGGTACTAATCCGTGCGGCGTCAGCGACTCGGAGACCTTCAGAGCAGTGGGTAGAAGCGGCTGGGCCAGGACTCTCGCAGATTATAGCTTCGTGCGACTGTTCTGGTGCCTGGTGTCTCGGGCTTCCACTTGTCCGTCCAAGTAGGCACTTAGGTGCTTCCCTCTCCGCAGCAGGCTTTGGGGCTTTCCAGACAAAGTGTGCTAATGCGGTTCCCGCGGCAAATCGCGCGTTTCCCGCGCCGCCGGGACCTCCTGACGCGAACGCTCAGACGGTCGTTGTAACACTGACTAATTTATTGAAATCACATTTTTCTTATGTATTATTTACAAACACAAAGTGACAGCGAGGTGTAAAACACTGGCAGCGCCCTTTGTTGGTACATTTTACAATTAATGGAACTCGTGCGTTTAGACACTATTTTGACATTTAACAATCACAATTGGAAGCCCATTATTGCTAGTTTTGTAAATGCATATTAATAATTTATTTTTGGATTCGGATGCAGCAGTAACGGAAATTTACTAGATTCAGAAGTCTGAAACCTCTGCTCTAATATTGCAGGAGCTGTGCCACTTCTTTGTCGGTCAGGGTCCGCAACTGAAATTGTTGCTCTCACGGAACACTAACCTTTGGCACGCAGAGGTTTGTGGACGAGAATCATCTCTACGCTTTAATTTATAGTATACTTTTGTTATTACTTTGTGATACATATAATATAAAGCTGTTGAAATAAGCGTTACTGCTTTACATTTCCCCATTTTTTATCCTCTTCCTAAAATGCTGTGGCGCTGATGAAAGTTAGCAATGCTACATTGATGGTAGACTTGACCGTCATCAGTGGTTTTGAGACCGAGCCTCTGGGTTAAAACAGTAATAAAACTTTATTTTGCAAATAAGGTTTCGCGGGTATTTTTAAGTGCTTAGGTGTTCATCGAAATAAAATCTGCGATTAACCCGTTGAGTATGATACGACCAAATCTGGTTCTGAAACAATTATCCGTTGAGTATGATACGACCAGATCTGGTTCCGCGTTTTTTTCACTTTGACGTTCTCATATTTATTCATAATTATCTAATTGTTTTACAAAATGATATTTCAATATTCTATATTCGAAATTTCAATGCAATCATTGTGCAGTTGTTCTTTTTATGATTGGTGTAGTAGTTTCGTAGTTATAGTACTTTAAGTCGATGTCGCCGAAAATCCTGCAAAAGAGACAGATGCATCCATGAAAATACCCATTTACTCCAAGGGTTAAATAAACGTAGTTCGTTCTTTATTATTACATAGTTCACAAATATCATTATTTGGCATCTTCGTTCTTTATTTATTATCACTTGAAAATTAGAAAAAAAACATTTTACAATTATTTGACAAAAAGAAAACTAATGAATAAAAAAAGACCTTTACAGTCTTGACCTAGTAGAATAAAATAAATATTGTACGACGTATTAGTAGTAATTAGAAGGATATTTAACTCACAACATGACGCAACGGTCATCTTTAAAAATCTACAAACCGACCACACCATCTAGATAGTCTCGCTTCAGGATTCAGGTTCGCAAGTATGCAACAAGAATAGCCATGGCTGTAGTTTTCCTATCCAGGCTTTTCATCCTACTGATGCTAGTCTATCGAGTAATTCTTTCAAGAATCTGCATTTCGATCCAAATCAACTTACATTAGATTACATGCATGGGAGTCTGCCCCTGGATTCTAAAGCGACGATACGATACACGATTGTCGTCACTTGATGATATTTGCGATTCTGAAGCGATTTGACAGTCCTTTAATCGTCAGAAGTAAGGTTAAGACAGACGACAGCACATGTTTTGTCGCCTGCATGTCGTTGCTCTAGGAGATCGCTGGGATACTGGTAGTAAAAATCCCCATTCACCAATAATTACCGACTATTTCCGCCCAAGACGATTGATATTTTAATATAGCACCGAGAAATAAGGATATTCAATTTAATAATAATGGACGCTATACGAATTGCCCTTAGCTTAAAGCACTAAGCACGCTCAGAGCCCAGTCCAAATTGAGCATACGCTGCTCACTGCTAAACGGCCGACCCCGGCCAATCAGAGCTCGATATTGGGGTGGGAATAAAGTGGGAAGTATAGAGTTCCGCGATTAGGTGACTATTCTGAAACAGGATCGGTCAAGTCGTCGAATCGTATCAAATCGCCACTTCAGAATTTCGGAGCTGTGCTTCGGAGCCCAGGTGTGCTGCGACCTTTACGGAACTTTAGTGACTATCTAATATTTAAGGCTCTGTCTACTAAAAAATTGAGTCAGTTACAGGTATCAGTGCTGGCGCCGAGAACTGATTCGCACTGTTTACATATAGTCACTCAGTCCTGGTTATCTTTTCCAGGTATACGTGCGTTATTATAGTCAGTGGGGAAAAATGAGTACTCGGAAACGGTAGAATATGATACGAGTGATATATTTGTTAAGAAAATTTTCCTATTTGCTGTTTTATATAATGTTAGAAAAACGGTATCGAATAGAAACGTTATTTCCGCTAGTTAAAATTTTCTACACGAGGCAAGTACCCTTATCACGCAGTGCAGGCGACAGATCAACTACTGACCGGCGTTTAAGCAAGGTCATTACTGCTGGCGCGGGTAGCAGGAGGACGGACTGACTTCAAATATATAGCGGGAATATTGAAGTCAGCGCTGACATGACATCGCTGTACTGACATAAAATCAATTTACACGATGGCAGTATCGGGTCAGCACTGGCTTGGCTTGAATTTAAAGTCAGTAACTGACTCAATGTAAATAAGCCTTTAAGTTCGTTACCCAGTACTGCGTTTTCTACAAACTCCAGTATGTTTGTCAGCACCCATCTGGTAGCCTCCACGTTGAGGCTACCAGATGGGTACTGACCTGTGAGTTAGGCCGACCTTAAGACCTGGGTCATAGTGGCCCAACTGCACTGCACCCATTAGCTCCCCGTTTCAGAAACGTAAAATAGTGAGCACTTCCAATCATTAGGATTCCATTTGGACTATTTTGTGCACCCACCTTATTGCATTGGTTGTTACTGTTAGCTGCAATTCTTCTTCATCTGGGATGTTCTTCTTTGCCATGCCCATTATAAGGTGCTGGCAACCGTGAAAGCAATCGTCACTTTGCGGACAGTAGCATGGAATAACTTTTAATATCATACCAAACTAGTATCATGAAAGTGAAGCGATGTCTCAGCTTCTTCAAGCCAAAATCTGCAAAAATTTGTTTTAGCCCCTATGATGCGGAAATTTCCGTAGCGCATTTCTGGGCATTATTACACTCTTTAACTCAAAGAATTTCGTAAACACAGCAAAGACCAAATGACGCAAATTGTATTGTAGAAGTGAGGAAATGAAATAGGCGCAAAATAAGTATTTCTTACATAAGTTACTCACATTAAACGATTTTCGCGTGCGCTAGTTAGTTTTGTATTCACATTTTCGAAACTGTTGAGGATGGGCAGAGTTACTGGATTGATTCAGTACAGTATGCAATTTATTAATTCATAATATTCAATAAAAGCATGAAAAATCAATTAAAGCTAGTTATCACATTAGATTTCGTCAGTTGCTTATATATTGATATATTGATTAAGATATAAAACTAATCAAGCAGAAATATTAATTGGACATAACTTTGACTAAAGTCGGGTTTACACGGCAGACAGATTTAAAAAAACAAGCGATTCCATGTATATTGTCAGTATTTATTTACAAAATCGACCAAAAAGTTGCGGCGCAGCTTTTAGCGTGCGAAAGCTGGCTTTCGAGCGGTTAATCGAACCAGGCTCAGGGCGACTTGCACCAAGCTCGGTTAAGATAGATAACCGTGTTTAAAGAGTCTAACCACAGTTAAATACTCGAAACTGCTTGCACCATGCTCTGTTAAACTAACGGCAGTTAAATTCCCTAACTGAGCCCGGGTGCCTGGTTAGCGCCACTAACCAGCAGTTAGCGAGCTGTCAAACGCTAGCTGTCAATTTTCGAGGTTAGATTTGATTGCGTCGCCTGCGCCGCCGTTTTTTCGCTTTTTTTGATTACCGCACTCGTAAAACGTTTTCCTATATGTCTGATGTTAATCAGGGAAGACGCGAAAGCGATACATGAACAAAAGCGTGGGCAGTTTGACAGCTGATGAGCGGAGAACCTCCTGTCCGCCATTTTGAACTGTGCTGTGATTGGCTGAGGCGAGCAATCTCGATTTCAGTTGTGTCTATGGTCATGTTCTAACACTCAAAAATGGTTTTTGCGGACTCCGAACGGCGTTAGTTAACCGGGACGTCCAAATAGTTGGTGCAAGCCGTCGTAATTTAACCGGCTGTTAAATTGTTTATCGTGGTTAGCTAACCATGGTTATCAGAATTTAACAGGCCGGTTGGTGCAAGTCACCCTCAAAGGACTGTTTATGTACGGTTGATTTTACTATTAAAATTAGTAAAAAATAAGGAAAGATCTAGATGGGAGCAAAAGAGTAATTGAAGTGTAATTGCATTTGCTGGTTCTATTAATCATAAAACTGCACAGGCAATCTTTACCAAACCAAGAAATCGTAGAAAATTCATTCAAATAGCGAATGAAATGGAGGCAATCATGTGAGATTTGCACAATGTAGATCACTTTTTTTATACTACCTTATGCTATTTACTGTAGATGTGATCTGTTCCTTAATCAGAAATTAATAAAAGAATGACGTTCTACAAGACAGACCATTCTTTTTTGCAGGGCTCCTTGCTGGAAGTAGAAAAGCCCTCGGTTAAAATAGCCGCACCTTCACCGAAGTCCAAATTAGACAGAAGTCTCGCACAACCCATAAAAACATCACATGAATCACAAGTAACGTCCTCCGAGTTTGGTCTGAAATCCGAAGGGAGAGCAAAGTTAAAGCGGAAGTTGAAACCGCCGGAGAGGTCTCGATGGGTGAAACGGTACGCCTGCAGATTCTGCGATCGGAAATTCCGGCGGTTCACCTCGCTGAACGACCATCTGCAGGCGCATTCCGCGCTTGTCGAAGCCCAGTCGAAATTTAACGTGCGACATTGTTTAGTTAGCCTGCCTCGCTGCGGGCCTCCGAAGTGCGAACCCGGTGGCACACAGAAACCTGTCGACGAATCGATTTGCACCGCGCCTGGTGTGCAAGTTGAAAATGTATTTGGTAATTATTTCATTAGAACGCAGCTTCGCACAACGGAGGAGATCAAACCTACTTGCGACGACATGTTGCGACCACAGAGAAAATACTATTACGACCTAGATCCAGACGATCCCTTCAAACCAGAAAAGAAGCGGAGAATTGCTAAGACATTAGGAGCAGCTAATAAAGCTAACGTCGAACACGAACCGAAAGAACACACCAAGAATCCAGTGGACGAAATGAGTGGAACTGCTGTCACCAATAAAAATACCGTTGAACCCGATCCAGACGATCGCTCTAAGCCAGAAAAGAAACGGCAATACGCTAAAATATTAGGAGGAGTTAAAATAGCTACCGTCAAATCCGTACCGAAAGCAGACATCGACAGACGAGTCGACAAAAGGGGTGGAACTGCTGTAACTGATAAAAATACCGTTGAAACCGATCCAGACGATCGCTTCAAACCAGAAAAGAAACAGAGAATTGCTAAAATAATAACACTACCTAATAAAGCTACCGTCGAATCCGAACCGAACGATAGAAACGAGAAACAAATCGAAGAAATGGGTGTAGCTACTCTCCCCAATAGGGATATCATTGTTTCTGCACCCAAAATAAAGGAAAACATTACAATAGAACAACGTGCGCCTGCTACCTACGATTCGCCTATCGTCGAAAGTAGTTCATGTTATGAATTCAACTCAAGCTCAGTCACAGTAAGCGAAAAGCAATATGTAAGCAGCAACAACAACATCATCCCAGCGCAAGGAACTTATAAAGCATTGCAATGCCCCTTTATAAACTGCAGCCAAAAAATCATCCCAGCTCAAGAAACCGACAAAACGTTGCAACGCCCCTTGATAAAATGCAACAACAACATTATCCCAGCGCAAGAAACTGATGAAGCATTGCAGCACCCTGTTATAAAAGTCAACAACAACATCATCCCAGCGCAAGAAACTGATGAAGCATTGCCACGTCCCTTTATACAATGCAACAACAACATCATCCCAGCGCAAGAAACTGATACAGCATATCAACGCCGCTTTATAAATTTCAACAACAACATCACCCCAGCGCAAGAAACTGAAAAAGCATTGCAACGTCCCTTTATAAAATGCGTACCGACCGTTTCCCTCCTCACGACCGAGACGGCCACTATCGCTACGACCCCTTCACCGTTGAATGTCCTCAGTATGAAGCTACAGTCTGAAAGAATCCTGCTGATCGACGACCCAACGTCCATCTCTCTGAAAGGCTCCAGGGCTCTGGCGATTTACGACTTGTACTTGACCCCGCACTCGCCTAAGATGGTGATTACGCTGTTCGTTAGTGTGTGTCAGAGTAACGTCTTTTGCATCGATGCGGTAGATGCTCGCGGGCGACTCTCTATCTTCAAAGAGCCGCCTGTGCACCAGTTGAAAATACTTAAATCGTTGCTTGATTCGTACGTCATCAATACGATCAAGAACATGTCTATACACATTTCACAGAACGTTTACTCTAACACCATGAGATTTTTGAGTATTACAAAATACATACTGGAAAAAGGATTTGGTCTATACGGACACTGAAAGATTCACTCTTCCTTTTCTTTTCTTTTTTTTTAATAATTAAAAATATGGTATACATACATGGAAGACAATAACCCATAGCAATAATTATATAAGCAGGATAGGGGGCCATCAAAACATGTGTTTCGAGAATACTAAGGGGCCGTCCATATATTACGTAATCACCGATGGGGAGTGGGGGGTTGGAGCTGAGGTGAGGCTTACGTTTGATTATGTGGGGGGGGGTGGTGCTCATCCTGATTACGTAATTAACTTTGGTCATCGCATAGCATTTTTTTTAAATCTAAACGTGCAGTGCCGCTTTGCACTGCTGCGGCACGGCAGCAACTCTGGACTAGCGCGCTGCTGCATGCTCCAACTCGATCGCGGAAAGATTGACGTGATTGTGTGACGCATCAACATCCACGACCTAGCCACTATAGTGGCTAGGTCGCCTGATCTTATATTGTAAGGTCCCGGGTTCGATTCCGGGCTGGGTCACCATTTTCCGTTGGGATTAAATTAACGGAATTGCATTTTCAATTCAGTCGATCGAATGCAATAACAAGACACACTTTTTTACACATGTTAACACGACACGGTAGGGTTGGTTGTAAGAAATTGTCATATGACAATAAACCCGCCCATTGTGAAATTTTCAAAATAAAGAGTAGAAACAAACAAACAAACAATCAACATCACACAACCGCGTCAGATTTGTGATTAAAAATTAAATTAAAAATTCACATTAAATGTGCCTTTTTAAAAGCATTCTTAAATATTTTTTTCTCCTTAATACCGCGGATTTTACAGACACTGCGGTCTCAAGATTGGGATCTGTAAAATAAACCGAAAAGTTTGAGATTAGTAATTATTTTTAGTTATTAAAGTACATTTTTAAAGCATTCTAAAATGTTTTTTTCCCATTTTAAACCGTCTTCAAACACTTTACAAACGCTGGGTTCACAATTGTTCACATTTTCCACAAATTCGTATGTAATCTTGAAGGGCGAGAGGGGGGAGGGGGGTCAGACCACTGATTATGTCTTGACATGGGGGAGGGGGAGGCTCGAAAAGCTCAAATACGTGATTACGTAATATGTGGGCAGCCCCATATTAGATTGCTCAATGTCGTATTACGATTTGGCAACCAAGATTTTACTACAAAACGCAATGCGTAGATGGTACTCATAGTTTGGAAAATTGATTAATCTTCAAATATGTTCAAAATGGCGACTTTTGTGGTATAACAGTATGGCGGCGCTAACAGTAAAACAGTATGTAAATGGCGCTCCAAACAGCTTAAAATATGATATAATACTAATTTTTAAACCAAAGCTTACATTTTTTAAACCAACTTAAACATGTACATTTTTAATTTGATATACAGGTTTCAATACGTAATTAGGCATGTTGAGTTTAGATATGTAGACTAAAAGATGGCATTCTATCTCTCGATATTATTTCTTTGACGTAATCAGCCTTTATAAAAAATGTGATAGATAACACTAATAATTGAATGTTATTACTGTTATCATTAGTTAAATTATTAAGTTTTTATAATCAATCAGTCCTTTATAAAAAACAATTAATTATCAATGTTATTAAAGATGGCCAAATAAATTGCTATTAGGTTGGCCGTCAGTGCTATCAGCGCCACCTGCATTTCGCCAATTCAAAAAGGTTACCCAAATCGTACTATGGAGTTAAGCAATTTTCAATAACACCTTATATATATAATCCATGCCCATAGCAAGAGTCGTGTAATTATAAATACCATGTCGCATGTCTCTCCACTCTGCTAGAGCAGACATTGTTTTTTCTTTTTTATTTTACGCATGTTCATTGTTTCGTTTTTTGTTTTTAAAAGAGTTATTAAGTATACAACTAAAATACATTCAATAAGAATTAGAAATAATGAAAAAGAAATGCAAGTACTTAAAATGATATGAAGGACATGTAATTTTTTTTTAATTTTTAACTCGTCTCCATGAAAAAATAATATACACAAACTTTCATACTGATCAGTCAAACAGTGTCGAAGTCTTTTAAGCTCAGATATACTTATATCCATTTATATATATATATATATATATATATATATATATATATATATATATATATATATATATATATATATATATATATATATATATATATATATATATATATATATATATATATATATATATATATATATATATATATATATAAATATATATATATATATATATATATATATATATATATATATATATATATATATATATATATATATATATATATATATATATATATATATATATATATATATATATATATATGTATTATATAGATACGACCACGAAACTATAATTATATTAAATGAAAATACCACATACTTAAAAATTCTTTCCCATACCATCCTACTATTTAAGACAATAGCACCTCTTCGACATTGCTTCTACATATATTTTTTTTTAAACCAAAGTTAATAGTTTATATTTTGGCTGTGTGTTCATCATACCGAAGATGCATTTTTACGTTCCTATTGTAATGTGAAACATATTTTTGTTGTAAGTAAATGTTAAGTTACTAAATGGATAAGAATCTCCAGAGTTGTTTTACTTCTAGCTTGTATTGTTTGGTTTTATACATATTATGAAGGTTTTGAGATTATTTCACATTGTCAACATGTTTTTCATATAATGCCCTGTTTACACTGGCAGTACAGTAACCCAGTCCAGCGCTGACTTGCTACTGGGCTCGCGTGATCACTGGTTTCGACCCAGCCCAGTAGGGCGGTGTTGACTACAGCGGGCGAACCCGTCACCCCAGGCTGGTATAACGATATGTGATCATTCTATCAGCCGTGGGATGAGCGTAGATGACTTAGAGACAAGACAATCTACCGTCTAGCTCCGCCAACAACCCCGTTAGAGGCCAACGCTCTACGGCGAGGCACCGGGAAAGGTACCCAGCGGGCAGCTTCGCCCCCTAACTACCAATTTTGGTAGGATATCTCTGTCTGGAGTTAACCTTCAGGATACCTTCATCCTCCCGACTGGTTACGGGTCCGAAGTCGCTGACGCGGCTTCTACCTGTTGTAATTAGAGCGGTAATTCAATTTGAATTTATCGCAGACCTGGGCGTTCTTTGGGCCCAAGGTCATTTCAAGAGTGGCATGACAACATTTCAACATTCACCCCTGCTGCTTAGGAGACAGTATATTTCCATAGTCTAGACTCTTCAGCAATTAGTCAGAGTGCACAACCGATTGGCGTCGCCGAACGGTGCGCAAACCGTCCAGTAGCGCCGGGATGCAATCCCACCAGGAGAAGCGGTCCACCAGCTTGTTAGACCTGAGACCCAGCCCAGTACTGACTTCGCTCTCGCAAGTCAGTCCAACTGACTATCCACTCAATCTTTTTTCGTGCCCAGTATGTAACTTTCCCTACACGCCGCTCAAGTCAGTCGAGTGTGACTGGAATCTTGTGGATGCATTAAGGCAGTCATTGCCAGTTGGTTTTTGTACTGTACACATTGTCACCACAGGCCACACTCACAACCGCCAGTGTCAAAATTAGACAACAAACTGACCTACTGGGTCTAACCAACTACATGCAGTCAGTGACTGGCATCAAAATTCCGAGTCACTGGGTCCAGTCACTGCCATTGTGTAAATGAGGCATAACTTCTAAATTACAGAATGTGGCGTTATAACATTTTTCTATTTTTTATTTCTTCCACTGTATCGATCTTCGACCAAACAGCGCATCGCCGTAAAATTAAAAACCACTAATCTCATTAAGGAATAGTTCCTCATAACTTCAATAACGTTGTCATTTTATTAGTTTTGTAATGTTGTAGTAATTAATAATGTTGTCATCTGAATATATTATCCTAAGGTGTATTACTTTGCTGTATTTGACTGTGTTGTCATTTAAGAGGTAGTTACGTTTCTTTTTACTTAGTGACACGAATCGTCTACACATCCAATGATTATATTTTTATATTTTTATAGACGTTAAAACGTAGACTATGCAGTCTTAAAATGTGTGCAATTTTTCCAGCGATACAATTTTACTAATGTAAAAAATATAATTAGCACCTAATATGTATACGAATTAAATTTTGTCAATGTTGCTGTGTTTTTCTTTTCATTTCCTAACGTTTGACATGAGGGTTAGTTAATGATCCTTCCTTCTGTAGGCCGGCTTAGAATTAGCATTGATTACATAGCCCATTAGATTGTTCGACACAGTACTACAATTTGGCGGCTAGGATTTTACTGCAAAACGCAACGTGTAGATGGCATCTTAATTCCAAGCATTCATTAATCTTCTCATATGTTAAATGTGTTAGTTAGTTAGTTATACTGGGCGTTCCTCCGCAAGTCGACATCCAGTGTGCCTATTTTGCGTGTAACGGGGGTAGCGCTATTCCACCCACCCCAGTTCCTCGACGAAAGCCAGCAGGGCTTTCAGGTTTCCTGCCGCCTCGCGCAGGGTGCCTGGGGTCCCAAGGTGTTTTGTCCTGTATACTTCTACCTGTTCACAATCTAGCAGAATGTGTTTTGTGGTTTCTTCCGCCTCCATGCATGCTCTGCACATAGGGCTATTCGTTCCGCCCATTTTGAAGAGGTGTTTGTTTAGTGTGTTGTGTCCTGTTATCAGTCCCACTAGTTTGCGTAGTTGGGGCCTTTTTGTCCTTAGAAGTGTTTTGGTAAGTTAAATGTGGCAACTAGAGCTGTTGACTAAAACGGGCAAACCTATCACCTCAGGAAGTTTTAAAGAAATATGATCGTTCTGTCTCCCGTGAGGTGACCGCAGAAGACTTAGGACAAAACAGTCGATTGGCTGACGCCGCACGGTTTGCAAAATGTCCAGGAGCGCCAGAAGATTGACTCCTGTGGGAAACTAGCCCTCAGGCTAGAGTCCTGCCCGGGCTCGCACTTCATGCGTGGAGGTCGCCCGATAGGTGTTGACCCGTGAGTGACCTACCCTGGACAAATGGGTCTTCAAAACCAACTCAAACAGGGCCCATTAGCTCCCTTGTTGAATGTGGCAGCTTTCGTTGTATGGGAGTATAGTGGCGCTCCACACACGCCGTCAGCCCTTTTGTCCACACATGTTTTTTTCGTTGTGAAAATTCACGGATAAATCGCCGTATCTTCAACTTGGATTGTCGACTACAGCGGGCAAACCCGTCACCTCAGAAAGTTTTAACGATTAGTTGTTTTATCTCCCTGGAGTGAGCGTAGAAGACTTGGGGACATATTGAGGTGTCGACTACAACGGGCGAGCCCGTCACCACAGGACGTTTTAACGATTAGTCGTTCTATCGACCTGCAGTGAGCGTAGAAGACTTTGGACAAACAATCCGACGTCTAGCTACGCCACAACCCGTAAGAGTCCAACGCCTTACCGCGAGATAGCCAGGTATGTTGCAGATACCCGGCGGCTCGAGACACTCGCGCCCTTACTTCCAATTGTGACCAGATTTCTCCGGTCTCTCGATTGGGTTCCGAGTTCGAGGTCGCTTGCGCGGTCCTCTCCCTTACAAAGCGGTGAAACGGTGTATACCGAATCTATCGCGGACCAAGGCGTCCTTTGCCCGGCTCTGAACCGGGATCGGATGGCCAATGGTCATTTCAAGAGCAGTCGCCGTAAGGTACGCAACCACCCCCGCTCTATAGGAAACAATACAGCTTCCAGACTCCCCCGACTGTTAGTCGGAGTGCACAATCGATTGGCTTGCGCCGCACGGTGCGCAGACCGTCCAGGAGCGCCAGAGGTTTGATTCCCGGGGGAAACTGGATTCGCCCCCCAGAGTCCTACCCAGGTTCGCACCCCGTGCGTGGAGGCCGTCGGATGGGTGTTGACCCGTGAGTATGACCGACCCTGAACACATGGGTCATCGTGGCCAACCCATCATGGGTCCGTTAGCTCCCAAAAGAAGACTTGGGGACAAAACAGTCCACCATCTAGCTACGTCACAAGCCCGTAAGAGGTCAACGCCTTAACCGCGAGATAGCCAGGAATGTTACCTGGCGGGCCGACACTCACGCCCTTACTTCCAATTGTGACCAGATTACTCCGGTCTCTCGATTGGTTACGAGTTCGAGGTCGCTTGCGCGGTCCTCCCTTACGAAGCGGTGAAACGGTGTATACCGAATCTATCGCGAACCACAGCGTCCTTTGCCCGGCTGTTCACCCAGGATCGGATGGCCTATGGTCATTTCAAGAGTAGTCGCCGTAAGGTCCGCAATCATCCCCGCTCTATAGGAAACAGTACTGCTTCCAGACTCCCCCGACTGTTAGTCAGAGTGCACAGTCGATTGGCTTATGCCGCAGGGTGCGCAGACCATCCAAGAGCGCCAGAAGTTTGATTCCCAGGGGAAACTGACCATAAGGCTCGCACTTCATGCGTGGAGGTCATCGGATAGGTGTTGACCCGTGAGTGTGACCAACCCTGAACAGAATGGGTCTTCGTGGCCAACTCAGCAAGGGCCCATTAACTCCCTAACGCCGTATTGTCAGTGGGGTATGGATCACTATGAAAGCTTGTCCATGGTCACTGCGGAAACTTGGCACGGCGCCGCCGCCGTTTGCATCGTATTGCTCCTTCGGCGAGACGAGTTTATTTAAGCCGAAATTTGTATCAGTGTTGTATGGCAATGTAATGAGACTTTGTTTATGAAACTGGACATTTTCACGACGGACAATTATTGTGTCACCTTAAAGTTGCTTACAAAATGTATGTACCTAACGCGTTGTACGGTGAAAAAAACCGTTCAGTGGACAAGAGCCCACATTTTCATCTACGGCGCGACTAACTTGCCGTTTATTGAAAAAAACGTGCCATGGACAGGAGGCCTGACGTTATCCTATTTTTTATGATACGAATTTTTAAATTATAGTTTTGATTATTTTAACCCCTCTTATCGCGGGGTAAAAATTCAGCCGTCACTTCTGTGTGTGATAGTTTATATTGGATTTCATATCCAATATTGGATCGCTCAGATTCCACCAAGGGTAGGCTTGCATCCAATGATAAACGGGTCACATCAGTCGGATTAATACTATTTACGTTAAAAAAAAAATTTTTTATTGGGTTCACAGGTTTTATTGCGTGATAATTACGCAATTTAAAGTTCAGATAGACTAATAGATGGCATTCTATCTGTCCGTATTATTTCTGTGAGGTAATTAGCCTATACATATATAAATGTGATACATGTGACTAATAATTGAATATTATCATTGGTTAAATTATTGGGTTTTTATAGTTAATTAGTCCTTTATAAAACACCATTCATTATCAATGTTATTATAGATGGCCAAATAAATTGCTATTATTTTTTCCAAACAATGCTATCAGCGCCACCTGCATGTCGCTGACGAAGGAGGGTTGCCAAAACATACTATGATGTTAAGCAATCTAAAACCATATATAATCAATGATATTAAGAAGAGTGGCCTAAAAGAGTATTTTTAGGCAGACCCAGGTCTTAAAAAGAAATATAACGTGCGAACAAAAAAAAACGCTTTATGTCTTTTAGCGCGGATATTTCGCATTTGATGCACGTGCAAAGCCAAACAATTAATTGTAAGTTAACCCTTCAGGCCTCGCGACTCGCGGTTAACCCTCAGTTTGACTGCGATATCGCAGTCGCGGGGCCTGAAGGGTTAACAGCAGTATACACATTATTGTAGCGCAAAATTACAATCCATTGTTATTAGCACCTTGCTCAATGAATCAAGTCTCATGACATCATTCAGTTTTTTTTTTTCATTCGTCATTTGGAATCGCAAACGACGTCAGGTGCAAACGAGCCACCGGCCACAGCCACCGAAGGTTGTCGAGTGCGAGCGGAGTATACACCGAGTGGCGAGTGCGAGCAAGTAGCGTAGAAGGCAGCAAGTGGCGGCCACCGGCCACGCGTTTGCGGCGAGCTCCTACAAAATGTATGAAAAAGCGTGCCCACTACTTGTCGCTGGCCACTTGTGGCTGTGGCCAGTGGTTCATTTGCGCCGAGCCTAAGATCCCCCATCCACATAACTTTTCTTTCACAATTTAAGGAGGCACCGCAATGTCATTGATAAATTGCTGAAATAATACCAAATTAACCTCGTATGAACACTTTATGTATGTCGTAGTATACAAAATATTTTAAGCAGGCAAAGGGAGAACGGCTTTGCTATTTTTCATTGAAGCTAAATATGTTTTACAATGTTACAAAATAAATATATTGTCTTGATTAAGTATTTAAAATAAGTCTTGTTTTATTGTCATAGAAAGTAAAATTTTCCAGTTTTTTTTTTTGAGAATTGTAGATAATCATTTTTTTTTATTTTTTATTAATTAGATTTTTAAAAATTATGTAATAATTATGTTTAGACACAGAAGAATTAGACGAATAATTGTGATGCTGATCTATCCAGTTTATCCATTGGGATCAAAGTATCCAAAGGAGTATTATCTCCAAAGTACCTAGAAATTGCTTAAAATTGTTTATTTTTCTGTAATAATGTAAAGTTTACGATTTTCTCCATATTACTTTTTTTTTAAGTTACCTCGAGGACAGGATATCTGTTATTCAGAGATTTTTGCTATACATTAAAAAAAAAGGATTTAATTTGTGTTCGGCCTATACTATAAATCATTCTTTTCAGACTGCGGACTCCGTGAGCTCCCCGAAAAGACAACAAACGTCATTTAAACCGGACGTTATCTGCCTGATTGAAGACGACGATGACGTTCTGAATGCGGACTCTGTGAAGTCACCGAAAAATGACTTTGTGTCATCTACCGTGAAATCATCGAGCGAAGAACCAAAATCCACAGACACCGATGAATCTACCGACCTTATTTGCATAGTTCATGACGATGATTCTATGCAGCATACAGACGGTGTGAAATCACCGAGGATCGACAGAAAATGCCTTGATATTAGCACAGTTCGAAATATAGACACAGTAAAATCGACGAGCAACGAACCAAAATCCACAAACATCGATGTGCCCACCAACCTTATTTACATAGTTGACGATGATTCTATGCATGATATGGGCGGTGTGACATCACCGAGGATTGACAGAAAATCTACTGATATTAGCACAGTTCAAAATATAGACAACTTAAAATCAACGAGCAACGAACCAAAATCCACAGCCATCGATATGTCCCCCGACCTTATTTGCATAGTTGACGACAATGATTCTATGCATAACACGGACGGTGCGAAATCACCGAAGATTGACAGAAAATCTACTGATATTAGCACAGTTCAAAATATAGACAACTTAAAATCAACGAGCAACGAACCAAAATCCACAGCCATCTATATGTCCCCCAACCTTATTTGCATAGTTGACGATGATGATTCTATGCAGAAGACGGACGGTGTGAAATCACCAAGGATCTACAGAAAATCCACTGATATTAGCATAGTTAAAATTATAGACACTGTGAAATCAACGAACAACAAATCAAAATCCACAGACACAGATACAAAATCCACATCTGTCAACCTTAATTGCATGGTTTCCTACGATGATTCTTTACAGCATACAGATGTAAAATCAATGAGGATTGACAGAAAATCCACTGATATCAGCATAGTTCAAAATATAGACACCGTAAAATCAGCGAGCAATAAATCAGAATCCACAGACACCAGTACGTCCACCAACCTTATTTGCATGGTTGACAACGATGATTCTATGCAGCATAAAGATGGTGTGAAATCACTGAGGATTGACAGAAAATCCACTATTAACACAGTTCAAAATTTAGACACCGCAAAATCAACGAGCAACGAATTAGAATCCTCAGACACCGATTTGTCCGATCTTATATCCGTAGTAGACTATGATTCTTTAGAGAACATGGACGGTGTGCAATCATCGAGGAACGACACAAAATTGTGTCAGATTAACACAGTTCAAAATAAAGACGCCATGAAATCAGCGAGCAACGAGTTACAATCTATAGACGCCGAAACGTCCACCGATCTTATATCCACAGTTGAAAACGATTCTTTACAGAATGTGGATAGTGTGCATTCACCGAGCAATGGCACAAAATGTACTGATCAAATTAAAGACGCCGTGAAACCAACGAGAGACAAACCAAAATCTACAAACAAAGAAACGTCCGCTGACTTCATATGCATAGTGGAAGATGATGGTTCTATTCAGAATACGAAATCATCAAAATCGAAGCCTACCGACAGAGGATCCGAAGACGACAATTCTAATCATAACGCTGTCAACCTAAATTCACCGACAAACAGAGCAAAGTCATTCAATGCTAAATGCACAGTTAAAGATAACAAAGACAACATTTCAAAATCGTCGTCGCATGACAGCACCGACTCCACTCCACTATCAAAGAAACACAGAGATAAATGGCAGAAATTATACACATGCAAGTTTTGCATGCAGACTTTCTCGCGTCGGTACCAGGTTGGCCCGCATCTAGAAATGCATCACAAGTTAATCAAATTGCAGAAAGTTCATAAAATAGAACATGCGTATGTGCCAATGGTGCAGACTGGTAGGCCAAAGAGTCGCAATTCGAATCGTAGTGAAACATCTGTTTATCTAATGCCCAGCTTTAGAGTGAATAATATCTTTGACAATTATTTCTCGTCTAGTCACCTAAACAATAAAACCTCAAAGGACGAAAGAGGTGGCAAGAAAGAGAAAAAATATTCGAGGATCAAGCGAATATCATCAAGTTCAAGTGAGGACGAACCTGCAGCAAAACGCTTAAGCATCGACAAAAAGCCATCCGTTGAAAATTCCCAAGATGCATCGACGCCTCAATATTATTCAGAAATTAATACAACTGGAAAACGTTCAATCAAACGAGTGAATCGCTTGTCATCAAGCTCAAATTCCAGTGACATTGAAACATTTAAGAATGACCCTCCAGTTAAACTGCAATCGAAAATCAAAGACATTGAAAATTCCCAAAACGAATCAACATCTCAATGTTATTCACAAATTGATGCAACAGGAAAACGTTCAATTAATTCCAGTGATATTGCAACTTTTAAGAATGACTCTGCAGATATACCGCGAACGAAAACCAAGGCCAATTCGGAAATTATTAACACTATAAAAGATGAAAGTAATGGGAAATCATCAAGTTCAAGTTATATTGGCGCCAAACCTGGATCAAATCTCAAAAATAAATCGCAAAAACCGCAATCAAAACACAAAGTCACTTCGGAAATTAATAAAACTATCAAACATTCAATCAAGAGGAAATCATCGAGTTCCAGCAATCTTCAAATGGTGACAGATAACCTTGATGCAAAACGCATACACATAGATAAAACTCAACAAACATATATACTACTAGATAAATTACAATCGCAAATTAAATTGAATATGGAAAAACATACTGCATCAAAAAATCCATCTTCTGAAAATTTGCTCTTCACATCACAGTCAAAACCCAAAGTCAACCCAGAAATGACTGAAAAAGTGGAACGTTTTGTGCCAATACATGGATTGGACAAAAATAGCTTAGACACACCACATAAGACATCAAAACATTGTGAATCAAAAATTAGATCCCGTGGAAATTCCCAGGACACCCCACACCCAAAAGCTAAAAACAATCCAGAAGTTGTCAATAAATTGAAAGACACCGGATTAAATCTTAGATTGGACGAAAATCAGCAGTGTAATCCTAAAAAAGACACTGAATCAAATATTGAATCTGCTGAGATTGCGAAAGATATACAATCAAAGAGAAAATCTAATCCTGAAAGTAATAAAAAGGAAGCAAAGCTTAGGTTAGATAATAATCGGATAAGCACACCGGAATCAGAGACTAAATCTGCTACAGCAATTAGGAAAATGGTGCAGCCTTCTGCTTCAAAAGCGAAATCTGGTCCGCAACTCGATAAAAATGAAGCGATTAAACAGGCGGATCAATCCACATTGCGGAAAATATCTTCTGAAAAATTAACAGATGCAGCTGAATCGAAAGATGAATCAAAAGCAGAAATTAACAAAGAGGCGGAATATTCCACATTGAAGAAGAGATCATCTATAAAGTTACTGGATGTAGCACAATCAAATGATAAATCGAATCCAGAGATAATTAAAACAGCAGAACCACCTCCATCAAAAAGAAAATTGTCTGAAAAATTAGTAGATACTCCTCAATCAAAAGATAAATTGAATCCGGAATTTAAAAAGGAAACGCAACAATCTGCAATATACAAAAGAAGACATTCTGAAAAATCACACGATGCGCCTCAATCAAAAAATACATCAGTTCCAATAACTGATAAAAAGGCAGAACAATCCACATGTAAAAAAAGACCTGAAAAATCACCTGCTGTCCAACAATCAAAAGATATATCAAATACAGAAATTAATATAATGGCAGAAAAATCTCCATTAAAACGTAGACATTCCGAGAAGTCACTATATATGCAGTCAATAGATGAATCGAATTCTGAAATAAATAAAAAGGCTGAACAAACGACATTAAAGAGAAGAACTTCTGAAAATTCACCAAGTTCACATCAATCAAAACATACATCAGATCCAGAAATTAATAAAACGGCGAAACTAACTACATCAGAAATGAGAACTTCTGAACAATCACTAGATTCACCACAAACAAAACATGTATCAAATCCAAAAACAAACAAAAAGGCAGAACAACCCACTTTTAAAAAAAGACCTTCGGAAAAACCACAAGATGTGCTACAGTCAAAAGATCAGTCAAATTCAGATATTAATAAAAAGACTGAACGATCTCCATTAAAGAAAACAATTTCTAATAAAATACAAGCTAATAAAAACTTCTCAAAATCAAAAATAAAAACTTCTGGAAAATCACTAAATTTACCGCGTTCAAAAGATACATCAACATCGGAATTTAATATAAAAACTGTAATAAATAAATGTTTTGATAAATCGCTAGATAAAGCGCAAGTAAAAGATAAATCGAATCCAGGAATTAATAAAAAGGCAGAACACCCTACAATAAAAAGTAAATCCCCTGAAAAATCACTAAATGTGGAAAATAAATCACCTCCGGAAAAAAAGGTGAAAAATTCTGCATTAAATAATAAATATATTGAAAAATTGCCTGACACCGTGTATTTGGAATCTATAATGGATGCAGAGCATTCCAAATTATTAACTCAAAATGCACAAGATTTGTCTCAAACTGAAGGTAACTCTCCTTCCAAAAATGACGAAATTCCAATGCATTCGAGTCCGAATGATAACACAGAGCAATTGACATTAAAAATTAAAATTGAAAATTCTGAAGATATGACTCCATTGGAATCTACATCAAATTTAAATTTGCAAGATGCTGATGAAACGAATACTGAATCTGATCCTACAATGAATAAAGATGCGGAAGATTCTGTATTAAAAAGTAAGACTGAAGTTCCTGATGAAACTCCAGAACTGGAAATTACTAGTGATCCGGAAGTAAATAAGGAGGTAAAGGGTGCGCTGGACACATCACAATCATCAGATGAAATTAATAAAATGACAAAACGTTCAAAGGTCGATATACCATTAAATGAAGCAATGGAAGAAATTCTACAACTAGTAATAAATGAAGAATCCCAGTCAAACAATGTAACAACTCAAACATCACCAAAAACACATTTAATACTCAAAAAAAATAATTCTGTTGCTCGAGATTCATCCCAGCGATGCGGTGAGGATTCGGGAGAAAGAAGCACTGAGTTGCTAGGAGACACTACCGTTATAAACATTTTGGAGAAAGGTTCGATAGACGTCAAATGGAGTAATTCGAATAGTCGTAATAGTTGCGAGCGTTTCAGATTACCATTTTGCGATATAGTGGAGTCGTTGCAAAAACGTGATCAGGAACCGACGACATCAGCGGCGCCTCGACCTGTCGAAAAGCACAAAAACGTTGCTCTGGATATGCCGATCATCGTCTCGGCTATCCCGCCGACTTTACCGCCTCCGGAAATAATCAGTGTTGGGTATAGCCAACAGCGAACGCGACAAAACCCACCGGAAGAAACGCCACAATCCACAACTCCGGAAATAATTGGTATCGGATACGGCCAACCACAAATTCCAGAAAATCCACCAGGGGGAACACCGCAAAACGTGATCCAAATCAGCATTGCAGCATCGCTAAACGGAGAGATTAGGACCATGGACATAGTTAATAAGCACCTGCCGGTGGCGCAAAACCGCATCCCGCAACTGCTCGCGAACATGCCTTTGCTGCCGCCGTCGCGTCCCGTCATAAAGTGCAAGCCGGCGTCTGCGCTGATGTCGTCCCCGTCGCAGCCGTGGATGCGGCCAATAGAGCCGTTCCAACGCCTCGTCGCCGAGCTGCACGACATCGGCCTGACTCTACACGAAGATACCTCGTTGCCGGATTTCAGAACGCTGACGCGATATGACGCCGACGTCGGGTGGCAGAAACTAAAAATATCTCTGTCTGTGTCCGAGAAACGGTACAACTTCTTCTGCATACAGGCGACGGACGACCGGGGGAGGCTCGCGATTCGAAAAGAGTGTGCCGGAAACCAGCACCAGATATTTCAGTCCCTGCAGGCGCCGGACATTCGAAAGACAATCGAAAAAAACGCAGAGTCTTTATCGATTCATGTGTTGTATGAAACTGTCAGGTTCATGTCGACGATAACAAAAATATTTCAAAACGTAAACACCGAGACTCGTTATTCGCAATTACCGGTTACCCTCAGCATACCGAGTCCTGAGCCTTCGAATCTCCCAGATTCTATCGACCGCATCAATTTTTACAACAGCAATGTAAATGATTATGTAATAAATTAAAATGATGTTATTGTTAAGTTTTGTATTTACCGAGCTTTAAACCAAAGTGCCTGTTTAGTCGTAAAAATATATCAGTAACACATGTTCCTTAAAGAATAATAAAAGCATTTTTTTTACTGAGTTATAGTGTTTTTTTAAAGTGCCCTTTGCTGCAGTGACTATTTTAATTTAATAGGCTTCCGTTTGGAATCGAGATGTCATCATTTTTGAAAAAAAATATCAAAATATGTGAAAATAATATATTTCATAACTGAAATTTATGGGATAAACCAGGACACCGCACAATAGTAAAATATTGATCTTCTGGTGTCACGTCCGTTGCCGAAAGTTGTCTATTTCAGCTTTATTATTATTTATTAACCCTTCAGGCCTCGGCCCCTCAGCCGATTGACAAATTGGTGTCCCAAAATTTTTTTGTAAAAATTAGTAAAAAAATTGAATTACGACACTGTCTCACCAAAACATTAATTACTGCCAAACCACTGTACCCATAATTAAAATGAAACATATTAACACAATAAAACATACTAAAATCAAACAAATTAAATTAAAATAAAATTAAAACGGGGCCATCACGCTGTTGTGTTGTGGCCGATATCGGCCAATCGGGGCCTGAGGGGTTAATAATTAACTACATGGACGTGGTAAATTTCTGAAACCAATTTTTATAAATTATGGAGCCCAAATGATTTTCGTCCTGCACCTCTTTCAGATGGGGATTTTTCCTTATATAATGTTGAATGTTTCTGGATAATGCATAACGCAATTCGAGTTTGCAGATCTTTGTTGACCTTTATATTGCTATGTCTGCTTAAATGCTTCTTCAACGCTGACTCAATCCAGCTTTTACGTAGCTATTACACACCCATGTTTTTTTTTTGTATAAAACTAATTTTTTTTAATGTACTTGCAGCACGTTAACATGAAATGAAGAGTTTAGGCTGCCAATATATCTTTCGTCAGCGTAATGCCAGGTTAGGTATGCCAGCCAGGTAAAACAGCGCGGCAATAGAGGTGATGGTACTGTAGAGACTAGGTCACATGTTATCGCAATCGAAATTTCCAATCAAGCAATCGAAATTTTCCCGCACGCTGTATTGCCACCGCGCCCAAAATCTTGGAATCAGATAGAGTCAAGTAACTTTTACGAGCGCACATTTCTGGGCGAGTAGGAACAAGGTAGTCTGCTCGACAGTAGCAATTAAACCATCTGCCTAGCAACACCATTATATTTTCCTATGCCACATCCCCTGCGCTTGAAACCATAGTCAGGTAGTCAGGACGCAAGGCTGCCCGCTAGGTCAACTTCCCAGTGCAACACGGTAAGCGTTGGTCTCTAAAGTTCGAGTTGGCATAGCTAGACGGTGGACTGCGTTGTCCCTAAGTCTACGTTCACTCCAGGTTGAAATAATGATCAACATCGTTTTACCTTCCTGGGGTGATAGGTTTGGCCATTGTAGGTGATAGCTCTAAAGTTTAGATTCGGCAGTCATTTAATTCACAGGTATGCCCTAGCTCAGATATGGCACAGTATACCAGACAGTATGTAGCTTCTCTTAGAACAAAATTGAAATCGAAGCGAATACGTCACGAGTCATAAGGGCTTGGATGTGGCCGCCAGATGACGGCTACTCGGCCTCAAACGTTCGAAAAAGTCTCCAGCCTTTACATGCACGTAACGTTAACCAAAGGCCTTCCTCGAGAGTACCCCTCTGCCAACATTCCTCACACCCTCTTCCCGCAATGCCCTGTAGCTCGAGAGTAAAGCTACTGTTTGGTATACTGTGGATATGGTGAGGTTTATCATGGCAAGAATAACTTATCTAAAACCTTGGTCCTGCAAAAAAAAAAATACTGCAGGAAATTATTTTTTACTAGAAATTCAAAATTAGCCACCGCAAAATTAGCGCTGGATTTACTTGAAGGAATCTGATTCTGCAATAACGCAGCTTGAAATAGTTATGGACCTTCAAGGAGGACTGATCACTTGCTTCCTGTAGTTCCATCATCTGTCTTTTACCTAGTAATTCAATTGATTGCATACCTTTCCATTTCCCGTACTCCGCTCTTGATATGCTTATGCCAATGGGATTTACGGATGAGGTATAAAGAAAACATCTTTTTCCAGGCCTTGGACTTCAGAACTGTACCACCGGTGACGTTACTAGATGTAACAAAAGTGCGCGAAAAATGTATAAGGGGGCTTCCCACCGCCGAATTGGTCCGAGTCGCCTCAACGCCGCCGATCGTAACGACGACAAACGCCGAGCTCACGTCGGCGGCATTCGACAATGAGTGCTATATATCGTCGTCAGAAAGGGAATGCATACAGCTAGAGTCTACTACATATAATAATGCTGTTGCGGCGCAACCCAACGAACCCGATGACAAGGATGCTGACGGCGAAGATACTTACGCAAACGAACCTCTAACCATTGAAGCACAAGTCGTCGAACCTGTTGTTGATGAAACTCAATCCGGCGAAGAAACTCCCGTCGAACCTGACACTGATGAAACTCAATCCGGTCAAAAAACTACTGTCGAACCTGACGCTGATGAAAGTCAATCTGGCGAAGAAACTCACATCGAACCTGACACTAATGAAACTCAATCCGGCGAAGAAACTCCCGTCGAACCTGACGCTGATAAAACTCAATCCGGTCAAAAAACTACCGTCGAACCTGACACTGATGAAAGTCAATCTGGCGAAGAAACTCACATCGAACCTGACTTTGATGAAACTCAATCCGGCGAAGAAACTCCCGTCGAACCTGACGCTGATGAAACTCAATCTGGTCAAAAAACTACCGTCGAACCTGACGCTGATGAAAGTCAATCTGGCGAAGAAACTCACATCGAACCTGACTCTGGTGAAACTCAATCCGGCGAAGAAACTCCCGTCGAACCTGACGCTGATGAAACTCAATCCGGTCAAAAAACTACCGTCGAACCTGACGCTGATGAAACTCAATCCGGCGAAGAAACTCCCGTCGAACCTGACGCTGATGAAAGTCAACATTGCGAAGAAAGTCATGTCGAACCTGACGCTGATGAAACTCAATTTGGCAAAGAAACTCTCATTCAACCTGACACTGCCGATACTCAATCCAGCGAAGTAACTCACGTCGAAACAACGACATCCGTTTGTTCGTCGCCAAAATTGACAAAAACATGGCGACAGTTGTACGTTTGCAAATTCTGCAACCGACCGTTTCACCATCTCGATCAAATCCATCTACATTTAGCAGTCCATCCGAATCTAATTACACTACAAGACCGTCATGACATTGGTCATTGTTGCGTCGTGATGAACCGTACAAATGAAACCAAAACGGAACTGTCGGCGAAAGTACCCGACGCTGTAATCAACTTGAGAAAAGGTTTAAAAATTAACAATGCCTTCGAAAACTTTTACATAACAAGTCTCTATGTTGACGTAGAAGAGCATAATGAAAGGATTAACGAATCGGATAACGTGCAGAATCTACGCAATAGACAATACAATTACCACGTATCTGAATACGATTCTGATACCCAAGATGTATCATATTCGTCCTGCAATTCTGGTGAAACTCGTTCGCAGTCTTCTGAAATCACACCGAGAAAAGTTGCACTAAAACCTGTGAAGCCAAAGCCAACGATAAACGAGATAAAATCTGAAATAAGGAAAATCCTCAACAACACCCTGTCGAGCGTCATACAGGAGACGCAGAGGAGAAATACCGAACTGGCAAAATTTGACCAGACCGTAATTGGCTTCCTCGAGAAGAAGCGCTCAAAGATACAAGTCATTTGGCAGAACTCATTAAAATCGCACGCCGCCGAGTTTGTCGTCGGCTCAAAAGAACAATTCGCCGCCCAAAGCGACGAATTCGCTCCACAACCTGATTGCTCGCCTGATTTTGAAGATTTCTCGCCAACGCTCATCAAATATGCAATCAAGACAACAAAAGTACTCAAAAAGGCAAAAGCCCTCGAAGAACAAAAAGCACTTGAAGAAGCACGAGTGCTTGAAAAAGCAAAAACGCCTGAGGAAGAAAAAGCGCACCAAGAAGCACAAGCACTCAAAAAAGCAAAAGCTCCTGTTGAAAAAAGAGCTCTTGAAAGTGCAAAAGTGCAAGAAATAGCAAAAGCACTCAAAAAGGCACAAGAAAAAGCAAAAGCGCTCAAAAAACGAAAAACGAAAGCGCTTCATAAAGCAAAATCGCTTAGAATAAAAAAAATGTAAGAAAAAGCAATAGTGCTCGAAAAAGATGTAGCAGAAGCGCTTCATTAAGCAAAAGCTTTTGGAAAAGAAAAAATGCAAGGAAAGGCAATAGTGCTCGAAAGGATAAAAAAAAACAAAATAATCGGTCTTCGAAATTGAATGCCGCTTAAAAACTGCAATCTGCCCAGAAGAGCAAAGACATTTAATCAAAATGACTTGTTTAAAACGAGTAGGCAAGAAGAAACAATCTCGCTCGGAGAAATAATTAGAAGTGAAATACCGAGAGCTGCCGATAAACTAAATTCGCTCACGAGCACATCGATGGAGCAAACACAGCCGAGCATTATTCAAGTAAATCATCAGGTTGCGCATAAACTACCCTACCCTAAGGCAACTAGCTTAAGCATTGTAGCTGTTCCGAAAGCTGTACCGACGACGGGTGTATTTGTCTTCGACGGACAACCCACATGCAGAAAACACCATGCTGCAAAAAATTCAGATGCCACTGTTCCAGCAGGGGTTTGCATCTTTGAGGACATGTAATATTGTTAAGTTTAAATAATACTGTTAAGTTTATTCAGATCGGTAGATTCGTTTCTCTGTTAGAATCTCCACCGAAAACCATCGAATATTCTTAGCCAGCAAAAGCAGAATTTAGTGCTCAGTAATTTAGTTATATGTATGTAGAGCCCGATTGCTTTCGATTGTTTCCAAACTTATTCAGAAGGTTTTATATGCGGCAGGTTGTTTTTGTGCAGTAAAAGATACAATCGTTCATTTTACATTCCGCTCTAATGCACTGCCCTGTCTCGTTCGTATGAACTATATAAATAAAAGATAAAATACGAATGGAGCTGCCGTGGAATTCACCGACCTGAGTCGGGCCTGTAATAATACTATTATTACACTTCTGCAGGGTGAGCGGTGGATTCCAGAGTAATGGCGGGCTGTGGTAGGTTTCGGACAGCTTTCTTGCCACATGTGAGCGTTCCCCTTACCACCCGCCTCTATCACTCCCTTTTCAAAGCCACAGAATCGACATTGGTTCATGAATAATTGCAATCGAGCCCACTGTGTTGCATTGTGATGTCAGCGCTATCTGTGAACTAATAGTAGTACTTGATAAATGTAGATGTTGATATGCCGATATGCCGATATCAATATTCTACAATGTATACGGATGGCGGCGATACTCCTGGATGGAACTTCCGAACCGCAGCTCAAATTAGAATGAACGCAGCTTGCAATTTATTGCTGTATATCGCGGGATGCACTAACGACAATGAGTCACAAATTGCAAATTTAATGTGATGAAATTCCTCAGCCATTTTTTTATAAATTCCTCTCGAATATTTATTGTAAATTTAATGTACCAACTCCGCCTGCATTTCTAAGAATATATTCATATCTACAGGTTGTTTGGCAGATAAACCGATAATTTTTTTTGGGGGATTGGGGGGTCATTTACTGGCTTTTACACATAGACCATAATTCGTCGGTTTGGATCATAAACTCACAAAGTGCATTTTTTCAAAAATCACTTTTGTTGCTTCCTATGTAGTTTTTAATTCTCTATCTAGTCATAAAATCCATATGCGTATTTTCTCATCGTATAATAGGAAACTGGCACTGCCTAAAATAATTATCCCTGACATTTCTTATTATTATTATTATTTTCTTTGACTTTTTTTATTTTTTTTATTACTATTACTTATTCATAAATTTTGGTGACTATTGTTTGATATCATTTGACATTTTATTTTATTTTTATTTTATTAACACGATTATTTATTTTTGTGTTTTATTTCCTATTGTGATCATTAGTTAGTGATTATTATTTATAATTTGTGATGGTGACGGGAATATATATATTTCTTTTCCTTTTTATTTTTTTTTTATTCATTGCCGAATATATGTGATATAAAAACTAGAGAGCTAGCTGCCCTGGAACAAGTCCTGGCACTTAGTTGGGCAGCAGCAGTACTTACATGCTAATGCTCATATCGGCCGTGTTTAATTTTAATTTTAATTTTTATTGTATATATTTTTTTTATTGATATGATTATTAGTGATACTTGTGCACTTGTAAATGAATTGTTAAATTAAATAAATAAATAAATAAATAAATTATCAGGATTTTATGACTAGATAGAGAATTAAAAACTACATAGGAAGCAACAAAAAGTGATTTTTGAAAAAAGTGCACTTAGTGAGTTTATGATCCAAACCGACGATATGTCCTAAAAGACACTTTTAAAAAAATATATTTATTACCCAAAATTTTGCTTTTAAGTTGTCATAACTTTTTTGTTTGTGGCAGTAATAGCACAAAATAACTTTTATTATATTCATTGTTAATGCATGCGTCAATGCATTGTTCATGCATGCGTTGACTGCATTTTTTAAAAATGTTCCTAAAGTGTATTGCTGTTAGGCCAGGCGCGCACTGCAAAGCGGTGCGTTGTCCGTTTTTTATGCCGGACGGAATAAACATCGATTTTTTGTAGTACGCGCACTATGGCAGAAATTTCAGATTTTAGTCATTCGTTGTCTCTGCTGTCGATCTGTGGAATAAGTTCCGCAGTGTGCGGGGTTCTATATAACTCCATAGCACAGTATACCAACCAGTAGCTTTACTCTCGAGCTACAGGGCAATGCGGGAAGAGGGTGTGAGGAATGTGGGGAGAAGGGTACGTCCCGACGAACGCGAACGGTTAGCATTACGAGCAGGTGAAGGCTGGCGACGTTTTCGAACGTTCGCATATCTGATTAGGCCGAGTGGACATCTGGCGACCATATCCGAGCCCTTACGACTCGTGACGTATTAGCTTTGATTTCAATTTTGTTCTAAGAGAAGCTACTGTCTGGTCTAATGTGTCCATAGTATGGAAAATACGTCCGGTGACGCACCACAGCCAATCTGCAGCAATCCACAGAATTTAAATCCGGACCAATTTTTTTCCGTAGTGCGCGCGCTTTTATGTGATTCTATATCTAATCTGTTCATAGATTTTCCGTAAATAAAACGCACGGAATATTACCGCAGTGCGCGGCTAGCCTTACTTTGTTTTCCCTTGAATATTTTAACACGGATTATTTTAGTTGTAAGACATAATGTGTAACTAAATAAATGGGTAAGTTTTTAAAATGGATATAATTTAAAAAAAAAAAAAATGGAATTCAGCAGTTTTTTTTCTCTTTGCACGGACTTGTAATGGCATGCCTCGAATTCTAGGCCTATATGTTTCATAAGCTTCACCAATGGTAACTTTGATTTGCTCGTCTTTTTCCACATTTTAAGGCTGATTCGAGTATTTTAAGGCTGATTTACATTAATCTAGTAGCCAGTGGCGTAATTACGGGGTAGCAAGGAGTGGCAGTTGCCAGCCTAGAATTCTCAAACCCCTCTTTTGGCCACCCCAAAAATCGACAGTAAAATATCAGTTATTAGCAAATAAGTGAAAATGCATCTATACTAATATTATAAAGAGGTAAAGTTTGTGAGGTTGTAGGAGGTAAACTTTGTGAGGGCGGGAGCAAACAGGCCCATGCTGGGTTGGCCACGAAGACCCATGTGTTCAGGGTCAATCATACTTACGGGTCAACACCTATCACGCATGAGGTGCGAACCTAGGTAGGACGTTCGGGCGAAGGACCTCCCCTGGGAATCAAACCTCTGGCGCTCCTAGACGGTCTGCGCACCGTGCGGCGCAAGCCAATCGATTGTGCACTCCGACTAAAAGTCGGGGGAGTCTGGAAGCTGTATTGTTTCCTATAGAGCGGGGGTGGTTGCGTACCTTACGGCGACTGCTCTTGAAATGACCATTGGCCATCCGATCCCGGGTAAGAGGCGGGCAAAGGACGCCATAGTCCGCGATAGATTCGGTATTCACCGCTTCGTAAGGGAGAGGACCGCGCAAGCGACCTCGAACTCGGAACCAATCGAGAGACCGGAGAAATCTGGTCACAATTGGTAGTAAGGGCGCGAGTGTCGCCCGCCAGGTAACATTGCTGGCTATCTTGCGGCAAGGCGTTGGTCTCTTACGGGTTGCGGCGGAGCTAGACGGCGGATTGTCTTTTGTCCAAAGTCTTCTACACTCACTCCAGGGAGATAGAACGACTAATCATTAAAACTCCCTGTGGTGACGGGCTCGCCCGTTGTAGTCGACAACCCAAGATGAGGTTGTAGGAAGTAATCTCTGGATCTACTGAACCGATATTGAAAATTCTTTTACCAATAGAAAGCCACGTTATTTGTGAGTGTCATAGGCTATAATATATTAATCCGAAAAATGAAAAGACTTTTTCGTGGTAGTCGGAGAAAAAACAGTCGAACGAGAAGGTTTCTAACTAACGCTGCCTTAACGATGAGAGATATATGATTAAGTTCTAGAGAAAAGTTGTAGAGCTTGATAATGCCTACAAAAAATCTACGACAGCATATGTCTAACTTTTATATTTAATTTACAAAAAGTAGTATTTTATATTAAAAAAATAATTGAAATCGTTAGGTCAATCAACAATTATGAATTTTTATCAAAATAATTAAATTTATCGTCTCAAGTGTTCAAAACAAAAGACTTTTCCCTTTTACTGCTTATAATTTCCCTTTTACTGCATAAATGGTTAAAGAGATAAGACACTCACAAATAAGACACTCACAAGAAGACACTCACAAATAACGGTAATATAGTCAAATTGGCATGCAAATACATACATACATATGCAGTAAAAATGTAACCCTTCTTTTGGCAGTCAGGAAATATATCATAGCACTCAGTACTAACCGAACCACACTCATAATTTCATCACAAGTATGGACACGGGTCAGCTAGTAGTTTATAAACGTGATACAATCTTAATTTTTTATTAAACTTGTCTCAGATACATTTTAATTAGCACACAATAATAGCTTTCTCGTTCAATATGAGTCGTAAAAAGTAACAGAAATTATTCGAGTGAATATTGAGACTAAGCAAGTAAGCGATGTAGTTAGTTTCGTCTGGGCTTTTTTCTCGCACTTGGCCTCTTGATTGGGCCGTTGTGCGTGGCTCATGTTTCTATTTGTTTTTATGTTACTCCAGCCAACCCAGGCTGTCCCAGAAGGTTAGCAGCCTGTTTGGGTTACTACATGCCTCCGGGACAGATGCTGGAGATTGTAGTATTTTTGCCCGTTGCTCTGCCACGCTCCTGCATTCCATGAGCACATGCCGTGGCGTTTCTTCTTCCTCCATGCATACTCTGCATAGAGGGCTGTCTGTCACACCTATGGTGAACAGGTGTTTGTTTAGGGGACAGTGGCCTGTCATAGTACCTATGACTTTACGGATTTGGTCCCTTTTTAATCTGGTGAGGTTGCGGGCAAGTTTTTTAGACGCTTCCGGAACCGCGTTCTTTGTTTGCCTGCATCCTGCATTTTTTTTCCATTCTGTAAGGTGGGTTTCATCGGTGTTCCTGCGTAGCCATGTTTTTATTTAGCCTGGGGTATGGGCATCAAGGGTTCCGGTCCATATACTATTTTCTATGATCCCCTTCTGGCCAGTTCATCTGCCGCGTCGTTGCCCAGTGAGTCACTGTGCCCTTTAATCCATTGCAGGGTCACTTTATTTGACCCTGCAATGGATTGAAGCGCATTGTGGCATTCCAGTAGAAGTACAGAGGTTATAGTATTTTTTGCTAGCGCTTGTAGCACGGAGGCACTGTCGGAGACAAATTAAGCGATGTAATTGTGGTGGCATCAGTAAAACTTCAATAAAGCATTGTTTATTTTAGTATGAGGTTTTCTTAATTTATACTGAACTAGGTTAAGCATTCAAAACAATCCTCAAACCAAGCCTCCTTATCTATCATAGGAAGACCAAGGTTTTGTAGGTCACCTCCCCTTATAAAAAAAGGGGGGTGATAGCTACTAAAGCACACTCGTATATGTGCATTCACGATGACTTATCACACCTAAACTGCTCCTGCACTAGTGTAGAGGTTGTGAGTACCCATAAATACCTGGGCTTAAACTTTAATTGGGAAAATCACATACTCCTACTGTGTGGAAAACTGAGATATTTTTTAAAACTTCTTTCACCTGAAATCCTTTTTACCTCAATATTATGAAAATCATATACTTTTCACTGGTAAATTCTATACTAGGATACGGCATCCAGGTGTTGGGACTTTGTGAGGGACCACCCCTCACTAGACTCCAAGTTGTGCGGTGTGAGGTGATGGTATCAAGGCGGTTTTGACTGAAGATGAAAGTATTTATCGATTGAAAGTTTGATATTGCCAGTTGTAACGCTTCCCGAACAGGTTATGTTGTCACGAGTGTATTGATTGTGAGGAAACCCAATTAGAAGTTAATTTAAAGTTTGGAGGAACGTATTTGCCAGTGAGCAACAAGTGCTCGAATGGTTTTATCGAGACGCTAGGGTTGCACGACGGAGGTTATATGGGGATATTGGATATGGATTGTATGTGTGCTCCTAGTATTTTGTACTGGGCACGGCTCGAGTCTGTGGGATTGCATACTGATGCTTCGTGACTGGGAAAGAATAAGGAAAGGAAACCAAGGAGCCGGAGTCGTTGAGCGACCTCGTGAGAGGGGTACCGAGTATGCCATCGCAACCTTGGGGGAGGTGATCACTCGAGGAATGATACTTTGGTTGCTTTTTCGCCGGTTTATATAGGCCGGGAAATGATGCAATCCGAAATATTCCGAGTAAAAGTATTGTTTCATCGGTCTGATTCATCGCTGCACGAGTAAAAATAATAGCTGAATTGTGTCAGTGTATTTCACTGGAAATCGATGCATTTGTTGATCGCATGTAATGGTACTTAGGGGCCATTACAACTTACATTTCCCACATATGTTAGGAAAGTGGAAAATATACAAATTCGAATATTAAAACAAATGACACCAAAAAAGGCTTAATACAAAGTAAGCATAATAATTACACAGAACTATACTCCTCTATTAAGATTGCTTTCTCCGTTGGGACTCTCATATACATGACGTGGCTACGAAGGTGCGAATCCTTAGATATGTTTTCAAAGAACTGAAGAATATTCTGGATTCCAGAACACTAATAACTGTCTATTATGCTTTATGTGAATCGCTTATTACTTACAGCATAATTGGATGGGGGTGGATGTGGTAAAACCCTGCTAGAGCCATTGCAAGTTGCGCATAAATTTATATTAAAAATTATTCTACGTAGACCATATTGCCATCCCACTAATGAACTTTATAAGGAAGCTAAAGTCCTTGATTGTAGGCAACTTTTTCTAAAAACTTCCCTCTTAACCCTTCAGTTCCCAGTGTCACCTACAGGTGCAGCAACTTTGGTGTTTTTTATACATAAATAAATTTAACGTTTAAACAAAAATCACCGATGCTAAATGCAGATAACATGTTGTTATTTATTGATTATTTTTCTGGCAACCCTGATGCGAATCTTAGCTGTCAAAATGACAGATGACTCAGCGGTTCGGGTCCCATCAAACTTGCAGAAGGCAAATTTGCAGACGGCAATCTTGCAGACGGCATTCTTGCAGGCGGCAGTTTTGCAGAAGGCAATCTCGCAGAAGGCAGTTTTGCAAATGTCAAAATGACCTAACCTAACCTAACAGAAAAACTTAAAACATTTTTTTTAATGTTTAGTTTGATGTATAAAAGTCATCCACTACAAGGATGCCGGTAATTAATGTCACTTCGATTTTAGGGAAAGAAAAACCTAACCTAACCTAACAGAAAAACTTAAAAACTGTACTGAAGGTTGCCGCCTGCAAGGTTGCTTCCTGCAAGGTTGCCTCCTGCAAATCTGCCCTCAACAAATTTGGACCTGTCAATAGTGACATTTGTGCAAAATTGCCGCATGCAAAACTGGCGCCCTCCGCTAAAACCATAATAAAGGCAGACGGACGCCTGGAGTTTGTTTATGTCATTTCCCGCCTTCATTTGTTTGACAGTGTGACAGTTTAAACAAGCGATCTGTTAGTATTTTGTTGTTTGAAATCGTTTTAGCGCTGGAATTAAGTGAAAATGATGGACGAACACGGGAAGATCGACCCGACGTTCTTCTCGACATGCCGCCTTTGCGTTTCGACGCCGGGAAGCTACCAGATATTACCTCTTATTCAGCTGCAAATCAAGGAGTTATTCGATATAAAGGTACGTATTCTTGTTATGTTTACGGTTTGGGCCGAAGACCTGAATGGCCTGTACGAAAGTGACGGTTTGGAATATATGCATTATAGGAACCTTTCTTAAAAAAAAAATGCTACTAGGTTAGATCATTGTAATGCTAAATGTGATATAGTGCTCCTAAACGGGCTATACTTTTACGGCAATATGTGGCTACAATATAAGCGCCCGGCCATCACTGCAACAATTTATTGCAGCATATGGCTGGAATATA